>CM076571.1:817477255-818016392 GCA_034641835.2 Pinus albicaulis
GAGACAATTTCCATGGTCCTTTTTCTCTCCCCATTTTCTGAGAAAAGTATCTTCCATATTGTCCCAAGTGGTAATAGAACGACCAGCCAATGTCTTAAACCATTTTCAAACTTCACCATCTAGAGATTGCACAAACAGTCTTAGGAGTACATCTAAATGTTCAACATTAAAGTTCTCTGCAAAAGAGCAGAAAGTCTCAAGATGTTTCTGAGCATCAACCTCATTTTCTCCATTGAATCTGGGCAAGATTTTCAGATAATCCTGGGGCATATCATTTAACACCTGGTGTAAAGCCAGGGGAGCATATTTATTCATCAAGAAGGCTGGAACATTAGCCATTGGGGGAGGTGGAGGTAGTGCGATTGTTTGATGAGCAAGAGGAGGAGGAGGAGGAGGAAGTGGGGTATGAATAATAATAGGAATATACTCAACTGCAGCTTGAGGGGTTGAGGGGAACGAAGGTCTATTAACAGCAGATACTTTGGTTACTTCCTTGACCTCTTCTACCTCCGGGGTAGGATGAAGACTGTTTTTATTTATGATGCCCTCTCGGGGTGGACTGTCTGAGTAATAATAATCAGTATCTCCCACAGTGGGGTCGGGAATTTGCAATTGAGAATCTTGAGAGGAGGAGGAAGGAAAATCTTCTATAGACACTTCAGGAATTTCAGAACGGGCTACTTTCCTTTCCCTCCAATTTCTTCTATGTATAATCTGGTCAGGGTCAGACACTGAAGGTGCCTTTGGCTTAGACGTATTTGACCTCAGGTGTGGCTTACGAGGAGCCAGGACTGCAATTAGATTTATCAAATAACAAATGTGGAGTCGCCAAGGTGAGGGATCTACAACTCTCAACTCTCCATGCTCACCTACTTGAAGAGTGAATAAAATTTTGTCGAGGCCCAGGGATTATAATTTTCTCAAATTCGTCCCCAGCAACGGCGCCAGAAAGATGTTGTAGCTCCTAGAGACAGCCTAGAGTTGTGATAGACCAGTGCCTAGGACATCTTAACATAGCAAGGAGCGTATAATGTAATGTGTGAAGTTGTCTGCTTCAGCTCACTTGCTATCTCCTGTAAACAGGGAAATGAAATAGAATGGGACCAAACTCTCAGAAACTGACACAGGAAAAGAGGCACTGCAGAGGCAAGATGCAGAACTTCTAATACAAAAGCGACAGACAATTCAGAGACAGTTTACTGCAAAGCGGGCCGATTCAGAAATACTTCACAGACATAAATTATCAGAAGGTGTATGTAGTGAAAGAAATATTGAGAAGATATTAGTTAAAATTGAGTTGATACCCAGATATACAATACCACCATGTGTGGGCTTACCAATCTAAGAATCCATACATGATAATAGCATTTTAAAAGCACCCTCTCAAAGAAACTAATATAGCAGAAGTATGGATAGCTGTATAATGGAACATAATATCACGCATGAGCCATATTTAAAGTGCTTGACTGATCCGAGCATGGGCATCAACTAGGATGAATCCATACCAAAAATCAGTGAGCCACTCGCATTCCAAAACATGATACAAGAAAGATGGATGAAATGAAATATTCTATTAATATAACACAATAAAGAAGATTACAGACTGTGAAATACCAAAGACCATAATCCTCTTTGACAGATAGAACTCCTCCTCACTGAGACCCTATGGGCTCTGAGCCTTCATACAATAATTTTACAAAATGTATGCAAAAAGCCTTTCACTGCATCATTTTCTGATAAAATCTGGAACCATAAATAATTCGTTCTCCTGGAGTTTTATAGGAGGAACAGAAAACATAATAAAAGGGTAGGTGTGATCATTTAATTGTCTCATTAAAACAAAATGATGAAACAGTGCCCGCCCATACTGTTTGACGGCTCTGTAATGCTGTATGTACTCTGGAGCCTGCTTCCTGAAGTAAATGTTGTGGGTGAAAGTCTCTTCAAGAACACTAGAAAGAAGTAATATCACATAAACATCATGTCCTTTCCTGAAGGAAAATTTGGCTGAAAGAAGACCTGGAGGGTATTGTTTTTCGTGCATCGTACCCTTTATCGGCTAGACCCTGAATTAAGGTTGAAAATCTCAATATTGGACACTGAATTCCCTGGATCTTCCACTGATACTCTTTGCCGCAACATTAATGTCTTCATCTGCAAAAATATGCGCTTTGAATAACTCCGGAGGGTTTGATAGATTTTACCCCTGCTTCTTTAATGAAAGTCGTGTCGTAACAGCTTCCCAAATCCTGTTTCCATAATTCTGCCTCTAATAAATGGTCCTTTGGAGCGTACTCGGCTTTGTAATGGGGGCTGGAACTTATGGTAATTCTCCGTCGCTATAAACCTGCAAAACCAGATAACATGTTAAGAAGTCCAAGCATATGAGGGTGGAAGATGTGGCGGGTTTAATGGAAGCGGTCGTACAGACTAGCGAAATGATGAAGCGGCGCAGGGTGGTGACGAAGAAAATGCAGCGCAACAGTGTGGAGTGGTCGTGGAGAAGAATGCGAACATAATCGTGAAAATACGTAATAAACGAAGAAATGAACCAAATATAGATCTGGGGTGGCAGAATGCACGTGGAGAAAAACTGGGAGACAGGTGGCATGATATCGGGACAGCGGGAAATGGATGACGTGGAGTGCTGACTGTGGGAGCTGGTCAAAAGCGGGGTGAGCAGATCTTGACCGTCCGATCTTGGGAGGAGATCGACGGTTGAAAGAGCGTCGGAGGCGATGGACTGTGGGCCAGGAGCATTGTACACTTGGACTAAAACTTGTGCAGCTTTGGGGCGCGATGACCGTTGGATGATGACCTCCAGGTCGGACGGCTGTGATGAATATCGATGCGTGTCTTTGTCCGAACAATAATGCGCGATGGAGGGCGGTATTCGGGGCGTACGCGGGGACACGTGGTGAGTGCTGTATGGAATCGCTGGCCCAAGGAGAAATACCGCCGAAAGGCGGTGCGATACATACCACCCGATTTTAAACAGTGTTTTGGGCGCGGGGACCACAACGGCGAGAGGGCTAAGGTACGTTGATTTATGGTCTGATCGGACTGCTCAGAACGCGCCCGATATTCTTTGATAAGCGCCTAGTGCCTTTGCTTTCGGTTCTGGTTTTTGGTCCCGTGGAGGAAAGGAACGGAGGCTTAGTAGAAGGGGCTAGGCCTGTGAAATTTTCGGCTTTACGATCTGTGGTTTTTTGTAATTTAATTTGAGGGCGGGAAGGCAATGATAGTCATATAAATGATTTTTTAAGGCTGGAAGAGAGGATTTGCAGGATTATAAGCCAGTTTGCCTGTGGAATTTTATAGGAAGCCGATTATGATCAACAGGGTACAAGAAGACAACACTATTTTGCAGCTAAAACAAAAAATATGGGGTTTGATGGGTTACCCAGTTCAGCTTCAATATCTGGTTAGTGGCAGCCAGTCTCTTCAGGATTGCAAGTCTCTGAAGGACCACGTTATTGGTGCAGAAATGTTTATCTCCCTTAACCTTCGTCTGAGAGGGGGTGTTGCGGACCAAGGCACCTCTAAATCTGTAAGGGGAGAAAAGGGGAAAAAACCCATAAACCAGCAACAAAAAAATGGATGCCCATCCTACAAAAACGTTCTACAGAGGGGGGGGAAATGCTGCAGTAATACCTCCAGAACAAGATGGAAATGCCCCGAGGCCATACATAGTAGAACAGTTGGGTCAAACACCAACACTAAAGATAGATAGCCCAGAAACAGAGGAGTATGTCAAGACATATGAAGCCTAGGCATTAATATGTTGTTTTAACTGTTTTTGGCCAAAACCAATGGAACTCTTCCATTGGATTTTCACTCAATGGATCACAAAATGTGAAATCCACCTTTGTTCCAAGGGGTTTTTTTATTGTTAAATTTAAATCCTCGGAGGACAAAGATCTTATCATCAGAGAGGGACCTTGGTTTCGGGGAACCACCAGTCTTTTTATCACCCCATGGTTCCCATATTTTGACGCAAACACTACGACAGTCTCTAGAATGCCGGTATGGGTTAGATTATACAATCTCCCCCTTCACTTCTGGAATAGTCAGGTCTTTGAAGGTATTGGGAATAGTATTGGGCGATACATCAAAACAGACATGGAGAGAATAGAGGAGAGGATCTACACTTTCGCATGGATATGCGTGGAAGTAGATCTAAGCAAAGGGTTACTGGAGAATATCGTGATGATCTACAAACAACAAAATTGGCTGCGATCACTAGACTATGAAAACACTGCATTTAGATGCAGAATTTGTAGGATGACAAGACATTTACAAAACACATGTCCTAATGCCAAGAAAGAAAAAAAGAAAAAAGAAAAAGAATTGGAAACAAAATAAAGGTTGGCAATATCCCCCTTCGGAGTCAGAGGAGGAGGCGTCAGAAGAAGAGGACGAAACAATTCCTACGGGAAGTAATCATCCTACAAAGGAACCAGAGGTACAAAGGAATGATACAACAATACACATTGATCCTCAAACTATCCGAACCAATCAAATAGGAATCTAGAGGACACATGAAATGGAGGGATCAAACGACAACACTCATTAGATACTTTAGACTCAGATAAGGACACCTGAACCCAGATGGTAGATAATCAGATTGTCCTTACCACATGCGTGCCATCTCAGGGTGAATGGTGCAAGGTTGAGAAGAAGAAAGGGAGGAAAACCTGAATTGTGGGGTTTTTACCCACACGCTGGTGGCTGAGGATTTTCAGGGCCATCAAATTTTTCCTTCTCTCTTCTTCTCTTTTGCCTCTTCTTTTTTATTTTTATTTCTTATGGAATGCTTTGGTAGCTTTGCTATGATGCATTGTGTGCATGAGCACACGAGCCCTATGGGAACTTTTTGAATGCTTAATTGCATATGCTACATGTAACTTTTCATTTCTTTAATAAAAAGTTGCTGATTTTTTCTTTGGAAAAAAAATGACAAAATACATTTGACAAGATTTACAGTATAACTTAACTCACTAGTATAGATCCAACGTTAGCAAGGATTTATCAATCTTGAAAATGATCAAATATTTGAAAGTGAAAACCCTTTTTAAAGTGAAAAGACATGAGAAAAGTTTTCCCTGATGTGAATTTGATCTGTAAAGATAAATGATAAATCCATGCTTAATGAGGATCTAGATTGGTTAAATAATGTCCTCTTTCTCTCTCCAAATAAAAAACCAAAAACCATGTCCAATCTTTCTTTTAGTCAATAGGCTTCCACCATTAGACCAAGATTACGATTAGGTATCTAATGCATAAGCTCAAGAAAATTAACATGAAGGATAAGAAGTTTTTAATTTTAATTTTTTTAATTATAGTAAAAGCCACCTAAGAGAGGGTGGTGTAGAAAGTCTATTCTTGATTAAACCATTGGAGAATAAATTGAGACGAATACTATTAAAAGCGCCATTATAATAAATTGGGAGAGTAGATGCAATACAACAAAGAAGTAGTGAATAAGATAGTGTTAAAATGTTATAAAGAGATATTCAATCTTAAAAGATAAAAAATATCCTTATATCTAACCGATTTGAAATAAAAAAATTACAATGAAATTTTTGTGATAGATGAAAAGCACTTTTTTTTTTTTTTTTTAAATAAATAAATAAATAAATAAATATATATATATATATATATGATTTTTATAATTTATAATTTTTTCCTATTTTTTTTTCAAATGAAATGGGTATATTATTATTATAAAGCCTAGATTACATGGCCATAATCATTTACATCTAGAGATACAAAACTTGCTTCTATTATCTCTACTACTTCAATATTCCAATAGATCCATAACTGAGTCTTCTTACCCCTATGCGCTCCGTGAGTTATAATTCTACATTGCTATCTCACATAAAATCTAAAAATTGACCAAAAAACAAAATATAATTGCAACACATAAATATAGAAAATTAAACCGGATTGGAGGGCTCGACTTCCTCAGCTCCATTTCGAAAAACCTCTTTTCTTTTGCTCGCTCCTACAACACCACCACCACCGCCCGAGTGTTCTTGTTGCTCCTTATTATCAACATCTATCTCAACGAACATGAATTCTTGAACATCTGCAAATAAGTCAAAGCTTGATGCGTCAATGTTGTTGGTCATTAACTTTGCCTCTAGTTTTGCAAATTTCCTTTCCACCATTGCCTCAAGACCTTCAAATTTTGCTTCAACCAGTCTATCCCTTACTTATCTTCCACTTTCCATCAGGTCTAGTCTTTTGGAAAGAAGGTCAACATGTTCCATTAATAGTTTGAACAAGAAATCCATTGTTTTCTTCCACCTCTCCATTTCAGACTCCATGGACTGTTCTCCTCCCATCTCCAACACCAGACAATCTAGCTCTGCACAAATACGAAGTGAACACTAGGGAAAATAGAATGAAGATGGCCAAGGACCATGATACACAATCTCAAATAGGTATTCCCTGTCCTTTCTCCTGAAAATATGCTCCACTGTCTCCGTTAAGACCTACTCTTCACCAAATTCCAATTCTGTTACAGAATTTTCCTTCACGAGGAGTTGAGACAACATTACTCTCAACGAATCTATGAACAACAATGAGATGGGTTGTGATCTGCCTTGCTCCATTATGCACCCATGAGGAATCTCAAAACACCCAGAATCCAAATCATCCATCTGTCCATTTTCACGATCCTAGCATGATTGGAGAAAATCACCGTGTACGAGAGATAACCACATATCGACCTGATTTTATTAAGGCCTCCAAGTGGTCTCTACTTAATTATCTTGACAATACCTTTGCTCATGCAAGAATTCGACTCCCTTAACCAAGGTTTCAAGTGGCTGACTCTTCGATCTGGAGTCATTCACATAGTTATGGCATGGGGTCAAATCCTCTGTCATTTCCATTATCCACTTTCAAGCTCCACCCCGAGGTTAGCGAATCTGTCTCCCTCATCATTGAGGTGCCTCAAAAAGTGAAGAGAGAGGCTTCTTCAAAATTTTCCAATTGGAGAGCAATTCTTCTTACAAGAGGAGGGAATGAAGAATCATTAGTCACTAGAGACTTAGTGATCATTCTAACAACAATCAACAAATCCCTAGAATTTTAAGTTTTCTTATACCCTTTTCATAGCAATATCTAGACTTTTCCACAACATTAGATATTCAACTCTGTTGTTGCCTAAACCCCAAACATAACTTATCTCTTCATATTCCTCAGGACAATATATCACCCCTCTTTTTCGTGCTGCCACTCTTATTTTATTAATAAAAAATTGAAATATTAAAATAAATAAATTAATTTCATATTTATTTTTTTCAAAATAAAATAAACCCATATTCACATTCCTTAAAATTAATCATAAAACTCACTTAACATAATTTGTACCTTTTACTTTTGAAAATTATCATATTTAACGTGAGTATACCACCCAAATACGTATATTAAAATTAAATATCCACATGAAAGTAGAGAAAACACCTCAATTCACCTATACAGATTAAAAAGACAGGGAAATACATATACAAAGCTTTAAACCCAATAAAATATGAAACATTCTCACTTTACCCTCGAGAAAAGCTCATGTACCCAACACCGTAAGGAAATGGTAACAGCACAGGCCAGTAGTCCGTCTTGGTGGGCAAATCTAGCGGTACCAATGTAGCTGTCTGGAAGCTTAACACAGTAATAATAATAATAACAATTCCATGCTCTCTCCTTCCTTGGGACAGATCCTACAAATATATCGTTTACATGTATTTCCAGCCGTGGGGAGTCCATGAAGACCAGAATGCTAGGGCATCATCTGCCACATACAGACATGACCCAACGAACAATTTTCTCTCCAATTATTGTTGATCCCTAAATTTCAAGCTTGCAGAAGATCAGATCATTCGGGACTTCAATTAAATCACTATACAATGGCGGGTGCGGCCTCGTCCTTGTTTTTCTTAGACATGAAAGGCCGAGTACTGGTGTGGAGGGACTACCGTGGCGACGTTTCTTCATCTGACGCCGAACGATTCTTCTCCAAGCTCATCGAAAAAGAGGTAATTTAACTGGAAGTTCGTATTTTTAAAAATGGTTAAACGTTTTTTTTTGGGTTTGATCTATGGGAAGCTATGGACCCCAGGTTACCTGGCTCCATGAGATTTGAACTTGCACATCTGCATTTAATGATCCATTCCTTCAGTGGGTTAATCCCCCTTGGTAATTTAGCTCAATTCAATCCATTCGCAGTTTAAATTTTAGAATGGATCTGGATGTGGGACGAAGAGTTTGAGAATCACGGTTCTGTTAAACTGCGGTTGGGTATTACATGGTTTCTTATAGTGTTTGTTGGGGATATTGAGCTTGCAGGGTGATCCTGCATCTTACGATCCGGTGGTTCACGACAATGGAATCACTTATATGTTTATTCAACATAACAATGTTTATTTGATGATTGCTTCAAGGCAAAATTGCAATGCGGCCAGCCTACTGCTCTTTCTTCATCGGGTCGTGGACGTAAGTATGAGATCTGAACACATTCATCAGTTGGTCTAAATTCCAGGGCAGTTTAATAATCTCCGGAATGCCTTTTGGTGGGATTGGTTATTTTCAGTAAACATGTCGCTTTTGAGATGAACTAGGTCTTATTTCCTGACAACCCTTAACTAACTAAGAGGCATCGATATCTGATTCACTGCAATTGGAATGGATTTTACTATATCAATTTATGGGGAATTGTTGGTTGTGTGTCAGATTTATGCCTGTCAACTCATGCCTGTAATTTTCACAGGTGTTCAAGCACTATTTTGAGGAACTGGAAGAAGAGTCTCTGAGAGATAACTTTGTCGTCGTGGTGAGTAGCAGGCCCTTATGTTGTTCTCCTCTCAGAAAAGCTTGATGTCAAGAGCAAGTTTTGTTAAGTGCAATGTAGCACTTCTAACATAGAAATGTTAGTTTTCCTATTGCTAGGAGGAACTTAAATGAGTATGATTTGATAAGGTTGTTCTCGTAATGTAAGCTGTATCTGACAACACATGCAATTGCTGTTGATTATAATGCAAAAGCATGTGCTATCATGGTAGCTTCTAAAAATTGCTTGAATGCTTTTCCTTACTTTAATTTTCTTTTCTAATTATTAATTGATTAAATTTTGGTTAGATTTTCTAACAAACAGAACATAGTATTGCTGGAAAGGTATGTACCTTGACCAATATCGGGAAAAATGCCTATGTGGACACCATGGCTAAAGTTTATAAAATAATTGTATTTAATCTACTGAATAACATTTTGATAAATCTGCTGGCATGCTTGCAGTATGAATTATTAGATGAGATGATGGATTTTGGTTATCCTCAATATACTGAAGCTAAGATCCTTAGCGAATTTATCAAAACTGATGCTTATAGAATGGAAGTCACACAACGGCCACCAATGGCAGTTACAAATGCAGTTTCATGGAGAAGTGAAGGGATCCGATACAAAAAAAATGAAGTAGGTAGATGTGTTTCATTGTTAGTCTACTCTGTTTTTGCTGACTAAATATCCTTCAACAGTTGTTCTAACTTCTTTATCACCGAACACAATATCTGGCCAGTAAAAGTGTCAAATAATTGGTCGTTTTCACCCCGTTCTTTCAGGTATTCTTGGATGTGGTGGAGAATGTTAATATTCTTGTGAATAGCAATGGGCAAATTGTTCGATCTGATGTAGTTGGTGCATTGAAGATGCGCACTTACTTGAGGTAGTTTCTCATCCATATTTCTAAGATTAGCTTAAATGTCAAAATTTGTGCTTACTACCCTCATTTCATTTATGGTGTAAAGCATTAGAATCTTATACCAATTTTGTCACTTTATGGTGCCACATGTACTTCAATTATTGTTTGTACACTCTTGGAAAGCTTGTGTAAGAAAGATAAAAAGGTTGACGGTGGGAGGGGGAGAGGGTGGGGTTGTAGGAAGAGCGGGGAAGGGTATTTTCGAAATGAGTTTTGTCTGAATATCGAGCCAAGAAATAGAAATGTAATATAATCTGTGCAATTGTTCAAACTCAAAGGCCTATACTAGGTGTAAACTTCAATGCTAAACTGGTTAAAATGTTATTGATTTTTAAGATCATTTATAACAAGGTACAATAATAGAACTCACGGTTACTTCAGATCTATGTCTTGTATTGAAAGATGTTTAGTGATCCTTGACAGGTGATTCAGTGTCTATAATGTGTAGAAAAACCACAAAATTATGATCTACTAATATGAGCAATCTGAAATAAAATTTCTTCTCACATTTCATAAACACATTTCTCTACTAGATGCAGTGGAATAGGAACAGAAATAAAAGCATAGTAACACAATTCAAAAATACAGAATTGTCTAGGGAACCCAACTGGGAAAACCCTCCACTTGAATAGAATTTTATTGATAGAAAAACTGAGCAATTGATCTCTTACAAAATACAACTGTTTCAATCTGAAAGACACTTGTCTTTCCTGCTTGTTCTAAGCTTGAAACCCTTGCAAGACTGCTGATCTCTGCTGCCCTCTACCAACCTGTGCACAAACTTCTCTTGCACACTCTTCCTCTCACAAGCTCCACGCACAAACTCGTGCTTCCTATTGCTTGGTCTCACCAACTCGTGCTCACCAAAACAATGATTAAACTTGTGCCTTTGTTCTTTCTTTTAAAGGCAATTCGAATGGTTAAAATTAGTGAGTTCTATATTAGGTAAGTCAAAATGGTAGTTCACAAGTTTACAAAGGCTCACTGCTAGTGTTAACTTGTTCTTCCTAAATTTTAGGAGGCTAACTCAAACTGTTGGTCCTGTTCACAATACAACTCACACAAGAAGACAAATAACTCGGCCTTCTATTTTAACACATTGGTTAACTGCTTCATAACTCATCCTGGACTCTTATTTTTTAGGAGTTCGAGCATGCCAAAGAAGAAACTTGTTCTGGCTCCTATAGATAAGGCACAAATCAAGGAACCCTTGTCAAAATTTCATCAATTTGTTCTATGCCGCTACTATTACTTCAACAAAGTCCAATAGTATCCAATTTAACAATTTCACTTCTTCAATCATCCAATAGCAGTAGAGCAATAGTAGATAGAACAATTAAGCAAATGCACAGTAAAAGATAGCCAAGAAACAAGAGACACAAATTTGGTCAACGACCAGGTCAAAACCTACTATGGGGAAAAGCCGTGCAATTCTTCTTTTTATGAGATTGTCTTCAAATGTTCAGCACAGAGAGTACATCATTCATATCCAATATCCCAACAATGTAAAGTCAAAGCTATGCCAAAATGATGAAGAAAAGTCAAATTTAGTTGACTGTCAAATCTGCAAAAAGTCAACAGCAGTTGACTGCCCTAACCAGTCAAGTCAACAGCAGTCAAATCATGGACGAATCTGATCCAATCAAATTTGGTCAATTCCCAGTCAATGTGGCCTCTTTTGCTGGTCAAGGATCAGTCAAAACAGTCCCAGAAACTTTGGTCAAACCCAGTCAAAAGAGAGAGAAAGTCTGCTGTTCCAGTCTGTAATTTTCTGTGGTCAAACCAGAAAGTCAACACCAGTCAAACTCCCCAGATTATCTCGGGCTTTGTGCCAGTCAACTCGGCCTCAAGAAATCGAACTTTTGTAGGTCAAAGCAGATCAAGATATGGAGTCAAACTTGGTCAAACTGTCAAGCTGAAAAGTCAACGCAGAAAAGACAAAATTGCCTCCAAGATCCTCACATGTGTGAAGAGAGAAGAGCTGTCTTTAACCTGTGCGAACCAAGTAAATGAAGAAGAATGTGTGATGTGATGATGTCCAAACGAGGCATGAGGTCTCTTGTATTTATATGGATCCATGTGGGTAAAGAGACAAGTTGTTTGGGCTTCATGAGCCTACTTGAAGTTGAAGCTGACCTTGACAATTTCAAATGTGAGGGCTTTTAATTCAAAACTGCACTTCTCCTTTTCTGATTTGCGTGATCTTTAGGTAGATTTTGGTCCTCTTAGGAAGAGGAATTTAATGCAATAATTATCTCCATCAAATAAGCTGTCCAAAGTGGAATTTGACCTTAGTTGCATAATTTAACACTCCCTCTCAACTAGGGAGAATTCCACTTGTCAATATCTGTCCAGACTCCATAGATCATCATGTCATCCTGTCATCATGTACCATCTCTGCTTGTCTCGCTCATCTCATGCTGAACATTCCCGAATTTAAAGAAGAAGAAATGTTGCAGGGGACCTCTAGCTACCACCTTGTCTCTATCACCATCAGGGAGACTCGCTACCACCCGGAATCATCAGCATCATCATCATCACCATCGGGGACTCATAGCTACCACTCGGAACCAAAGACAATGGGCGAGACCAACCTACCCCAAGCACAGGGATCACACTCCATCCCAAAGTCCTTGACAATAAGTGAGATCAACTTAACGGAGGTAAGGATCACACTCCATCCCAAAGTCCTTGACAATAAGTGAGATCAACTTAACGGAGGTAAGGATCACACTCAACCCTATTGTCCCTGATCATCCATGTTAACCCTAAAGAGTTAGATGGTAGAACACATGCATCCACCAACTTGGGCGAGATCCACCTACTGCAAGGGGTAGGTATCACACTTTATCCCAAGTCCCTCAACCCATTGGCTAGATGGGAGAGGTTATCCCACAGAGTGGGCAAGACGCTAATTGGGGTATACTCTGACTAGTGGAGATCCTAGGTCTCAACATCCTATTGGTCAAAGGTCTCTCATCCCCAGGAGCCCTATTTTCTCACCCTGGGAGCTCAAACAGGGGAGGAAGAGCACTGGCCAGTGTTCTTGTTCATCTTAGACCCTTATTCGAAAGGGTCATCTCAATCAGTCCAAGCTGCTATTTGAAGACCAATAACTTCCCTTTTGACAAAGGCTTGGTGAGGATGTTTGCTATCTTCTCATCTGTTGAAATGTGGAGGAGTCTCACAACTCCTCTTTGCACCATGTCACAAATGTAATGATATCTAATCATGATATGCTTGGACTTGTTGTGAAACACAAGATTCTCGGACAAACAAATCCCACTCTTGTTGTCACAATAGATGATTGTCGTATCCAAAACTTGCTCAAATATCTCTCCAAAGAGCTTCCTTAACCAAACTGCTACACAACTTGCAAGGCTGGTTGTAATATGCTCGGCCTCAGGAGTGCTAAGGGCTACGGATTTCTGCTTCCTGCTCATCCATAATATCATGGCAAATCCCAGACTAAAACGACATCTGGAAGTACTCTTCCTGTCGACAACATCACAGCCCAATCTCTATTTATATATCCATGTTGTCTAATGTCTCTAGCGGCATATCTCAGTCCAAGGTTAATAGTCCCATGTAGTTATCTCAATACATGCTTGGCAGCGATCCAATGTACTGAGGCTTGGTCATAAATTGGTTCAAAGTGTTAACTACGAAGCATATGTCAGGGCGAGTGTTCATGAGAAACATCAGAGCACCAACTAATTGCCTATACTCAGAAGGGTTTTCTAGGTCCGGTCCAACAACTTCTCCACACAGCTTCTTGAAATTCATCTCCACAGGTGTAGGCAAGGACTTGTACTCAACCATGCCAAATCTCTCTAGAAGTTTCATAACATTTTCCTCGTGAAATGAAAATATCGCCCGACTTTTTCCATACTTCTAATCCTAGGAAATAGTGCATCAAACCAAGATCTTTCATCTCGAATTCAGAAGCCAACTTCCTTTTACTTTCTAGAATGAGATGGTTTGCACCTGTCATGAATAAGTCATCAACATATAATACCAAAATAAGAGGCATATCTTGGACCGTTTTGAAGTACAAGTTTGGATCAACATTACTCCTTGTGAATCCCAACCTTATCAAGGAACTGTCGATACGAGCAGACCAAGCACAGGGGGCCTTGCTTCAATCCATAGAGTGCTTTCTTCAATTGGTATACATGGGTCTTCTTGTCATGAATTTCAAATCTTGGAGGTTGTTCAACATACACTTCTTGCAACAAACCGTGTAAGAAAGCGGTCTTCACATCCATTTTATGGAGGGTCCATCCCTGACTTGCAACAAGTGCTACTATTGAACAAGGGGTTGTATATTAGGCCACAAGAGCAAATACATCATTGTAATCTTCTCCCTCTTTTTGAGAGAATCCATGAGCTACGAACCTCGCCTTGTATTTTTCGATGCTTGCATCAACCCCATGCTTGATCTTATAGAGCCATTTGGAGGTTACCACAAATCTTCCCTTTGGTCTTGGCACAATATCTCATATGTCATTTTTCATAATAGGCTCATATTCTTTGGCCATTGCATCTTTTGAGACTTGTTCCTTCACAACTTTTTCAAAGGTACTAAGTTCGGCTTGAATTATTTTGCTCATAGCTACAACATAGGCTTGGTACCTGCATGGCTTCTTGCTTTCCCTAAAGGTTCCACGAGAAACAACATGTTTCTCAGCATCTTGTAGAGTGTCCTTGAGCCAATGTGGTCTTTTCCTTGTAGGGGATCACATGGAGGAGGATTCAAACGGTCCATAGGCTCCATGGGATCATCGATGATGTCCTTCTCGGGTGCAGGCACATAAGGACCTTCTAGAATATCCATATCATCACTCTTGTCCATAGAAGGAGGAAGCAAAGGGAGGTCCCTTGCTTTTCTAAGGGCAACATCTTCATCGAATGTTACATCCCTGCTAACTTCAACTTTTCTTTGACTAGAAATATATATTCTAATTGCTCTAGAATCTTCACTATATCCAACAAACGTACCTTTTCTTCCTGTAGCTTCTAGCTTGTTTCTTTTGTCCTTTGGCACATGGAAGTATACGGGACAACCAAAAATCCGGAGATGACCAATGTCGACCTTGACACTTGTTGATTCGGATTTATGTAGGAACGCAACAGACTACAAAAATAACCATGAACATAGAGATGCAGCAGAAATAATGCTTCATTTCATTAATATCAAATAACAGAAATATGCTTACAGGCATAATGGAAATAAAATAGCTAGGGTGCTGGTAGCGAATCTCTGAGAAGAGATGTGATGGCTACAGACCTCTGAACTCTGTTACAATGAGGCTCGAGGGCCTATTTATTATTGAGAAACAATGGAGAAATCTAAACTTCCAAAAACCTAACCCTAGGAGATGAAGCGCCAAAACTATGAGCCCCGTTTGGGTAAATTGGTGGTTCAACTTCCCGGGGACGTAACTTTGGCATCCGATCTCTGTTTGACACGCTCAATAGCTTGTTAGAAAGATCTACCCGAGGAGTACAACTTTTGAACGAGCAACATCAGTCCATGGATCCATGTTGCTCTCCGTTTTCCCAAAAATCGTCGTTTAGGGCCTCAAAATGGCTCTGGAAGTTCAGGACCCGAAAAACTGCTAAAAATAGTAAGTTTTGTTGCAACTTGAAAACTGAAAGAACTGATGGTGGGGGTTCAAATGGAATAGGTGGGTGGCCACCAATATCCACCTGGATCATTAAGGCCCCAAAACGGCTCCAGGAGTAGAGGACCTGAAAACCTACTAAAAATAGTAAGTTGTGATGAATGTGAAAAGCTGCAAGAATTGATGGTGCTGGTCCAAATGGAATAGGTGGGTGGCCACCGATATCCACCTGGATCATTCCTCCCTCCTTAGGAAGCAATGGTCCCCATTGCGTTGAGATCCTCCATGAGATGAGGCAAATTCTGTTGAATTGAGTATTAGATGTGTTGAAGATGTCAAGGACCTGTGGGTGGACATGCTGGATGCATTTAGAAAATTTGGTTTCTTTATCAGCCTCAGACAGTACATGTTTGGATTCTGTATGTGTAGTTGCAGGATGTATGGCAACATCAGGCGGTGGTGCGTTGGGAGTCAGATCAATGGAGTGCTTGTCCTGACAGTGTAGAGGAACCTCTATGAGTGAGGAGAAAATGTTCTTGTATTCCTCCATGACTTTGTCCATCTGCTGCAGCCGTGCAAGGGAGCCCTGTTTCGAGGTTGTGGCCACAATATTCTTCTTTCCCTCTGAGTGAGTTGTAATGAAAATGAATTCCCTGGTTTGGGAAACAATCTTACTGCGTTGTTTTGCAATAGTCAAAGAGATGACAGGAGGCGGTACTACCTCCGGTATCCTGTACAAGTTATTTCCCAAAGTAATAATAACAGCACGAGGCCTAGACTCATACACAACATGTCGCCTCCACAAGTATGGTTGGCCCAATAATACATCAGCTCATCAAGAGGAAGCAACATCACACAATTCCTCATCCGTGAATGGCTTGATACCGTACGAAAGCGTACTGCCGTGGATGCGAGATCTCTCTCGTGGAGCCACCTCACGGTATACGGCCGCGGTGCTATGGCCTGCAGGGGCCGAGCCACTTCATGACCTTTGGCCGAAATGAGGTTCTTCGCTTCCGCTTATCGACGAGAAATTGTGGAAGTGAGAACCTTCACCCACATCTCGATCGAAGAGGCGTCCTCCTCTAGATCCTCCTCGGACCCTCCTCTGATCTTGGTGGTGGCAACAATGGCACCGGGACTGCATCAATGATCCGTCTCCCCTTTGTCATCGCTTTTGTCCGGTCTTCTAACCCTGATCGTAAAATGCATCCGATTCGGTGCCTTCGCCCGTGGCCATCAAAGATCGCGTTTTGCTCCGACATTCGCTTCAGGCCAGGAGTGGGCCGCAGAAATTCACACCACTTCCTTGTGTCCTTCTTTGGATTTGTGGTGTTTTTTTGAGTTGCACTGCTTTGGCCTTGCCCCTTGTTCTTCGGTTCGGGGGCAAGTTTCGGATTTGCAGATCCAAAGTCTTGCTTCTTCTGCTTAAATTTCTGCTCGATCTTGGCGGCATAGCGATACGCTGTGCCAAGCGATGTAATGTCGAGGAACTCCATTTCCTCCTGATTGTGTTTGTGCAGACAGCCACGGTACTTGAGCACCAAATGTCTCTTTGAATATTTAATGCCCAAATTTTTGCGCAGGGTATGGAACAGATTCGTTAGTTCGTGCACATGTTGATCCTTTTGTTGCCGCAGCGTGGTCCATTGGATGTATTTTTCCTCATAGCTCCCCACGGGGTAATATTGTTCCTTGATGCCGTCTCGGAACGAATTCCAAGTGGGTGTGGCCGAGAACAGAGAGGGTTCCCCTTCGCCCTCTTGCTCATGGTAGGTTTCCCACCTATCTTTGACATGGGGGGCGGCTTTGAGGAGTGCAAAAATAATCTTTTCTCGGTCAGAGAAGTCATGGACCGAGAAATACCCTTCCAGCAAATTTAACCATATGTTTACGACGTCTGCATCTATTTTTTCTTCAAATATAGGAATGTCAAAGTTTACCTGTACCTTGAAGGGAGTGGCGCCTCCAGAGTGGCTGTTGGATGTAGATGCGCCATATGTGGGCAGTCGTTGAAGGATTTGAGCAACGTTATCCATCATCGCGTTCCTTTGTTTCTTGAGGGCCTCCTCGAGCAGTATTTTGATAGGATTTCCTGTTCCCTCGTCTTTCTTTTCTTTCGCCATGAGAGGTCGTTGGGGTTTGCGAGGCTGATCTTGCAAGGGTTCAACCAGATCGAGCCCTAACTCCTTATACCCTGACCGCGTTGGGGACATGCAAAGAAAAACAAAGAAAGAGCAGACCTGCTGTGATACCACTGATCCGAATTTATGCAGGAACGCAACAGACTACAGAAATAACCATGAACATAGAGATGTGGTGGAAATAATGCTTCATTTCTTTAATATCAAATAACAGAATTATGCTTACAGGCATAATGGAAATAAAATAGCTAGGGTGTTGGTAGCGAATCTCTGAGAAGAGATGTGATGGCTACAGACCTCTGAACTCTGTTACAATGAGGCTCGAGGGCCTATTTATTATTGAGAAACAATGGAGAACTCTAAACTTCCAAAAACCTAACCCTAGGAGATGAAGCGCCAAAACTATGGGCCCCATTTGGGTAAATTGGTGGTTCAACTTCCCGAGGACGTAACTTTGGCATTTGATCTCCGTTTGATGCGCTCAATAGCTCGTTAGAAAGATCTACCCGAGGAGTTCAACTTTTGAACGAGCAACATTGGTCTATGGACCCATTTTTCTCTTCGTTTTCCCAAAAAACGTCGTTTAGGGCCTCAAAACGGCTCCAGAAGTTCAGGACCCGAAAAACTGCTAAAAATAGTAAGTTTTGTTGCAACTTGAAAACTAAAAGAATTGATGGTGGGGGTTCAAATGGAATAGGTGGGTGGCCACCAATATCCACTTGGATCATTAAGGCCCCAAAACGGCTCCGGGAGTGGAGGACCCGAAAACCTGCTAAAAATAGTAAGTTGTGTTGAATGTGAAAAGCTGCAAGAATTGATGGTGCTGGTCCAAATGGAATAGGTGGGTGGCCACCGATATCCACCGGGATCACTTGTGAATACTTCCTCGGGAGTCTTGTTGTCCACAACTTGATGAGGCAACTTGTTTTGAACATATACTACTGTGTTTGTTGCTTCAGCCCAAAGGAACTTTGGCAATTTTTGATCATGGGGCATGGTTTGGGCAGCTTCCACAATGGACCTGTTCTTTCTTTCAGCAACTCCATTTGTTCGGGAGTGTAAGGCACAATGGTCTCTTTCTTGATTCTTTCCTTCTTGCAAAAGTCTGTGAATTCATTTGAGATGTATTCCCCACTGTTCTTAGACCCGAAGATCTTTATTTTCTTCCCTGCATGGTTTTTCCAGCAAAGCCTTGAATTCCTTGAATTTTTCGAATGCCTCATCCTTGTGCTTCAAATAGTAGATCCATGTCTTCCTGGAGAAATCATCGATGAAGGTGAATGCACGAGCATTGGACAACATATATCAAAATGAATGAGATGAAGAATTTCTTCCATCTTGTTTTCGCTAGAAGGGAATGGTCCCCTTGTCTTCTTTCCACTTGCACATCCAAGGCATGCTCCATCATGTTGAGCTTGAACATTGGGGGTCCCGGAAACCAGCTTCTTCAATTATGGAAGTGCATCATAGTGTAGATGGGCTAGCCTTCAGTGCCACAACTCGCTTTGAAGATTTGTATTAATGGACCATAGCTAGAAGAGGTCGTCCAGTGACTTTATAGAGTTCTTCAAACCTAATTCCCAATGTGAAGGCATTTCTCATGTAGGATTCAACAAGCCGAGTAAGTACTTTTCCTTTAATGAATGCAACCCTCATTCCTTTATCCTCCAAGGTAGATATCGAAACCAAATTCTTCTTCAATCCCGACACATATAATACATCATGAAGCAAAACAGATTCCCCAGAGTTCAAATGAAATTTGACAAAATCAAAGCCCTTTACGAGATTAGTGGTATTGTCACGAAGAATAATATTCAAATTTGTCTCCCTCTCTACCAAATTAGAGAGAACCTCCTTATATCCAGAAAAGTGATGAGAAGCCCCATTATTAACCAAACAACTATCCCAAGAGTCTGGAGGAGATGAATTAGCTAATGCAGAAATAAGAATATTCAGATTGATTAGTAACATTGCCTTCAAACCTGGAGTTCCTTGGCCTTTTTGGAGGAAGATAACTATCATCACGATCATAGGGGGGGTTCTCTTCTTCATTCATTCCTTCTTCTATCATCTCTCATTTCATGTGACCTGTTGTTGTTGAAGCCACAGTTATTGTAGGACCTTGAAGAGTTTCTTCTTGGAGTATCTCTCATTTCGGGACAATCCCGAGCAAGTGACCCCTTCGATGACAATTGTAGCACTCAACATCTCTATGTTGCCTTCTTGATTCCTTGGTATCTCGATTGGATTGAGGAGCTTTTCTTGATTTAGATGGTTTTTCCTTTCCTTTCTTTGCATTCTTCTTCTTTCCTTGAGCAACATAGGCATAGGGCTCTCCTTCATTTAATCCTTGAATTCTTCCTCTAGATGTCATCCTTGATTCTTCTTGAGTGAGCTTTCGAACAAGTTCATCAAATGACGGGAAGCTATTGTTGTTACTTATAGTAGTAATGAAGGTTTCCCAAATGGGAGGGAGACCTCTAAGAGTTATGTTAATTTTAGTTAACCATGGTATGTTTTATGCTTAAGAGCAAATTACTTCAATCTTCATATTAGCCCAATTCAAATTCAGATTTGCAATCACATATTCATTGAAAGTAAATGCCGATAGAACATAAAATAAATCGACAGAACACAAGGCAAGACAAGAGACAATAATTTATATAATTCTTCTTATTCAACATAGAGAGAAAATGTCTTTTACAACAGTCAACAGGATGCCCTAGCCAACAAAGACTTTGCTGGTCAAACCAACCCTTCAACCTCCAATCAGGTTCAGTCAAACATAGTCAAATTTGACCTTCAGTCAAAGTCACACTTAGCCCAAAACAACCCACACAAACTGCTTAACACAGAAGTCAAACTCTGTGGTCAAAACAGTTAAAACAATAGTCAACATAGTGGTCAACACTGCTGTCAAAGGTAACGTTTGACCTTGATTTTTGCACCTCCAACTACGACCTTCCTAGTTTGGATTTTCTGTCTCAAAAACATAGTCAAACAGTGAGAGTTGACCCAAAGTCAACATTGGTCAACGCTGCCAGAAAAGCCCTAAAAAAATCCGAAATTGCAGCTTCCTGTTTTCACACGTGTGGAGGAGAGAGAAGCCTTTAAGGTTGTACGAACCAATCAGATGAGAGAGAGAGATGTGTGAGATGAGTGAATGATGAAATGAGCATCATGTCTCTCCTTTTTATATCCATGACTGTGGGTGTGTGACACAACTTTTTGGGCTTGTGAGCCTACATTACAATTCTGGCTGACCTTGATAATTTGCACATGTGTGGAAAATAAATTCAAAATACAACTTCTGCTCATCCAAACAAGATGATCTTTAGATCAATCTTGCACCTCTCCGAAAGAGGAATCCAACAAAAATATCATCTTCATCATATGAGCAGTGCAATCTGGAGTTTGGCCCTAGTTGCCAAATTTAACACTCCCTCTCAACTAGGGAGAACTCCATCTATCCACCTGTGCAATCCTGTCATCCAGTACCATCATGTACTCCATATATCATCATGCAATCCTGTGTCATCCTGCTGTCTCTGCTCTTTTATAATAAGAACATATGATTGAGAGTGAGTCACAAGGACTTTGCCACTCTCCACTGACCCGAAGTCAGTTTAGAGGTGAAAACCTCAATCAGACTCAAGAATGAGTCACATACTGACCCAAAGTCAGTTTAGAGGTAAGAAACTCAATCAGACTTGATCCCAAATCAAGTTGTTGGACGCATCCCATCCTAGACATAGAGAGTACGACAATACTCAATGTGTCCATCGGTAATGCTGTTGGTCTCTATCCTCATCTCCCAACTGATTGGCCAAATGAGAGGTACTTCCCATGAGTCCCATACTACATGGGTAGGATGTATGTGGGACATAGATCAAAGAAAGGGTGAACCAAATTAATATCATAACGGTGGTGAAAGAGCACACCAACAAGGTAAGGCGAACCTAGCCTTGCGGTTGCTTATAGCTTCAAGTAGCTATCCCCAAGCCCCTTGGAGCTCCCAGAGCTCACAGTCCAACTCAAGCGGGACCCTCGCAATAGAGTCTGTCCACTATACCGAGCTTCTCACGAAAGGTTAAGAATTTGGCCTTCCCTAGGGGCTTCGTGAGAATATCTGCGACCTGCGCATTAGTCCCAATATGATGGAGCCATACGGGGCCTCCCTGTACCATGTCCCGGCCAAAGTGGTACCTGATATCGATATGCTTGGATTGGTCGTGGAACACAGGATTCTCAGAAAGACGAATCCCACGTTGGTTATCACAAAGTATCACAATGGTATCCAACACATGTCCAAATAGCTCATTGAAGAGCTTTCTCAACCAAACAACTTCACAACAAGGCATACTTGCTGCAATGTATTCGGCCTCGACGGTGCTCAAAGCAATCGATTTCTGTTTCCTGCTCATCCAAGAGATTGAAGCAGAACCTAGAGTGAAGCAACATCCAGATGTGCTCTTACAATCCACCACAGTGTTTGCCCAATCAACATCGGTATATCCATGGAGCCTCATACTCTCGACAGTGTATCTCAGCCCATGGTTGATTGTGCCCCGAAGATATCTCAAGAGATTCTTGGCACCAACCTAGTGAATGTGATGAGACTCAACCATGTATTGACTCAACGTGTTCACTGCAAAACATGTTTGGACGTGAGTTCACTAAGAACATCAAGGCCCCCACGAGTTGACGATACTCGGTGGGATTTCCCAACTTGGGCCCAACAACACTTCCACACAACTTCTTAAAGTTGAGTTCCATCGGAGTAGTCATGGACTCACAGTCCACCATCCCAAATCTCTCCAGCAGCTTCACAACATATTTTCCTTGAGAAAGGAAAATCTCACCTGGCTTTTGCCAGACCTTGAAGCCTAGGAAATAGTGCATCAGTCCTAGGTCCTTCATCTCGAACTCGAAAGCTAGCTCCCTCTTACATTGATGAATGAGAGGGTCAGCACCTATTAGGAAGAGATCATCCACATAGAGAATTAGAAAGTCATTATCAACCTTAAAATAAAGGTTTGGATCAACATCACTTCGAGTAAAGCCCAACTTCATCAAGTAGCTATCGATCCTCTCATACCAAGCCCTAGGGGCTTGCTTCAACCCATAGAGGGCTTTCTTCAACCTGCATACTTATGTGTCTCTATCTCGGACTTCGAACCCCCAGAGGTCGTTCCACATAGACCTCTTCCTTGATTAAACCATGTAAGAAGGCAGTCTTCACATCCATCTGATGTAGACTCCATCCTTGCGATGCAACAAGGGAAATGATTGAGCGGATGGTGGTGTACGGGGCAATAGGTGCAAATATTTCATCATAATCTATGCCTTCCTTTTGAGAAAAGCCTCGAGCAACAAATCTTGCCTTGAACTTTTCAACTCTTCCATCGGCTCCATGCTTGATCTTGTAGAGCAGTTTGGAGGTGACAACAGATTTGTCTTTTGGTCTAGGGACCAAATCCCTGACATCATTCTTCATGATTAACTCATATTCCTCGTGCATAGCATCCTTCCAAACTTGATGCTTCACGACTTGTTCAAACATTCCAGGCTCAGATTGTACAATAGTGTTCATGGCTGCTAGGAACCTATTCGACGTCTTACCTTCACAGAATGTTCCCCTTAGAGCAATATGTCTCTTGGCATCTTCGAGAGTGTCTCCAAGCCATGAGGGTCTTCTTTTATTTGAAGGTGGATCTATATGATCCATCAGACCCTCAACATCGGGCACCGGTTCATCCTTTTGTTCTTACTGCCTTCCAGCTTCTTCTTCTTTGTCTTCCTTTGAGATAGGAAGATTTCTAACCTTCTTGAGGGCATCATCTTCGTCGAAGGTGACATCACGGCATATCTCAACTTCTCTTTGACTAGGCACATAGATTCTATATGCCTTCAAGGTTACATTGTAGCCCACAAACGTTCCCTTCTTCCCAGAACTCTTTTCTTTTGGCACATGTAAATAAACGGGACTTCCAAAAACTCTAAAATGAGAGGCATCAGGCTTCTTACCAGAGAAGACTTCTTCGGGAGTTTTGGAGTCCAATGCAGAATGTGGGCATCTATTTTGAACATACACAACGGTGTTGGTAGCTTCTCCCCATGGGAACTTTGGAAGACCTTGGTCATAAAGCATGGCACGGGCGGCTTCCAAAATGGTACTATTCTTCCTTTCAACAACACCATTTTGTTCGGGAGTATATACAGTGGTGGTCTCCCTCTTAATGCCAGCTTCCTAGCAATAGTCATTGAATTCATTCGACTCATACTCGGTTCCATTATCGGTCCTCAAAATTTTGGTCTTCTTCCCTGTTTGATTTTCAACCAAGGCCTTGAAGGTATGGAACCACTTTGAATGCTTCGTCCTTCTTCTTCAAAAAGTATATCCAAGTCTTGCGGGGAAGTCATCTGTAAAGGTGATATAATATAAGCATCCTCCCAAGGATGTTACGGGCAACATACCAGATAGATCAGAATGTATCAATTGTAAAATATCAGATGTCTTTGAGACACTTGAGTGGAATGGTCCCCTTGTATGCTTTCCTTCAACACAACCCTGACATACACCTTCGTGATCATCTTTGAAATCGGGCATCCCTGTCACCACCTTCCTTGCTTCGGGAAGGGCTTTGTAATGAAGGTGTGCAAACCTCTGGTGCCATAGCTTAGATTGAAGAGTTGTGTCACATGTCATGGCCCCCAGCGGACTTCCTCCAACCTGATAGAGTGTTTCAACCCTGAACCCAAGAGTGAATGCTTCTTTGAAGTTCCTCTTCCAAATGCGTACCTTTCCATCGATGAATGCCACCTTGGATCCTTTGTCTTCCATTGCCGAGATAGACACTAGATTCTTCTTCAAGTCAGGTGTGTACAACACATCTTGCAAATGGAGGACTTGACCTTGATTTAGATGAAGGGTCACAGTCCCTATCCCTTTCATGGGATATGTGGCATTGTCTCCAAGGATAATCTCCAAATTAGTATCCTTTTCAATCAAATCAGAGAGGGCTTCCTTATATCCAGTGAAGTGCCTTGAGGCACCATTATCAATCAACCAATTGTCTAGGGTGTCGGAAGGAGATGCAACAGAGAGGGCAGATATAAGAATATATTCATTTTTCTTATCAACAACATTAGAGTCATCATACCTGGATTTTCTTTACCTCTTGAAAGGTTGACCATTTCCATTCCCATTTCGATCAGAGGGAGCCTTCCTTTTTCCTTTGAACCTGTTGTTCCTTTGATTCCCATTCCCCTTGAAGTTGTTGTTGTAATCATCTCCGGAAGAGTCCCTTCTATTGGAACACTCTCTTGCATAGTGACCAAATTTGTTACAAGTGTAACATCTTCCTTTTCTTCCTTTGGGACCCGCCCTTCTATGATTTTGATTTCTCGAACCAACATTGTTCCTCTTCTTTGCATGAGCAGTGAAGGCAGTAGGGTCACTTCCATTCCCATTAGAGGGATGGTCTCTCTCCATCATCCTTGTCTCCTCTTGAGTGCATCTCATCAACAATTCATCAAAATCAGGAATTGTATTATTATTGAGAATAGTAGTATTGAATACATACCATGCCTGGGGCAGTCCTCCAAGAGCAATGAGAGTGAGCTCTCGGTCAACTATGGCTTCTCCAATAGCTAAGAGATCATTCTTGATTTTGGTGATCCTCATGAAATATGATTGGATGGATTCTCCCTTGCCCATCTTGATCTCCTTCAACTTGTTCTTCAAAAATAGAATTTGATTAGCATTGCTAGCTCTGAACATGCTAACCAACTTATCATACATGTCCGTAGATGTGCCCAACTCGGAGATATAAGCAACCAAGTGCTTATGAATAGAATCCCTGATGATCTTCTTCACCTTGAATTCCCCTTCCTTGTACTTTGTCTTAGTGGTAGTCGATGCATTTGATGAAAGCTCATTGATCTTTCCCTGCACATAATCCATAACATCTTGTTCTTCTAATGTTAGATCCGAGGACATTTTCCAAGCATGATAATTAGACTTATCAGTCAGCTTGTCATCAGATTTGAAATATGATGAGGAGGCCATTGGTTCGGGTCCTTGTCTTTTCAACTTTGGTGATTGCTCTTTTCACTCTTGCTTGGGCTTTGTCTTCACCTTAGCTTTGATTCCATCTTAATTTTAGTTAACCATGGTATGTTCTATGCTTAGAGCAGATTACTTCAATCTTTTGATTAGCCCAATTCAAATTCAGATTTGCAATCACACAATCATTGAAATTAAATGCTAATAGAACATAAAATAAATTGACAGAAGACAAGCCAAGACAAGAGACAATAATTTATATAATTCTTCTTATTCAACAAAGAGAGAAAAAATGTCTTTTACAACAGTCAACAAGATGCCCTAGCCAGCAAAGAATTTGCTGGTTAAACCAGCCCTTCAACCTCCAATTAGGTTCAGTCAAACGTAGTCAAATTCGGCCTTCAGTCAAAGTCACACTTAGCCGAAAACAATCCACACAAATTTGTCAACGCAGAAGTCAAACTTTGCGGTCAAAACAGTGAAAACAACAGTCAACGTTGTGGTCAAAGTCAACATTTTGATGCAGGGCTAATGGCTAACCCCGCCCTTACCCCAGGATTATACTCTTAACAGAGTATACACTCTGAATTTTCCCTTGAAGGATAGGTTCATATATCTCTAAGAACCTTTAAAAACCCACTTTAATCATTATAAAATTCATTTCATGGAAGCTTATATTATAAGTGGTTCTATCGGCTTTGACTCTAAACTCAATTAACCATACAACAACACTTTTACCTTTATAATATTTCACTTACCTTTCTATTTGCTCTTCATTTGTGACCACAACACATCACCCAATGAACCTCTCAACACGTGGTTTTAACTATTCCTTCATGGCATCACCGATCCCATATCGCATCGCGACTTTTAAATCATATCGCATTCCCAAAACTTAGCGCAATATCGCTAATATACCGATTTCGCAAATCGGCAAACATAACATACTTCGGCACTTCGCACATTTAGCTCATCAGCACTTCACACATTTACCTCATCGCATTGCATTGCCGAACCACATCGCAAATCCTTCATCCTTTAACCGGATGTGATATGCGATGGCATCGCGTCGCAATATCGCAACCCAAGCAATATCGCATTTCGCAAAACCAAGCCCATCGCGCATCACAAACTTTAGCTCTTTCTATCGAATGCGATATGCGATGGAACCCTACGCTGACACATAGCTCCTCATATCATATGCGATATATGATCGCATCGCAAACCCCACTTCTTATCGCATCGCAACTTACAACAATTAACTTGCGATAACTCAACATATAAATGTAAAAATCGTCGATAGCGATGTGCGCTACAATCTTATCGTCGAATGCGATATAATCTGGATCGTCCATTCTCCTACTTTATGCTCGCGATATGATCGCGTCTGTCAATCTTCGCTTCACTTTGCGGCACGATCTTGTCCATCCATCCTCCACTTCAATACTGCGATTTGATCTAAACCATCCATCTCTCAACCTTTATTTCTGCGATAAGATTCTGACCATCCATCTCAACCTTCAACCCTGTTTGCCGAAATTACATCTGCTATTGATTAAGTGTGATCCGACAGTCCCTGTGCCTCCTCCTGTGTAACTTTACTTGGTTCCTTTGCGTATCCTTCTTTGGCTCCTTCCACTTGATTCCTTCCGTGTCTTGGTATAATGTCGGTTTTCGGTCTTGGATTGTTTTTCCGCGGCGTTAAATCCCTCTTGAGCTTTATTTTGATGGTTCACTCGTACTCAAACACGATAAAACCTCCATAATCACCTTTGCACCCTATTCTCAGTCTGGTCCTTTTCAGGTTCACCTGCACACCTATATTATACGAAATACGCTGATTATCCACAATTTTTATAATTCATCAACACAAGACACTCTACACGAACTCAGAAGTGAGTTTTCTGTTCACAAGAAAATATTTACACAATAATGAATCTCCTCTCGGCCTGATTTTCTATTTCAGTGGCCTTTCAACACTACTTCTATCTCTCTGTCCGTATGCTTACAATCAAATTTCCTCTATTACATATCTAAGAATCATGGTCTCCTTAATGTGCTTGAGGCTTACAAATATATATACAAAAGGTTCTGCAACCAATTCTGGTTTAGATCCACAATTTGCTCAGCTAAATCCTAAAAATCCTCTAAGTCCACTTTTGACTCAACCAATTCCTAAGGTTCCTCTCTAGTTTCACAAAATCATGAACTAATTTCTAATCTAAGATTTACAATATTTAAGAATCTCTCAATCCTCACCAATCACTCATGTTCTCCTACATTCGAGAACATTTACAAATATGCCTCACAATATTTAATTAAATCCTATTCTAATGTTCTCACATAAAATCACTCAAAACATTGAAAATTACATTAATTAAATACTTAGGGAACCAACTCCCTTGAAAAACACAAGACCCCCTAGATTTTGCTAAATGTACAAAATTTGGAACCATGATGCTTCTGCATCACATTTGACCTTGATTTCGGTGCCTCCAACTGCGGCCTTCCTAAATCGGATTTTATGTCTCAAAAACACAATCAAACAGTGAGAGTTGACCCAAAGTCAATGCTGGTCAACATTGCCAGAAAAGCCCTAAAAATAGTTCGAAATTGCAGCTTCCTCTTTTCACGCGTGTGGAGGAGAGAGTAGCCTCTAAGGCTGTACGAACCAATCAGATGAGAGAGAGATGTGTGAGATGAGTGAATGATGAAATGAGCATCATGTCTCTCCTTTTTATATCCATGACTGTGGGTGTTTGACACAACTTTTGGGGCTTGTGAGCCTACATTACAATTCTAGCCGACCTTGACAATTTGCACATGTGTGGAAAATAAATTCAAAATACAACTTCTACTCATCCAAACAAGATGATCTTTAGATCAATGTTGCACCTCTTCGAAAGAGGAATCCAACAAAAATATCATCTTCATCACATGCGCAGTGCAATATATAGTTTGGCCCTAGTTGCCAAATTTAACAATTTACAATCACCAATTCCCTGTCAGGTGGAGTTTCCCCAATTCTCTGCAATTGATCTCTAAGACGAGATATCCTCATAATGTATGATTGCACGAATTCTCCCTTGTTCATCTTTGTGTCTTTGAGTTGATCTTTCAAAGAGATGATGCCGTTCAAATTGTTGACTTCATACATGCCAACTATCTTATCATACATATCCTTTGATCTTCTCAAATTTCCAACATACGAAAGTAGATTATCTTGTAAATCATCAACTATAAATTGCTTTTCTTTTAACTCACCTTTCTTGTGCTTGTTTTTGACAACAACGGAAGCACTTTCCAGAGGCTCAGGTTCTCTTCCTTGAATGAAGTCCAAAACATCATTGTTGTTAGCTATGATCTCTGATGCAGGAGCATCGGACCACCCTTAATCAAAATTGAAAATTCAAAGCTGTGGAAGGAGAGACGTGGACAACCGTTCAAAAAGGGGGCTAATTTCCATGAAATTTGGTTAAAATGATAAATTGTTATCTCAAAGGTGGAATCGATGCATCTAGAAGATATGATTAGTTTTAAAAATCTGCCATGTAATTAAAATAGAGTGATCTCAGGGATTAGTTAAGCGATTGTGGGAGGAAATCGTGGATCTTAGATGATCCACTCGTCTTTGTAATTTCTTTTAAATACGAAGTCTGTGTTGTATGATGGGGGAGCACAATGTAACCTCAGGGCGAATTTGTGATTCAGGCCCATAGTGGCCTTAGCCTGTAACTCGAGTTTGATGAAATAATGGAGTTCATTTATTTTTAAGTATCCAACAATGTTCTGGATCTTGCAGTATCTGTGTTATTTAATTTCGATTTCTCAGTGCATATACGTATTCTTTTCTATTAATTAGTAAGTTGTGTGAATATGAGTGGTGAACAAAGTTCCTATGAACTTCGCTGTAAATCAAAATATGGCAGAACAAGAGTTTATTGAGACGCGATTCTATCGATAGATATCAGTGTGCGGAGGAATGGACGATTGTAATTTAGTCGCAGAAACTGGAGTGAAGATTGACGGTCCTGATTACTTCGCAAGTTAAATTGTGAAAATGCCGAAGTGGACATGTGTCGGGCAGAGGATCCATGCGTATATCACACATCGCATGCGATATGGTATAACAGTTAATGGCGTAGAATTAAATTTGCGAAATGCTGAATTGCGATAAGCTTTGGGTTGCGATGCGATATCGTCATCGCAATTTGACATTGGCATTGTTATTATTTATTGGTTAAATATTACAAGTTGTATGCTATAAGTTGCGACATGCGAAATCTTAAAATCTGCAATATTGTTTGGGAGCCGATTTGCGATCTGTTTGTAATCGTGATATTGCCATCCGCCATGTTTGGTTAACCAATCTGTGTGGGCCCATAACCCACAGGTCCACATATTGTGAAAAATATGCAGCCTTGCTGCATCAATCTCCAACCTAACTTTCCATGCAACAAAGTTAGATGAATCACCCAACTTCTCATGCTCCTTGAAGGAGGAAGACATTTTTACCAAAAGATTATTCCCTTCCTTGATAAGCTACTAGAAAATTGATGTTCTTGCTCTATGTCTCTTGGGCTTGTCTTCGCCTCAGCTCCGATACCATGTTAATTTTTATTAATTTGTTCTATGCTGCAACTATTACTTCAACAAAGTTCAATAACATCCAATCAATGATTCCACTTCTTCAATTATCCAATAGCAATAGAGCAATAGTAGATAGAACAATTAAGCAAATGCACAATAAAAGATAGCAAAGAGACAAGAGACACAAATTTGGTCAATGACCAGGGCAAAACCCTTGCAAATCTTCTTTTTATTAGATTATCTTCAAATGTTCAACAGAGAGAGTACATCATTCATATCCAATATCCCAACAATGTAAAGTCAAAGCTATGCCAAAATGATGAAGAAAAGTCAAATCTACAAAAAGTCAACAACAGTTGACTGCCCCAACCAGTTAAGTCAACAACAACAACCAAATAATGGACAAATCTGCTCCAATCAAATTCGGTCAAAACCCACTAAATGCGGCCTCTTTTGCTTGTCAAGGATCAGTCAAAACAATACCAGAAACTTTGGTCAAACCCAGTCAAAAGAGAGAGATAGTCTTTTGTTCTAGTCTGCAATTTTTTGCGGTCAAACTAGAAAGTCAACACTAGTCAAACTGCTCAGATTACCTCGGTCTTTGTGCCAGTCAACTCGGCCTCAAGAAATTGAACTTTTGCAGGTTAAAGCAAATCAAGATATGAAGTTAAACTTGGTCAAACTGTCTAGTTGGAAAGTCTATGTAGAAAAGACAAAATTGCCTCCAAGATCCTCACACGTGGGAAGAGAGAAGAGCTGCCTTTAACCTGTACGAACTAAGTAAATGAAGAAGAATGTGTGATGTAATGATGTCCAAATGAGGCATGAGGTCTCTTGTATTTATATGAATCCATGTGGGTAAAGGGACAAGTCGTTTGGGCTTCATGAGCCTACTTGAAGTTGAAGCCGACCTTGACAATTTCATATGTGAGGGCTTTTAATTCAAAACTGCACTTCTCCTTGTACGATTTGAGTGATCTTTAGGTCGATTTTGGTCCTCTTAGGAAGAGAAATTTAGTGCAATAATTATCTCCATCAAATGAGCTGTCCAAAGTGGAATTTGATCCTAGTTGCATTATTTAACACCCTTTTCTTGCTAATATTTTCAACACTCCCTCTTAGCGAGGAAAGTGTTCATGGAAGAATCTCGTCCACTTGGATTTATCTCCAACTCTACCAAGTTCTCTGCTGCTGCAGTTTCTCCCTCTGAACTAGAAGACTTTCCTAGTTTCTTCTCTGAAACTTGCTTTAAAGACCTATTCTTTCCCACCATGCTCTGCGAGTCTACCACTTTAGTCATGAGTGCCATGTACCCTATGTACCTGTGTGTCTGCTTACTGATGCTGGGAGACTCAAGTCTCTTTTAATCTCCCTTAACCAAATCCTTTGCCCACTTAGCTCGAACTCTGCCTATACTGGGAGTCTCTGACTAAGTGGTTGCCTCCACTCACCCCAGGCTATGGTCCTCATCATCATCATCATCATGTTGGTCAGCCCAACTGCCAACTAACATAGCTTGAAACTGAGATACTGGCTAAGGCTCCATCTTGAGAGCTCTATCATGCTCTTGCTCAACCACCACTTCACTACTCTGAGAACTCCCTACCTTGTTGCTCAAGGCTGCACCTATCTCTACGTGCAACTTGTAGAGATTTTTCCCCCTCACACCAATTTGCTTCTTACATCCATAATCTAAGTATTGGAGGTATGCCTTAGCTCTGCTGAAGATGATATCATATCCCTTGTCCTCAAGGGTAGCTACGGAAACAAGATTCTGCCTCAATCCTGGAACATAGAGAACATCTCCACACTAAAGATATTTCATTCCCAGACGTCCTATGAAATCAGAGAAAATAACTCTCTCAGCCGCCTCCGACCTTCAAATCCTAGCTCAACTGGAAGTGCATGTCCTCCTTCGTGGTCAGATGTTGGAAATGTTGTCATTGATGGCAAACGAGTTGGCAAAGAGGCAGCAGAGAAAGCAGCAGACAAGGAAAAGAGGCAGGCTAGGAAGTTGATGAAACAAATTCTATATGAAAGAGCATTGATTTCAATAAGAACTTGTACGAGAACAAGTGATGTTTAAACTCTGTAATAAGGGTCTCCGTGTGATTCACCTTTTGAAGTATGTGGATGTGGGCACAATGATGTAACTTCGCTCTATTCAAAGAGAAAGATTGGAAACTGTTAATCGAGGACAGTCCTGCGAAAAGACCTGCATAGAGAACTGCATAGGACTGCGTAGAGAACTTGGCCAGAACCAGAAAGTCTTGTAAGTAAACTCATTGTGTGAAGAAAGAAATTGTTTTAGGGTTATCTGTGTAGTGATCGAATTAAATTATGTGTGCATATATATATATAGAGGTTCCTGACAATTAAATTCCTACGACAATGAGAAAATGTCTTGAATCTCCTTAACATCTGCCTGTCTATTTAATGATGAAAGTGTATGGAGAATGTGCGTCAAAACCTGTGTTGAGGGTAAAATACCACTGGTCAAATGAGGCGCCTACTATATGACGAAGAGTATTTCTGTTGAATGCCTGTATATAGAATACGTTGTAAATGATGGCCCTACACGCATTATTGAAACTATGAAATGCCGAGGTTGGTTGCCGTGAACCCAACCCTGTGGGGGTCGTTTTAATTGGACATTTGACATGGCTTGTATCAATGTTTTCGAATAGATACAACTTGGAATTTGACAATTACTCTAAGAGAGACGTAGCGATGATGGAACAAAGGAATGGAACCTTGAGAAAGAAGAGCGAAACTCATAAATAATAAAGGCGGATGGAACCTTGAGCAAAGGAGAGGAACCACGAGCGGAGTGAACAGTAAAGGCGGGATTCCGGTTTTCATCGCACCGCTTTCGACGAGCAAGCGGTATTCAAGAAATCGAAGCGATTCCATAAAGCGGCTAACACGTGGCATACGGCGGGGTCCCAAAAACCACTCATATCGCACATTATCGTTCGTGCATCTATGCCAAGCGATATCTGTCGGATTGTGTGGAGCAAGGCGACGTGTTCTCCGCCGTCGGATATGAAGGGCCATTTAAGCGCTGGGGTCCAGTCCAACACGCAACTATTGAATGTTAATTCGCGTGCAAGCACCCGGCTTAGTATCTGCCTGACTAATTATTTTTGTAAAAGCAAAGAAGAATGATGAAGCAGCTCAAACAATTCCTACAAAAGAAAAAAACATGTAATAAGGAAGACAGAGATCAGCGGAAACCTCTAGTAACAAAGAAGGCAATAAATTCTAAGACAATAGAAAAAGGATTATATGCCCCTGAGTATGTCAAATTTGAAAGCCATCAAAGGAGATTCTTCCCTCCTATGAAGAATGCCACTTGTTATGTCTGCCACAAGCAGGGACACATTGCTGCATATTGTCATGCAAGGAGGAGTAATTCAAACCAGCGAAAGATGCAAACAGTGAAGAGACTGTCTCAAACAAACAAATGGAGAAGACAACCTTACATCAGGTATGCAAATAATTTCTATGGTTACTGTTTTTATTGTAAGGAATTTGGCCATAAGATCATTGAGTGTATAAAGTATGGACAAAGAGTGATGTTCAACACCCCAAGGGGGTTTATGAATCAACGAAATTTTGCTCATACTCACAATTCTGCAAAAATTATAATCAAATGCTGTGTATGCAATCAAGTTGGACACATGCCTTCCAAATGTCCTCTCAGAAGAAGCAGTTCATCATCTCACAAAAGATACCAAACAAAAGGATGCTTCCAGTGGGTAAAGAAGGTGAATAAATGTGACTTGGCTCTAACTGCTCAAGACCTGAAAAGCCAGTGGTATTTGGACAATGGCTGCTCAAAACACATGACTGGAGACAGAAGTAAGTTTATTACTCTTGATGAAAAGAAATCTGGTAGTGTTACTTTTGGCAATGATAAATCAGGAAAAATAAAAGGAAAAGGCTCAGTCAGTCTAGATAATGGCAGAGGAAAGGCCCAAGATGTACTATTTGTAGATGGGCTGAAAGCTAATTTTCTGAGTGTCAATCAAATGATAAAGGTTGTGAAGTTCTTTTTAGAGCACAAGATTGTGAAGTCAGATCAAGCACCACAGGAAGACTCTGCTCAAAGGAGTTCGAACAGAGAGTAATGTTTACATTGTGAAAGAGGAAGATGAAGCATGTCATCTTAGCAAACTTGAGGAGTCACGGTTATGGCATAAAAGGTTGGGACATCTCAGCTTCGATCACATCATCAGACTAAACAGGAAGAAAGCTGTCAGAGACATGCCAGAAATAAAAAGACCTTCTAATACCATATGCAAATCTTGTCAATTGGGAAAACAGACCCGCACATCATTTAAGGCCAAAGATGAATTATCAACAAGAAGACCACTCTAGTTTGTGCACATGGACCTGTGTGGACCTGCAAGAACTAAAACTCCAAGTGGAGAATCCTACTTCATGCTAATAATTGATGACTTCTCCAGAATGACATGGGTGGCATTCCTCAAGAATAAATCGGAAGCTCTAGAAAAATTTAAGATATTCAAAGCATTAGCAGAAAATCAAACAGGATGCAAACTAAAATGCATCAGATCAGACAGAGGAGGTGAATTCACAGATTATGACTTTGCTGACCTATGCAATGAACATGGGATAAAGCAACAATTTACTATTGCAGGGACACCTCAGCAGAATGGAGTAGCAGAGAGACAAAACAAATCTGTACAGCAAATGGCCAGAGCCATGATGCAAGAGAGTAATATTCCTCAAACCTTCTGGGCAGAAGCAGTACACATAGTCGTGCATATCCTTAACAAAGCTCACTTAAGGCCAAGCAGTGACAAGACTCCGTATGAACTATGGCATGGGAAACCAACTTCAATCAAACATTTTAGAATCTTTGGAAGCAAATGTTACATAAAGAATAATGATGAAAATCTTGGGAAATTTGATGCAAGAGCAGATGAAGGGATATTTCTAGGATATGCTTCCAAAAGTAAAGGGTACAGGTGTTACAACAAGACTCTTCGAAAAATAGTAGAAAGCATTGATGTGAGATTTGATGAAGAACTTCCAAACAACACAAAAGATACAGAATGCAACAGTCCATCAGACAACCATGAAGAAGAAGACCAAGATGATGATGAAACAAGAAAGACAACAGAAGATGCAGAACTGAGCTCTAAAGCCCCTTCTAGATACACTCAGAAGAACCATCCTGAAGATCAGATCATAGGAGACAAGAGAAAAGGGGTCCAGACAAGAAGGTAGCTAATTGAACAGACAGAAGAGGTATACATAGCCATGCTATCACAAATAGAGCCAAAGAAATTTGAAGAAGCCAGCAAGGACAAGTCTTGGGTGAATGCTATGAATGAAGAATTGGATCAAATTGAGAAAAACAATACCTGGGAACTAGTTCCTAGACCCACAGGGAAAAATGTCATAGGCTCAAAATGGGTATTCAAAAATAAAATGAATGAGGAAGGACAGGTAATCAGGAATAAAGCCGGACTAGTTTGCAAAGGATATTCACAAATTGAAGGACTTGATTATGATGAAACATTTGCCCCTGTAGCCAGAATGGAAGCCATTAGAATATTTCTGGCCTTTGCGTGCTACCAAGACTTTAAGGTATATCAAATGGATGTGAAATCTGCATTTCTGAATGGAGATCTAGAAGAAGAAGTCTACATGGAACAACCAAAAGGTTTCTCTTTAACAGACAAAGAAGACTATGTGTGCAGACTGAAGAAGGCTTTATATGGACTGAAACAGGTTCCTCGTGCTTGGTACTCAAGACTGGATAAATATTTGCAAAAACAAGGCTTTAAGAGAGGTGGAGTAGACATCAATCTATACATAAAAGCCCATGAAAATGAACTCCTGATTGTTGTAGTATATGTTGATGACATTATGTTTGGAAGCAACAGAGATGAACTAGCAAAAGGGTTTGTTGAGGAGATGAAATCAGAGTTTGAGATGTCCATGATTGGAGAACTCAGTTTCTACTTAGGACTTCAAATTCAGCAAAAGAACACAGGCACATTCATCTCACAGGAAAAATACTTAAAAGAAATGTTGAAAAAATTCAAAATGGAGGACTGCAAACCTGTGTCAACTCCCATGATCATGGGATGCAAGCTATGTGCTGATGATGGATCTGCTGATATAGATCAAAGACTCTACAGATACATGATAGGAAGTCTGTTGTACCTGACAGCATCAAGACCATACATCATGCTAGAAGTAGGACTTGTAGCTAGATATCAAGCAACACCTAAACAAAATCACCTTCTAGCAGTCAAAAGAATATTCAGATATCTACAAGGAACTGCACAGTATGGACTTTGGTATCCAAAAGGCAAAAGCTTCACTTTGACAGCATACACAGATGCAGATTGGGCCAGCTGTGTGGATGACAGGAAAAGCACAAGTGGAGGTGCTTTCTATCTAGGAGAAAGTCTGGTGGCATGGTTAAGCAAGAAACAAACATCTATCTCTCTATCTACAGCAGAAGAAGAATATATAGCAGCAGCAGCATGTTGTACACAAGTCATGTGGATGAAGCAAACCCTCCAAGACATGAAGGTGAGCACTGATGAACCTATCTCAATCAAATGTGATAATACAAGTGCTATAAGTATATCAAAAAATCCTGTGCTTCACTCAAAAACTAAACATATCCCAATCAAGTATCATTTTCTCTGAGAACAAGTGGCTAAGAAGGTAGTAAAGCTGGAATATGTACCAACAAAAGAACAGACAGCTGATATATTTACCAAACCTCTTGCTAGAGAACCATTTGAATATTTGAGAGATAGACTAGGGGAAGTATCTGTAGATGCTACTCTCTGATATAAAGAGAAAGCACAATTTCAGGGGGAGAACAGAAACGAAAATATCATTCCAGGGGGAGATCAGCCAACAAGGAAAGCATGAAACAGGTCCTCAGGGTCAAAGGATTATGGAAAGAATACATCCAGCATAAAAGAGTCAATGAAAAGGCTAAAGGGTCAGAATTTTAGATTTAATCCAAAGTTTGGAGCAGTAGGGTACAAATTCAGAAGATCTCAGAGAGAGGAAATGCAAGAAATATTGAAGAAGGATAAAAACAAAGGATACAATCTACACTAAAGAAATGTGCAACCCCTTGCCATTGATGTCAAAGGGGGAGGAAGAGCTAGCAACAGAAGAAAGGGTCCTAAAAGGAAAGCAGAGGAAGTGTATTGCCATCAATGCCAAAGGGGGAGACTGTTGGAAATGTTGTCATTGATGGCAAACAACAACCCACCAAGTCTCCTGAGGTGGGAGCATGGGGGGTGAGAGATGAGCGTCTATACAAAAGCTCCCTGCCGATTTTTAGGAAACGTGGGGGGACGTCGGGGTCATAAAATTAAAAAATTATAAAATAAAATATATATTAATATTATAATATATTAATATATTATTATATTATATATGATATATCATATTGAATAATATAATATTATTTTTCATTTTTACATAAATGTATATATTGTGTAAATAACCATCAATGATTCTACAAAGGATCTCATAATGAGTGTTCATGTTTTACTTTGACTTCAACATTTCAACCTCTGTTAAGTTTTTAATCCTTTCTCACTAACCTTTCTCACTAACATTCTAATTGCAATTAAATTTCAGCGGCAATTAAATTTCAGTGGAAACTTTCTTCAAACAGTTTGAATGCATTTTGTTGTAAGTGATGTTTTAACTTTTTATAAATTTGTTTCTCATGCGACGTGCACTTGCCACTAACAGCCTCCAAAAGAATTTGTATTCCAATGACAAATTTGAAAATTTCAGAAAACTCAATATTGAATGAACTGAATATACAGTGAGCAGATTTGACTCTTTTTCGGATTTCCTTTCTGGCCTTTTCACATGATAAGTTAAACTATTGATTGAGATTTTGTGAGTAACGGAAATTTGTCAGTTTGACTTAGCTCTTATGATCTGCAAAGGTTCACACGTTGAATCCGGCTTACCAGTTTGACTGAACCCTACTGAAGTACAAGGAGGCAGACCTCAGATGTAGATCTGGCAAGTGCTCATGTGATGGGTTTTTGACTAGTCAAGTGCGGGGTCACTGCAATGGCGGGCGGGCGACTATGGCGGAAATGACATATCAATATGCTGCGCGGAAATGTTATGGCCGGTTTTATATATCAATGTATCATATGACATGTTTTATATGTTATGGCCGGTTTTATATGTTATATGTTTATATATCAATGGCCGGTTTTTTATGCTATGACATAAAATGATAAAGTTTAAACCTACGATTTTATAATTCAAATCATAATTAAAATTTCATTTATTCAATAATTTCAATTTAATTTATAATTAAAATTTCCAATACACTAAATTCTAAAATAAAAAATCGATTTATTAATATTTTTTTCATTAAATTTTTTTTTATATACCCCACTCGTTCCCCCTCACGCCCCCTTCACGCCCCTTCCTGTCCCCTCACGCCCCCTTGACCCCTCCAGATGGGGAAACGTCCCCCTTGACGTCCCCTCCAGATTTTCGAAATTTGGGAGCGTCAGGAAACGTCCCCTAGAAGTCCCCAAGTCCCCGAATCGTGGGCGAGATTCTAGACTCCTAGGGGGGACAGTCCCCGGTAACATCATGGAATGAGTTGGCCAAGAGGCAACAGAGAAAGCAACAGACAAGGAAAAGAGGCAGGCTAGGAAGTTGATGAAACAAATTCTATATGAAAGAGCTTTGATTTCAATAAGAACTTGTACGAGAACCAGTGATGTTTAAACTCTGTAATAAGGGTCTTCGTGTGATTCACCTTTTGAAGTATGTGGATGTGGGCACAATGATGTAACTTCGCTCTATTCAAAGAGAAAGATTGGAAACTGTTAATCGAGGACAGTCCTGCGAAAAGACCTGCATAGAGAACTGCATAGGACTGCGTAGAGAACTTGGCCAGAACCAGAAAGTCTTGTAAGTAAACTCATTGTGTGAAGAAAGAAATTGTTTTAGGGTTATCTGTGTAGTGATCGAATTAAATTATGTGTGCATATATATATATAGAGGTTCCTGACAATTAAATTCCTACGACAATGAGAAAATGTCTTGAATCTCCTTAACATCTGCCTGTCTATTTAATGATGAAAGTGTATGGAGAATGTGCGTCAAAACCTGTGTTGAGGGTAAAATACCACTGGTCAAATGAGGCGCCTACTATATGACGAAGAGTATTTCTGTTGAATGCCTGTATATAGAATACGTTGTAAATGATGGCCCTACACGCATTATTGAAACTATGAAATGCCGAGGTTGGTTGCCGTGAACCCAACCCTGTGGGGGTCGTTTTAATTGGACATTTGACATGGCTTGTATCAATGTTTTCGAATAGATACAACTTGGAATTTGACAATTACTCTAAGAGAGACGTAGCGATGATGGAACAAAGGAATGGAACCTTGAGAAAGAAGAGCGAAACTCATAAATAATAAAGGCGGATGGAACCTTGAGCAAAGGAGAGGAACCACGAGCGGAGTGAACAGTAAAGGCGGGATTCCGGTTTTCATCGCACCGCTTTCGACGAGCAAGCGGTATTCAAGAAATCGAAGCGATTCCATAAAGCGGCTAACACGTGGCATACGGCGGGGTCCCAAAAACCACTCATATCGCACATTATCGTTCGTGCATCTATGCCAAGCGATATCTGTCGGATTGTGTGGAGCAAGGCGACGTGTTCTCCGCCGTCGGATATGAAGGGCCATTTAAGCGCTGGGGTCCAGTCCAACACGCAACTATTGAATGTTAATTCGCGTGCAAGTTAACCAAGCGATATCTGTCGGATCAGCTGAAGCAGCGCGACGGGCTTATAATCGTTGGATCGTGATCGAAGTTACAGAGAGGTATGTTAAATGCTGGGGCCCGAACATTATAAAGATTAGTGCTGGGACTTAATCTACGCCAAGGTTTATTTACGGGTTTTAACATTTGAGTTAGAAAGGATGTATAATATATGTGGATACATTACGCCTAATGAAAACGCCGAGGTTATTATCGCTGGAAGTCGGGTTTAATCAAAGTCGAAGTTTATATTCCAAGGTATGGGCCAGCATTTGTTTGTTGTTTATGAAATAATTGAAATACAAATGTGTGGGCCAGTGTGGGTTAAGTGGTTATGCCGAAAGGAGAACAAGAGTTAACATTACAGTCTTTTGACTTTCGAATGTATTCAGTGAAAATTGAATAGAGGGTTCAATTATACAGTGCGAAATGTTATGGGGCCCGAAGATATTATATAAGCGTTTCTTGTAAACACGAAACCAAAGGTTAAATTGTTGATGGTTCATGATAAAGATTGTGAGTACTGATATATCCGTGTTGTTAAAAAGGTTTTATAAAAACACCGAGAGTTATTTTATGTTTGATTAAAAGGCAGTTGTACATATAGCAGTTATATAACTGCAATGAACAGGGAACTGAATAAAAAGAAAATGAAAAAAAGAGTGGAGTGGGATGAATGTGTATGGAAAAGGAAAAAGAAGAGGAGAGAGCGCAGAGATGAAAGTTCAGTGAACAGGAATATGTACAGGAATGAATTGGACAGGTGAATAAGCACAGAAAACGGGAAAATATGCAAAAGACAGTGAACAAAGTATGCAGGACAGCTGCATGACTGCTATAGAAAGGACAAAACCAGCAAGCCAAGGGCTGAGTGAAGTTTATATACTGTAACTGAAAATGTAAATGTTTTATTTGTTTTATATTGTTTGTGATGCAAAGGCAAGTATCCTAAGGAAAAGAAAAATCCCACTGTAACATGGAAATTTGTACATATTGTTATAATTTTAAATGAGTTGGACAAAGGAATGAGAAGACAGAAGTCAAAGAGTCATGGTTGTTCACTCCAAATTCCTTGTGGAATACAAACAGTCATGTAATGAAATCTATATATAATATCAACTTGATATGCATAAGATGTGAGAGAGAGTAAGGATAGAGAATGAAAAGTATAGAAGATTGAGGCAGAGAAGATTAGAAAGAGAGGAGCAGAAAGAGATGCTACAGAACAGAGCTGATATCTGAGGTAAATCAGCAAACATTTCTTGTGATAAAGTGAGGAAGTTGGAGCTTCCCTATCAAGTTGAAGCAATAGTGGTGAGAGGGAGTTGGAGCTTGCCTTTGCATCACAACAATAATAATATGTGGTTTTCTCCCCTTATGGGTTTCCACTTACATCTGCTGTCTCTATGTGTTGCTTATATGTTGATATGATCCACTCAATCTGTTTAATTGTTTGCTGCTCTCACAATAAGGTTGATGTCACATTAATTTAATACTGGCTACAAAATTTTAAGACTGTTCACATATTAAGCTATAAATAAGTTTGATGAAAATTTAAAAATCTCAGGTATGTGTTAAATTGATTCACCCCCCCCCTCTCAGTTTAACCAAAGATTCAACAAATTTTTCGTAGCTATCTCCATGGTTGAGGTAGTAACACCACTCTAGAAGGAAATCTGACACTTGGACTTGGTTTCTAGAAGCTCCAACATGGATTTGTATTTGTCAAATTCCACCCAGCTTGCATGTGTGGAAAAGGATAAATGGAAAAGCACAACAATTTTGACCAGTCAACTTCAAATGTGTTTTCTGAGAAAATGAAAGCGAATTTCGGAAAATGAAAACATGAGTTTTGTTTAGAACGGGCCCAATTAGGTTATAAATGAGAAATTTCTCAAATTCGTTACCATTTGAGACATTTTCAAATTTCTTTGGAGCCTTATTTCGCAGAATACGTGGATATACGATTCTTTTCAATTTTTCATTTAATGCACAGTAAAAAAAAAGGCCTGAACGAGATGTTCTTTAGAAAATTCATGACATAGAGATAAGTTTGATCATATTTGGGCTGATCTTTGATAAAAAAAAATCCATGAAATTTTATTTGATTTGATCTCATGACCAAAACTTAAGCAAGAAAATTCTGAATTTTTTAATTGTCTCAAAATTCTATAAATTGCAGCCTTTTTCATGAGAGGAGAGATTAGAGATGTCAAGGATGATCTTCATTTGTAATTTTTGTTGCTTATTGAAGGAGAAGTAATCTATTTTTTTTCATTGAATATAATTTTTTATATGGCGCAGCTCTGAATGAAATTGGTGATTTAGATCTCTTCTCTTGATCTGAGTTTTCAACACCTTGCAGTCTTCAGGAGCCCCCCCCTTGGAGATTTGTGAGAATAATATAGATTCTTTCCTTTTCTTTCATATTCTCATGAATTGTTTGTTTTACATATATTAATTGTTTATGCTTATCATGGATTAAAAACCCATGCTTTCCATATATTAAATATTTATGCTTTCTTAGATTAAAATGTTCATGATTACATAGATTAAAGTTTCTAAGTTTTAGAAATGAATATCCATGCTTTCATAGGGTAAAATCTCAGGTTTTCGTAGATTAATAATCTTTTTTTTTAGTTTAACATTAATTTGCTTTCCAAAAACTTAATACTTTCATAGTTTATATTAAAGAACCAAATTTCCTTTTGAAGTTTCCAATTCATTTCAGTTAAGCATAAATATTGAAAGCTAATATCCTAGCACATACGATGTAGTGTACTTCACAAGCTCACGTACTTGGATTGACATATAAATGAAAGTAATTTAAGTCAAATAAATTACCCAACATTTTGGCGTCATTGGCGGGCAAGTATACATAGGTGTTATCTTTTAATTGCATCTCATTCTTAGTGGCATAAGACTAATTTCATTTTAGTACATCCTAGAAGTAGATTCATTAAAAAAAGCTTCAATCTCCTACCATCCCCACTATATCACGTGGTGCAGTAAGAGCCACATCATCTTCCACATCACGAATTCTAATTTTTGTAGGTAGAAGAAGAGGTGAAAAAAATGTACATGTTCCAAAGGAGAAAAGAACCAAGTTGGATAGTAAATATGAAAGGTGCATATTTATTGGGTATAAGGATGGTTTAAAAGGTTATAAGCTTTGGAACCCATAAAAAATGAAGGTTGTGTACAACCAAGGTGTGGTGTTTAAAAAGTTGAAAGATGTTATAAAACAAGAAGTCCTACCAAATGAACTCAGAATATAGAGTTTGAGCTAAAGGAGGAAGAATAAAACTCTATAGTAGAACAAGAATCAAAAGAGGAAGAGCCACAAACTCTAGCTTTGAGAAGACTAGTTCGTGATAGAAGAAAACTAGAAATTTGCTTCTAATGGGTTTCCTTCCAGCCAAAAACTCCACTAGATCCCAAGCCTTGTTTTTGTCCAAAGATGCCATTTCATCAACCATGGCCTCTTTCCATAGTTTTCCAACCTCTGAATATAATGCCTCGCTGACAATTCTAGGATCATCATCAGTAATAGATAAATCAAAATTTGAACAGAAAGCAGATGGACTATGCATTTCTGGTTTTCTTCTATCATGAACTGATCTTCTCAAGCTAGAGTTTGCATCTCTTCCTCTTCTGATTCTTGTTCTACTATAGAGTTTCATTCTTCCTCCTTTAGCTCAAACTCTAGATTCTCAGTTCATTTGGTAGGACTTCTTGTTTTATAACATCTTTCAACTCTTTAAAAACCACATCTCAGTTGTACACAACCTTCCTTTTTTATGGGTTCCAAAGCTTATAACATTTTAAACCATCCTTATAACCAATAAGTATGCACCTTTCATATTTACTATCCAACTTGGTTCTTTTCTCCTTTGGAACATGTACATATGCATCACAGCCAAATACCCTCAGATGTGAAATAGAGGGTTTTTTACTGGTCCATAACTCATGTGGAATCTTATCCTCCAATTCTGATGAAGGTGATATGTTAACTAGGTAACATGTAGTCTCCACTACCTCTGCCCATAATTCTTGTCCTAACTCGACAACACTGAGCATGCTTCTTGCCTTTTCCATCAACGTCTTGGTCCATTCTTTCTGCAGCTCCATTTTTTTGAGGTGTGTATGGAGTAGTATTTTGTCATGCTATACCACACTTCTTACAAAACTCTTCAAATTCCTTCTTGTAGAACTCTCCACCATTATTTTTCCTCAACATCTTTATCTTCTTCTTTGTCTAGTTTTCCACCAGAGCCCTAAATTATTTAAACCTGTCAAAGACTTCAAATTTCTTCCTAAGGAAATATACCCATGTATTTCTTGAGAAGTCATCTCTAAATGATACATATTATACAAAATTACCTAGTGACGGAACTAACACAGGTCCAAACATATCATTGTGTACAAGCTCTAATATCTGGTTCGCTCTCTTAGCACTAAATGGGAAACTCACACGATTCTACTTCCCATATACATAATGTTCACAGAAATCAAAATCCAGAGAGAAATTAGACATACCTTCTACCATACCATTACCATGCAGTATTCGAAGTCCCTTCACTCCAATATCTCCAAGCCTTTGATTCCATAACATGGTTTTTTTCTCCAGAGACCACAAGGTTTTCAGCTCCACTTTCAGGAACCACAGAAATGTCGCACCCACCAATAACAATGCTACCCAGAAGCTTGTACAAAGTTCCAATCCGAACTCCCCGCATCAATACTAGTGCTCCCTAAACCATCTTGTAGGTATCCTTATTGAATATATTTTTTACACCTACATCATCCATCTTTCTTATAGAATTAGTATTTTTGGCCAATGTAGGAATATGAAGAACACCATGAATTGTTCTAATCCTTCCACATTGAAAATTAAAATTGAATTTTCCATGTCCAAAGATTTTGGCCTTCCTTTCATCCCCTAAGAAGATGTCACCACCATCATATTTCTCATACTCGCAGAACCACTCCCTATTGGGAGCAAAGTGAAAGGATGTACCAAAGTCAATAAACCATGCCTCATGCTCTAAATGCGTACTTGAATAAGAAGCCAATTACACATCCCCACCTTCATTTAAGGTGGTTCTCGCCTCTATAGAAGGAGCATCATAATATCCCTTTCCTTTCTCGGGAGCTTTATATCTGTAGTCATTTTTGTAGGGCCCTTCCTTTCTACATTTCCAGCACACATTTATAGGTTTTCTTGGAGATTTAGATCTCCCTCTAGATTTATATGTCCCACTCAAAGACTTATTTTTATTTATATTTCCATTCTGACCCTCCATATTTTTCCATCTCATCTCCTCCGACAACAAATATGAGACAATTTCATCAAAATTCAAGATAGTTGTATTGCTACCTATTGCAACAACCAGACTATCCCACGGATTTGGTAGAGAACATAAAAAATTGATGCACTTATCTTCATATGAAATTTTAATATCAATAGATAACAATTGGCTTACCATAGTATTAAAGGAATTCAGATGCTCTGTCACCAAGTGTCAATCCTTCATCCTCAGGTTATATAACTTTTTTCTGCAGGAACAGTTTGTTCACCAAAGAATAGATTTGTACAAAGTCCCTAACTTGTCCCACAAATCCTTCGTCGTATCTTCCCCTGATACATTCAACAATATTTAATTTGAGATACACAACTGTATTGTGCTCTTTTCTTTTTGATCCAACTTTACCTAGTCTTCATCTGACATTTTTATTGGTTTAGTACCCAGATCTACAATGATCCACTGATCTTTATCCACCATCATATCCTCCATATTCAGCTTCCACAACTCAAAACTCTGACAATTAAATTTCTCTATCTTTATATTTCTAATGCTTGCTATCTTGTTTCAATGCAATAATCGATCCCACAGATCTCCCATTGAACAAGGTCTACCACGGGCCCGAGCAAAACCCCTTAGCAGGAAATACGTCCCCTTGAAGTCGAAACAACTCTAATACCAAATATAGGTTTTTAACCCTGTACAAAAATTACCTGCAAACAAATTCTTAAAAAATAGAATAAACAATGATGAGAACATAAAAAAATATACACAAATATTTTCCCCTCGATCCCAAAATCAAGACTATGATATTGATGTTTCATTATATTCCTTTGAATTTTACAATACATATATATACATGCCGAAGAATTCATAAACCCCAATCCATTAACCCTAGATTAGAACATAATTATAGTTCCCTTAACTAGATCTACAAAATACCATGGGCAAAAAACCATCGTGCCCAAAACCATGTGAAAAATCCATGCAAAAAACCATAGGTAGGTCCACCCACCTATTATAGGGTCCAAAAAAAAAAATCTCCCTAGCTGCACCTAATGAAACAAACAAGGGAAACTATCGCCCCCTTGTGACCACCTTGTGCGTGCGACTAGTCATGGAAATAATATAACACATACCCAACAATCATCTTTCCATGCTAGGATGATAACACATGCAAATGAAATTCGTTCATGACAAGACAATATCAGAACTAAAATCACCTAGTCTACCTGGTTTCTCATGCAACATGATGACAATAATGGGAAAGTGTGCAAGGTTTGAGGAGAGAGGCCTTCTTGGTCATAGTGCGCAGTGTGAGGGGGTATGGAGTGGTGGACTAGGAATTGTGATTTCATAATGCATAGTTCCTAGGGAGAAGGCCAGTTAAGGATTTTTCATTGGGGAAGTTCAACAGGCAGAGAGGCATGCTTGAGCACTGTGACTGCACAGTGTGTAGTGGTTGAGGCATAGGCTTAAAGGACTATGAATTTAAGCACTGCAAGGGTCCAAAATAGTCTCCACTATCCATTGGGACTGCATAGTGCACAAGGAAAGGAAGGGTTGATTAGAATTGAAAATTGGGAAAGTGTAACTAGCAAGACTAATTGACTGAGCACTGTAGTTTCTCAATGCACACTTGAAGGAGGCTATCCTCTAGGATTACACAATGTGTAGTTCTAGGAGGTAAGGGAATCATTATTGTGGCCTAAGAATGTGCAGTGTGCAATGGATGGAGGCTGAAAGTTGACCATTGATTGTGAAAGTTGTGAGGACAGAGAAAACTCCAAAAAATACAAAGTGTGAGATCAGGGAGGCAAGAAGGTAAGAGTAAAAAAATATATAACAAGGTTTGAACATGATCACACACACACACACACACACACACACACAAACAATCAACCACATGAAAAGTGTAGGAATTTACAGGGTAAGTTCCTTAGATCAAAAACTAAAGGTCACCGCTCACAAACAGATCACAAATCAATACACCAGTATTATCACGTGGTTAAAACCCTCGAAGGGGGAAACAATCCACGACCTGAGCCAACACGACCACTCTAGTGAATTTATTAATATAAAAAAAAAGTTACATATGTTTCTCTCATAAACGATTACCGAACAAATGACCCTCCATGCTCTTTAAATAGAGATCATGGACCAATCGAGTGTTAAGCCACGGATCAAGTCTCATTAATACCGAGGAGAGAGTGAACCGTTGGATCACTAAAAATCGTGACCGTCGGATTATAAGTTACAAATGTACATAGTGAAGAAACACACTTTACCTAACTCTACACTAGACTAAGTTATTCTTAACTATTTCCTATGTGTCGGAATATCCTAACATCCCCCCTTAAGAATAACTTGGGATAGGATTGAAGGATTTACAAAGGTGAAAAAAAGGATCCCATTTCCAATGTGTCGAAATATCCTAACATCCCACCTTAAGAACAAATTTTGATAGGATTGAAGGATTTACAAAAGTGACACAATAGGAGAAGGAAGGAGGCATTAGAGCCTATCCCCCCTTAATGACAACTTTTCTGAACTCCAAGCATGGATCAAAGTTTGGTAAACTTCACTTCTATGAGAGCATTCATAAACATATCAGCTACTTGATCATTGGCTGGACAGTACTGAACTTCAAGAACACGATCATGAATGAGCTTTATGATAAAGTGTATGTGGAGTTCAATGTGTTTCATACGCTGATGCTGAACTAGATCTTTACATAGCTGAATGACACTCTGATTATCACACCAAAGTGTAGTTGGATGCTGCTAATGAAGACCAAATTCAGATAGGATCTGACGAAGCCACATGGCTTCCTTGCTGGCTTCAACTGCACTGCAATACACTACTTCAGCCAAAGAAAGAGAGATGACACTTTGTTTCTTACAAGACCAAGTAATAGGTCCTGAACCAAGAGTGAACACATATCTTGCAGTAGACTTTCGATCATCAGGGTCACCAGCCCAATCAAAATTAGTGAAACCAATCAACAATGGAGATGCCCATGCACTGTAATGAATCCCAAACTGAATTGTACCTCAAATATATCGAAGTATTCTTTTAGCTTCTTTCTAGTGACTTTCATGAGGTTGGTGCATAAACCAAGCGACAAGACCAACGACAAAGAAAAGGTCAGGACGGGTATGGGTTAGATACATAATTTTACCAACAAGTTGACGGTATAAGGTAGCATCAAATTTAGGGGTAGTACAAGTGGCTGAAAGCTTGACTCCAGACTGAAAGGGAGAAGGGGTTGGCTTACAATCTTCCATGTGAAATTGGCGTAGAATATTACAGGCATACTTGGACTGAGAAAGGATAATACCTTCTTTGGATTGCAAGACTTGAAGACTAAGGAAATAATGCAAGTGTCCTAAGTTTGTCATTTCAAACTTCTTTTTGAGGCTAGACTTCACATGGTTTATAGGGTTGGGATCACTACCAGTAAGGATAAGATCATCAACATAAAGAACAAGGATGGTGAAGGACTTACCCACTTTCTTGGTGTAGACAATGTTATCAAAATGACACCTAGAAAAGCCATTATCTAATAGAAACATATCCATTTTGGCATACCAAGCCCAAGGAGCTTGTTTGAGACCATAGAGAGACTTCCTAAGGTGAAAAACAAGGCTCGAGTCGTTTTGGATAAAGCTAGGGGGTTGTTCCATGTAGATTTATTCATGCAAATATCCATGTAAGAAGGTTGATTTAACATCCATTTGATGGACTTCCCATTTAAAGGAGGCAGCAAGGGAAAGAACAGGGCGGATAGAATTCATTTTGGAAACAGGGGAGAAGGTTTCAGTATAGTCAATGCCTTCAACTTGTGAAAATCATTTAGCAACTAGATGAGCTTTATGTCTATCCACTTTTCCATCTGGTCCAAACTTTGTTTTGTAAACCCATTTACATCTAACAAGTTTTCTTCCTTTTGGAAGAGGAACAAGATCCCAAGTATCGTTTGCTAATAAGGAACAATATTCTTCATTCATAGCTGCATCCCAATCTAGATGACTGGAGGCTGATTCAAAGGTTTCTGGATCAGGATTTTCTGGAACTTGAGCCAATAAGGAAGAGCCTCTTTCGAACTGAGAACATGTATGTCGTCGATTAGCAAGGTCACCTGCAAGAGAACCTGGTGCATCCCGAGTAGACCGGACCCATCTTGGAAGCAGTGGAGTAAGAGGAATAATTTCAAGAGGTGGAGGAGGATTTTCATCCTCGCTGTCATCATCTGAACTAGAAGGAATGCTATTAAAAATAGTAGAGAGAGAGAGAGGTGGCACATATGTTGAATCAAGCTTGCAAGCCAAAGGTGGCACACCCGCCAAACTAGGCTCGCAGGCCGATATATTTTCATCAAGTTTTACATCTCTTCTAATGATTATATTTTTTTATTTTGGTTGAAGAAGTCTCTAACCTTTGACATCTTCAGAATATCCAACAAAAATGCATTTTTCAGTCTTTGGTTGTAAGGCTTTATGTTTCGCATCCAGAATATGGGCCCAAGCATCACTTCCAAAAACACAAAAGTGACTTACATCTAGTTTGATTGAGCTCCAAGCGTCTTCTAGAGTTATATTCTTTAAAACCTTAGTAGGAGTGCGATTTACTATGTAATTTTCATAGTTAATTACTTCTGCCCAAAATTTGAGACTAAGTCCTTTAGATTGAAGCATACAATTAGCCATTTCTTTTAAGGTGTGATTCTTCCTTTCAGCTACACCATTTTTTTGTGGAGTATATGGAATGGTATGTTGCAATTGAATTCCATGCTCAGTGCAGAAGTTGATAAATTTGTTGTTAACATATTCTCCTCCATTGTTTGATCTTAACTTAAGAATTTGATGTCCAGATTGTTTCTCAACAAAGGTCTTAAAGGCCAAGAACATGTTAAAAAATTCACTCTTGAGTTTTAAGAAGTATACCCAAGTGCGTCTGGAAAAATCATCAATGAAAGTTAAGAAGTACTTGCAACCAAAGAAAGAAACAACAGGAAGTGGACCGCATAAATCACTATGCACACGCTGCAAAGGGGCTGAAGTGTGCCAAGAGGAAAGTTTGTCAAAACTATCTCGGTGATGTTTTCCGAGTACACATCCGGAGCAAAAACCATCTCAGAAAGATACCATAGGAAGGCCCGTCACCATATTTTCCTTACATAGAGTTTGAAGAGAGTGATAGTTTAAGTGACCAAATCGCTCATGCCAAAGTTTGCTCACATCATCATTATGAGCAACAAAAATGGAGGGAAGTCAGGATGACCCAAAGTTGTCAAACTTATACAACCTTGTGGAATCATCAATAATGCCAGTAGCTAAAATATGTCTAGGATATTTTAGGTCCTTGATTGCAACATCATGAGGTGATAATTCTACTATTTTCCCTTCACCTAAATGAGTTTTCTGATAAACATAGAGAAGGTTGCATGAAAAGGTAGGAACACATAGTACATCATTAAACTGACCATTATCTAGATGAATTGTTCCAGATCCTACAACACTAAGAGATCTATCATCACCAACATAAATATGTTTGGCGTTACAATCATTTAAATAAGAAAACATGGCTTGATTTTTGGCCATGTGGTAAGAAGCTCCAGAATCAATGAGCCACTCATGAGAATGAGAAGAAGAAGATACATTTAATTCATAACTAGATCTTGATGCTTGACAAACACAAGCAGAAAGTGCCATTCCTGAAGATGAAGGTGAAGAGTGCTCCAAATTGATGTTGTGCTTCTTCATTACTACTTCTAAGGCTTCCATCTTCTTAAAACATTTAGACTCTATATGGCCATCAGAATTACAAAAGTTGCAATGTCTATTTGTCTTCTTCCCTTTGTTTTGATTTTCCTTATCATTTTGGTGAGTTGCTTTTTTAGTTTGTGGCTGAAATTTCTTAGGACCCTTGTTTGGTTTCAGACCATACTTTTTAGGATACCGCTTCTTGGGATTCTTTTGATATGATTGTTGTTGGGCTACTAAGGCTTCCTTAGAAGCATTTCCAGAAGTGATAAGACCAAGGTGTAAGAGTTTTTCTTGTTCTCTTATCAAATAATTGCAAAAGGCATTAAAACATGGGTTATTGTAGGTGGTTCCTGAAGAAATGGTGACTTCTCTAGTGGAATGGAAGGTAGAAACAAATACAGAGTATGTAGGGCCAAGCTTAGCAAGAATACAATAGATGAGCCTACCATCTTCCTTTTTGACCTTAACCTTCTAAAAGAAGTTTAAGGGTCTTGAATTTGGACAAAAAATCTTCAATAGAGGATAAATTATTGGGGTCCAAAGTAAGCAACTCATTTTCAAGATGGTGGGCCCTGATTTGATTTTAAGTGCCAAAGACAGTATTTAGCTTGTCCAGGGATTCATGAGGGGTGTCAATGTCAAGGATATGAAATCGAAGATCTTGAGCATTGGACATTCTTATCAATCCTTGTGCTTGATCTTGTTTATTTTCCCATTTAGCGACTTTATCATCATTAGAAGGTTTAGTTTCTTGGCCTATGGCTATTCTATAAAGACTTTTACTTCTAAGTGTATCTACCATGTGAGGTAGTCATTGGAAATAATTGGTGCTATTAAGAATAATCGGGCATGCACTTTTATTTTTTTATTTTTATTTTAACCTGAAGCTAATAAAAGATGAAAATAACTGCTCCAATGGAAAGATCTCGAAAAATTAGGCCTTTAAAAAAAAAAACGGCTTGAAAAATGGCTTCCGGATGAAGAAGTTATGCCTTTTTGAAAAAATGAGTTGAAGATGTCAAATAGTTACGGGAATGATTTGAAATTTGATGATGAAGTTCGACTTTAAAAAATTTTCGCGCCTTTAACTAAATTTTTTTTACAAAAGAAGCTTGAGAAAGTGACTTGAACCCAAGGCCTCTATTCTCATAAACTAACTTCTCACCAAGTGAGATAGTAAAAATATTTGTAATTGTTTGAAAGGAGGAAGGGTAGGGTTTTTTTTACTCTTCGGTGTCCGTGCCTTTTCCTGCACAAAAAGCAGAAAAAACCGAGAAAAAAAAATAAAAAATTGTAAGCCTTACGGAAGAATGTTAGATTTTTGGTTAGCCTTACTGGCAACTATCTATTTTTCACTATTTCTGATTTCCTGAGATCGGACAAAGACGCAGGGAAAGAGCATGCATAGCGAAAAAAAAATCTCTTCTTCCTGTTTCTGATTTGTCGAGATTGCACACAGTGCAGGGAAAAGAGCATACATAGAGAAGAGGGTATAGATCCGAAAAATAAATAAAACCTAAAAATAAAAAATAAACAGAGGGAACCGAAATAAACAGAACTATTATCAAATATAACTGCAAAACATATGCTTTATACCTCCAGATCTAAACTCTCATAACTTGGGCAACCTGAAACCTATTCGCATGAAACGAAAGGCATTCCTCACTGTAACAGACACTCCGGACACAAAAGAGTAGTTCTCCAAGCCCAAAAATGTTCAGAAATAGTAGATCTAGAAAATGGAAATCGCATGCAGTCAAACCGGCTTTGGATTTTGATCAACAATGGATGCAGCCCTCAAAATAGCTCTGATACCATGTAGGAATTCACAGGGTAAGTTCCTTAGATCAAAAACCAAAGGTTGCTGCTCACAAACATATCACAAATAAATACACTAGTACTATCACGTGTTTAAAACCCTCGAAGTGGGAAACAGTCCACGGCTTGAGCCAACACGGTCACTCTAGGAAATTTATTAATATAAAAAGAAAAGTTACATATGTTTCTATCATAAACGGTTACTGGACAAATGACCCTCCATGCTCTTTAAATAGAGATCATGGACCAATCGGGTGTTAAGCCATAGATCAAGTGTCGTTAATACCGAGGAGAGAGTGAACCGTCAAATCACTACAAATCGTGACCGTCGGATTATAAGTTACAAATATACATAGTAAAGAAACACACTTTACCTAGCTCTACACTAGACTAAGTTATTCTTCACTATTTCCTATGTGTCAGAATATCCTAACAAAAAGAAGATACACAGTACCAAAAATCAACATATATCCCTTGAAACGATAAGAAAGCAACACTTATCTCCAAGTGCGACACTTAATATTCAACCCTTTATGACACAAGTGTCGATTGCAAAGAGAAAGTGTGCAATATCCTGTGAATGTGTCCAATTCATGTCCATATGATAGATATGATACAATAATGCAAGAGAATGCACTGGGGCTTCCTCTTAAATGTTGATCAATAGTTGTCATTGATGTAAACCTATGCAGCACCAGGGGCTACCCTAATATTTCATGAGAATTTTTACCTACCAAATTACTATATTATGGGTCAAGAATTCTTTTTATGGTTTCTACTTATCGAGATGTTTCCGTTGATATATGGCATGCCACGTAATTCTTCACGGTTTGAGAGATATTCATGTTTGAAGTTTGTAACCCCAGTTAGTGGGCTAAAACCCAATGGGGTTGTGGCATGGGTCATTGAAAAGTAAATAATTAATTATTTTTAAGCTCCTAAAATCCCTCCCACATTCACTTGTTGAAGCCCCTCTCAACCTAAGCATTTATATAAATTGTGATCCTCATATCCTCCTTATGTAGGTATTTCGCTACCTGAAATAGATCATCATGGCAATTTCACTCTAACATTTTTTTCTACAAAGGTTATGAAGTTGAAATTTTTATGAGGTGAAGATGAAGTCCTGAGGAAGCTCTTGTAAAAATTTCAGATCAGGGTTTGCAATATTTTCGGAGATATGATCCGTGGAAGTCAGTGTTTTTGCAGACTCCTAAACTTCATCTCAAAGAAGTGACCTTGGGAAAATCGTCATAACTCTCTCTTTGAATATGGGATTGGAGTTATGTAAAATGTGGCAGATAGTACACAGACTGTAGTTTTCACTGTATCAATTTTAGAGCCAAATGAAGAAACAGTGACACGTAGCACATCGTACAAGTTCTCTCTACTGAAACAATCCATAATTAGGTCATTGTGAGATATTCAGCATAACTCTCTCTTGAAGAATCCAAATTGGATCAGACCTATGGCATTGGAAAGAAGACTTAGAGCAATACTATAGAACCAAAAATCACATATTAGGGAGCTGAAATAACATAGATACACAGATTCAATATCGAGATCCTAGAAGGCAAGAAAAATCTAGATCATTTGTTGTCAAGGGCTGCAAAGGACCAAAATTTCTAGGGCAGCAAAGCAAAGAAAGGTGTAGCAGAGGGTATCATGACAAGAGAGAAATCAAGGTGCAAAATAACAACAGGAAGTTCAGCACATGAAGTCTTCAAGTGGGCAGTACTGCATACAGTCATTGTAAATGTATCATTGTACTAAGTCATTGTAAATGCATCATTGTAAAAATTGTTCAAGTGTCTATCTGCCAAGAGTTGAAGAGGCGGTGTCAGGGGGTATAGGATCATCATTAGGTGGTTGTGTCATAGTTGGGGTTATTGTCTAGTGTGTCTTATTCTTCTACTTCATTTTATATCATTGTAAAGTGTACCATTTTCCTTGGTACAGGAGTCCATTCTTGTTTTATTCTTCTATAGGGTGGTAGGGTGGTGCTAGGCTAGTGCATGAAGTCACCAACAGGTTCAAACTTGTGAAAAATTTAGGGTGGTAGGGTGGCGCTAGGATGAGTTGTAGCTCATTGGGTGTTGGGGCATCCATTCAGTTGACTACTGAAGAATATCAGGCGTTGGAGTGTCCATCCAGTGGGAGATGGAGAAGAATTCTTTTCTAGATTCTAGGAAGTTGGAGCTTTGTTTTCAATTGGAGTTGAATATTAAAGAATTATTAGAAAAATAATTCAAGTGGTTTTTGTCCTGGAGAGGGTTTGCACCTTAAAAACTGTGTGCATTTGTGTTCCTTTGTTTACTACTATCATTGTACAAACACTGATAATAAATTGAAGATTAACTAATGCTCTAATTGAAAGGAATACTGATTCACCCCCCCTCTCAGTATTTCCAACAATTGGTATCAGAGCTTGGTTCCTTCAATAGAAGTTTAACAACTGGAAGGAGGTCATGGAGCATACCAAGAATGGTGTACCTCTGTTTAATGAAAATAATTATGCACTATGGAAAGGAAGAATGGAGGTCTATCTCTTGGCGCAAGGTTATGAAGTATGGGACAATGTTCAAAATGGATTTACATCAATCACGGATGAACAAGGTAAGAAGAGTTTGGTAAATGATGCAAAAGAAAACAATATTATTATCAATGGACTTATTGAATCTGCTTATCATAAAGTGTTGGGTTGTAAAACCGCCAAAAATGTGGGACAAGCTTGAGAATATATATGCAGGTGACTCAAATGTCAAAGAAGCAAATCTTCAAATCTATAGAGCAAAATTTGAGCAACTCAGAATGAAAGAAGATGACAACATTGTTGAATACTTCCAATACGTTGATGAAATAACGAATACTCTAGAAGGATTGGGAGAGCCATTTGATGAGAAGACTATTATATGAAAGATTCTTAGAACGTTACCAGGGAGATTCAACCCAAAGGTATCGGTCTTAGAATACAGTGAAAATCTGGACAAACTCAACAAAGAGGAATTACATGGAGTTATCATAGCATATTAAATGAGACTTGATGAAGAAGAGGGTACTTTGCATCTATAAATTGCGTTCGTTGAATCTAAGAAAACCAATAAGGACAAACAACCTTTAATAGAAAAGGCATGCACCAGCAAGTGTGAAGAAAAGGGAGATGATGAAGAAGGTATTTTAGATGAAGAATATGCTTACTTTACGATAAAACTAAAAATTGGTAAGGGAAAATTCAAAGGTAAACTTCCATTGATATGTTTCGGCTATGGTGAGGTTGGGCATTTCACAACAAAATGTCCAAATAAAAGTGATGGCAACTCAAAAGGAAAGAAAGGCTTTAAGAAATTCAACAAGCAAGTAAAAAAGAAAGGATCCAAAAGTAAATTTCTCTCTAAAGAAGATATCTCATCATCCGATGAAGACAATGACAGCAAAGAAGAAGCCAATAAGAGAGTATTGTTTATGGCCAATCACAACAAACAAGAGGTATCAAACAATGAAGAAGAAGGGTTGACCATAGAAGAATTTTCTAAGGAGGCAATCAGGCTTATAAAAGAGCTCAAGGTTGAGAAGATTCGTTTCAATACTCTTGAAGAACAAGTTCAAGGTCTCAAAATTGAAGTTGAAGAACACAAATGTATTGAAGAGTCACTTCAAAATAAGTTGGAAGAAAGAAACTAAGAAAGGGAAGCATTAGAAGCCGAAGTAGTCTCACTGCGGAAGGAAGTGAAGAAGGGAAAAACTGTCCAAAACTATGCCAACAACTCAAGGGCATTGGAAGAACTCATAAAAAATAAATGATATTACGACGACAGAACTGGCCACGGTTATAAAGAAGAAGAGACAAGACCTTCTACAAAAAAATACAATGAACCTATGAGATCTGACATGCATGTAGACTTCATTGGACATGATTCACAAGAACTTCCTTGGAAGATGATTCCTCAAAAAATATTTCCATCTAGGTACCAACATATTTTTCATGGCTATTTTTATTCATGTGGAAAATTTGGTCATAAAGCTGTAGAATGTCGCACATACCCTAGGAACCAATACAATTCTAGGAGATCCTTCAAATATGAACCTCCCAGGGCTCAAAAAAACATCAATAGATTTGAACATTTAAGAAATAATATGGAATGTTACAAATCTCAGAACTTTGGACACGTAGCCAGAGACTGCAGACTTGAAAATCCTCCAAAATAATCTTTGAAGCCACAGAACGAATGAACATGGAAGAAGAAGAAGACTGGTAATTGTGCTCTCGCTCTCAAGGCTCAAAACAACAAAGATGTGTGGTATGTTGATAGCGGTTTCTCAACGCATATGACTGGAGATAGAAGGAAATTTGTATCTTTGAAAGAGAATAAGGATGGAACTATATCCTTTGGAAATGATGGATCTTCAAATGTTATAGGATCCAGTACTGTCACTCTCGGAAGCAAAGATGTTATAGCCAAGAATGTTCTATTGGTTGAAAACATGAATCACAATCTGCTCAGTGTTGGACAAATGTGTGATCAAGGACACACAATGCTATTCAACTCCACAAAATGTGAAAATAGGAAGGGCAGGTATGGTAAAATTGTGGCTACAACAAGTCGAGCTCCAAATGACATATATGTTCTGGATGAAGCAACTAAAGCATGTCTACTAGCTAAAGAAGATGAAAGTTGGTTATGGCACAAATGAATGGGTCACATAAACTTTGACAATCTTGTTAGGGTAAGAAAAAAGGAAGCAGTACGAGAAATCCCGAAAATCTCAAAACCTTCCAACACACTATGTGAGGCCTGTCAGCACAACAAGTAGACAAAAGTTCAATTTAAAAAAAAAAGAACACTTTGCATCACATCCATTGGAATTGATACATACTGATCTATGTGGTCTTGTGAGAACAAAAGGCTTAGATGGAGAATTGTATTTCATGTTAATGATAGATGACTATACCAGGATGACAGCCGTTCGTTTCCTAAAACAAAAATCTAAAGCATTTGAGTGCTTTAAGATCTACAAGGGGTTGGTCGAAAATGAAACTGATTTTAAAATAAAGTTTCTAAGATCAGATAATGGTGGAGAATTCACTTCCAAATTATTTCAACAATACTGTGATGAAAATGGAATAAAAAGACAATTTTCAACATCACGAACACCTCAGCAAAATGGAGTTGCTGAAAGAAATAACAAAACCGTATAGGAAATGGGTAGAACAATGTTGAAGGAATCAAAATTGGATGAAAAATTCTGCGTTCAAGCAATTGATACGACAGTCTTCATTATCAACCAAAGTCTTCTCAGAAATAATTGCAACAAGACCCCATATGAATTATGGAAAGGAAAACCAACTAATGTAAAATATTTCAGAATCTTCGGAAGCAAATGTTATATCAAAAGAGAAGATAAAAATTTGGGTAAGTTTGAATCACGTGTTGATGAAGGTATCTTTGTTGGTTACTCATGCAAAAGAAAAGCCTATAAATGCTATAATCTAAGACAAAAACAAATAGTGGAGAGTATTAATGTTACATTTCACGAAGATGGTGTTCTAAAGAATAATGATGAGGATATAGAATCTTTGAAACTTGAGACAGAGGCTGAAAAAGACACAAAGAAAATTATAGAACAAGAAGCAATTATCAATCAGGAAGAAGTAAATAATGATCATCAAGATATACTAGAAAAAAAACAAGAAGCTCCTCCAAAGAGAACAAAATAATGGATTCAAAATAACCATCCATCAAATCAAATCATTGGTGACATAAATGAAGGTCGACAGCTTTGTTCATCACAACAAACTCACATTACTTTTCTAGCAACCTTTGAGCCTAGTAGTTTTGAGGAAGCCAGCCAGAATGAACATTGGGTAGCAGCTATGAATAAAGAATTGGATCAAATCGAGAAGAATAACACCTGGGAATTAGTTCCATGACCAAAAGATAAAAATGTCATTGGGACTAAATGGGTGTTCAGGAACAAATTGAATGAAGACGGACAAGTTACCAGAAACAAAGCAAGATTGGTTTGCAAAGGCTATGCACAAGTGGAAGGAATTGATTTCGACGAAACATTTGCACCAGTTGCCAGAATTGAAGCCATCTGAATGTTTCTTTCCTATGCATGTTCAAGAAAAATCAAAGTCTACCAAATGGATGTTAAGTTAGCATTCTGAATGGTGAATTAGAATAAGAAGTTTACATCGAACAACCTGAAGGTTTTCTACTATCATAAAAAGAAGACTATGTTTGCAGGTTAAAGAAGGCTCTATATGGTCTCAAGCAGGCTCCCAGAGCATGGTATGCTCGTCTTGATGGATATCTACATCAATAAGGGTTCAGGAAAGGTATTGTTGATAGCGATCTTTATGTACAAATAGATAAATATAATTTAACAATCGTTGAGGTATATGTGGATGATATAATATTTGGTAGCAATGATGATAATCTAAGTAAGAAATTTTATACAAATATGAAAATTTTGTTCGAGATGTCTTTACTTGGTGAGCTGACATACTTCTTAGGGCTTCAAATATCTCAGCAAGAGAAAGGAATATTTATATGTCAAGCCAAGTACATCAAGGAAATTCTCAAGAAATTCAAAATGGAAGATTGCAAACCCATCCTTACTCCGATGGTAACAGATTGCAAATTGAGCATAGACGACTCATATAAGGATGTGGATCAGAGGTTGTACAGATATATGATTGGTAGTCTTCTATATGTAACAGCCTCCCGGTCAGATGTTATGCAAACAGTTAGACAAGTAGAAAGATTCCAAGCAGCACCAAAAGAATCACATATTATTGTTGTCAAAAGAACTCTTCGATATCTAAAGGGCACAGAAGAATATGGCTTGTGGTATCCCAAGAGTAACAATCTCATTATTCAAGCCTTTATAGATGCATATTAGGCAGGAATCGTTGATGATCATAAGAGTACTACTGGAGCAGCATTCTATCTAGGTGGTTGTCTCGTATCATGGTTGAGAAAAAAACAAACCTGAATCTCATTATCTACATCGGAAGTAGAATACATTGCAGAAAAAACATGTTGTACTCAAGTCCTTTGGATGAAACAAACTTTGCAAGATTTTCAAGTACAATTCAGTGAGCCTATTCCCATATTCTGTGACAACACCAGTGCCATCAACATCTCCAAGAATCCTGTCATGCATTCAGAAACAAAACATATTCCAGTCAAATATCATTTTGTTAGAGAACAAGTTGCTAAAAAGAATATCAAACTTGAGTATGTTGGTAAAAAAGAACAAATCGTTGATATCTTCACTAAACCTTTACCTCATGAAGCATTTGAATATCTTCGCCAGAAGCTTGGGATTCTCCCAATTTCTCATCAGTTTTTCCTTATTCAGAATATAAAGGGGGAGTGGAAGTGTGTACAGGTCCATAGGATGGTTGTGTGTCAGTGGAAGTGGAAGTGTGTACAAGTCCGTAGGTTGGTTGTGTGTCAGGGGGAGTTACCCTTTTCCATTGATTTCAAAGGGGGAGAGAATGTTGTAGGAAGAGGTGTCATGATCGCAGGGGGAGTACTTGTGTTTCCATCAATGCCAAAGGGGGAGATTGTTGATCAGCGGTTGTCATTGATGTCAACCCAAGTAGCACCAGGGGCTACCCCAATATTGCATGGGAATTTTGACCTACCAAATTACTATATTGTGGGTCAAGAATGTTTTTGATGGTTTCTACTTGTTGAGATTTTTCCGTTGATATATGGCACGCCATGTAATTCTTCACGGTTTGAGAGATATTCATGTTTGAATTTTGTAACCCCAGTTAGTGGGCTAAAACCCCATGGGGTTGTGGCATGGGTCATTGAAAAGTCAATAATTAATAATTTTTAAGCTCCTAAAATCCCTCCCACATTCACTTCTGAAGCCCCTCTCAACCTAAGCATCTATATAAATTGTGATCCTCATATCCTGTTTATGTAGGGATTTCGCTACCTGAAACAGGTCATCATGGCATTTGCGCTCTAATTTTTTTTTTCTATGAAGGTTCAGAAGCTGAAATTTTTATGAGGCGAAGCCTAAATCTTGAGGAAGCTCCTGTAATAATTTCAGATCAGGGTGCGCAATATTTTTGAAGATATGATCTGTGAAAGTCAGTGTTTTTGTAGGCTTTTGAACTTCATCTCAAAGAAGTGGCCTTGGGAAAATCGTCATAAATCTTTCTCTGAGTATCGGATTGAAATCATGTAAAAATTTTCAGATAGTGCATGGAATTTAGTTTTCGCTATATCAATTTCAGAGCCGAATGAAGAAACAGTAACATGTGGCATGCCGTACAAGTTAGCTCTACTGAAATAGTCCATAATTAGGTCATTGTGAGATATTGAGCATAACTCTCCCTTGAAGAATCCAAATTGGATTAGACCTATGGAATTGGAAAGAAGACTTAGAGTACTACTACAGAACCAAAAATCACATATTGGGGAGCTGAAATAACATAGATACACCAGATTCAATATCGAGATCCTAGAAGGAAAGAAAAAGCTAGATCATGTGTTGTCAAGGGCTGCAAAGGACCAAAATTTTTAGAGCAGCAAAGAAAAGAAAGGTTTAGCAGAGGGTAGCATGAAAAGAGTAGAAATCAAGGTGCAGAATAGTAGCAAGAAGTTCAGCACATGAAGTCTTCAAATGGGCAACATTGAATACATTCATTGTAAAGGTATCGTTGTACTAAGTCATTGTAAAAATTGTACAAGTGTCTATCTGCCAAGAGTTGAAGAGGTGGTGTCGGGAGGTCTAGGATCATCATTAGGTGGTTGTGTCATATTTGGGGTTATGGTCTAGTGTGTCTTCTTCTTCTACATCATTCTATATCATTGTAAAGTGGACCATTTTCCCTGGTACGAGAGTCCATTCTTGTTTTATTCTTCTATAGGGTGGTAGGGTGGTGCTAGGCTGTTGCATGAAGTCACCAATAGGTTCAAGCCTGTGAAAAATTTAGGGTGGTAGGGTGGTGCTAGGGTGAGTTGTAGCTCATTGGGTCTTGGGGCATCCATTTAGTTGACTACTGAAGAATCTCGGGCATTGGAGAATCCATCCAGTGGGAGCTGGAGAAGAATGCTTTTCTAGATTCTAGGAAGTTGGAGCTTTATTTTCAATTAGAGTTGGATATTAAAGAATTATTAGAAAATCATTCAGGTGGTTTTTGTCCTGGAGAGGGTTTCCACCTTAAAAACTATGTGCATTTGTGTTCCTTTTGTTTGTTGTTATCATTGTATAAACACTGATAATAAATTGAAGGTTAACTGATGCTCTAGTTGAAAGGAATACTGATTCACCCCCCCTCTCAATATTTCCAACATTAAAGCTGTTCCATAACTACCTTTCACATCCCACAATAGAATGTGGTTGCTAAGAAGAAGAATCATTCTATTTCAGAGGCATCAAGAGCTATGTTGTATGACCAGGATATGCCACACTACTTATGGGAAGGTTCATGTAATAGGATTGCATATATTCAGAATAGGGTTCCACATAGAGCATTGGGAAATATGACACCATGTGAGGAATTCATAGGGAAGAGTCCAAATCCCAATCATTTAAGGATATTTGGAAGCCTAGCATATTATCACATTCCAAGACACACAAATTCAAATTTAGATCAATTTGAAGATAGATGATACTTTTTGGGGTACAAAAATACCTCTAAGGAATATCAAATATTCATTCTAGGGGCCAAGAATATTATAGTAAGACGAGATGTCAATTTCATGGAGGAAAATGCATATAGGAGGTCCAAAGATTTCCTAGCCGCCGATGATTAGAATGAGTATCTGGCGGAAGCTCCTAGAGTTTAAAAGCAGGTTCAATGAAAACAAAGCACCAATACAGTTACCAGTATAAGCATAGGATTAGGTGCAAGGGTTCCCAAGAGTTCACAGAGTATGTAGTATTAGATGAAGCAAATTACAGAGATGCATCAGGAGGATATAGAGGTGGATATTTGATCATCTAAAATTTGCAGGAGGAATCGCGAGGTTCAACAAACACTTAGGGATGCTCAATAGTTTGTGGGAGATCCTAGGATGGGTAGTAGGTGGTAGATACAACCTTATAGGTACATTGGATACATGGAAATAGTGAGTCTATTAGTAAACAATCAGCCTTCCAACTATCTAGAGGTCACACGACAATAGATGTGGCTAGATGCAATAGTTGAGAAGTTCACCTCAATCATGCTTAACGATGTGTGGGAGGTTGTGCCTAGATCGACAGACACGGTCGTGGTTAGATCACACAAGGTCTTGAAGATCAAGCATAGTGCAAATGGAAGCATAAAGAAATACAAGGAAATGTTCATGGCCAAGTGTTTCTATCAGAAGGATGGGATATACTATGAGGATACTTTCACTCATGTGGCTAGGTATACTTCTATATGATTTGTGATCTCATTGACAATGTAGATGGGATGGAAGATCCATTAGATGGATGTCAAGCGGTGTTCGTTAATGGTGAGTTGGAAGAGGAGGTATACATAGAATAACCAATGGCCTTTGTGGCACAAAACAATGAGATCCACTTGTGAAGGTTGAAGAGAGATTTGTACGAGCTCACGCAAGCTCTCAAAACATGGTATGAGTGCAATGATAGATATTTGCAGGGAATAGACTTTGTGAAGAGTTAGGAAGATACCAACCAATACTACTTGGTGGTTGGGGCTGAGGGTCTCATTCTTGTTCTATACATGGATGACTTTTTTCTTACGGGTTCACTAGGGATCATAGATAAGTGCAAGAGGGATATTTCAGTTGAGTTCAAGATGAAGGATTTGGGGCTTATGCACTACTTTATTGGCATGGAGGTGTGGCAGAAAAATGGGGTGATTTTCCTTTGGAAAAGGAAATACTTCATTGATATGTTGAGGAAATCCATGATGGATGATTGCAAATCCATGTCTACACCCATGATCATAAATTCGAGGAATGTAGATGCATCCAGGGAGAAGGATGTAGACCCCACCTTATACATGTAGTTGATTGGATCTCTCATGTATTTGGTCAACACTACAACAGATATATCCTACGTAGTAAACTATCCCATTCAATTCATGGTGGAACCAAAGAGAGTGCATTGGACAGTGGCAAAACATGTGCTCAGGTATTTTTGTGGTACAGTCGAGTGTTGGATCAAGTATGCATGAGATGACGATATTATGTTGGTGGGCTATACTAATACACACTAGGAAGGTAATAGAGTGGATTTGAAAATCACTTTAAGGTGTTGCTTCACATGGGATCAGGAGTTGTTTTTTGGTAGAATAGGAATTAGAAGTTCGTGGCACTAAATTCTGCAGAGGCATAATACATACTAGTGAGCATGGAAACATGTGAGGAAATTTTGATTTAGAATCTACTAGTATCTTTGTTGGGTTAGAGAGTTGATACGACAATGATAAAATGTGATAATCAGAGTTGCATCATATTATCTGAGAATCCAATGTTTCACGACGGGTCCAAGCATATAGACATTAGGTACCACTTCATTGAGGATTGTGTATAGTGCAAGATTTTTCAGCTATAGTATATACCTACAAATGAGGAGGTAGAAAACATACTGACGAAGGCCTTGGGAAAGGTGAGATTTATATTATTCAAAAACATGTTAGGTGTTATGCATAACACCTTCCTCATTAAGAGGGAGTATTAGTTTGGGTAGCTCGAACATGTGTTAGAGTCTTAGATGGTGTCTACGAGGGTAAGGAGCACAATGGATTAATTGTTTCTAAAACCCAGAAAAAAATTTCTAAGGAAAAATTCCTTAATCTGAATTAATTAGCCAGTTTATTTGTTTTCCTAATTCTACTTAGAGAAATGGCTTAGTTAACAATGATTAATTGAGGAAAAATTGAGTTTCCTCTAGTGGATTCTAGAAAATACATTTTTAGAATTCAAGATGATCTTATCCATCGATTGAGATTAGATCATGGCTATTGGTTTCTCAATGAGAGGTTATAAGAGGGGTTCAATGGGAATTTGGAGAACACATTTTAGACACATATTCGTACTGAGAGGAAAGTCACAATGATAACATGAGGAAAGAAACAAATCGAGATCAATAGTGATTGAATACAAAGTTACCAAATGATAATTATTCACAACAATTTCCAGTTTCTTAGAGATTGAGAGAGATTGATCTTATATGTAGAGAGGTTGAGTTTCAAAGTTGTGTGAATTGCCTCAGAGAGCCAAGTTTCACAGTTGTGTGAATTGACTCAGAGAGGCCTAGTTGTTGAATCAAGATGGAATTTTCTACATAGGAGAAGCCGATTTTTCCAGTATAAGTCAAATTTCCAGGGGAGGCCAAGAAATTTACTAGTCTATGCGAGTTTCTAGTGAGGGTTGAATTTTCCAAGGCAACACGTGTGGATTAGTTCAGTGATACAAAGGGAGGATGAATTGAATCAAAGGGGCTAATTTTCTTCTAGGACGTCAGATTGACTCACAGAAGTGAAGAAAACAATTTTTTTAGAGGTTTCCTGATTTACAGAAAATAATTGTAAAATTTTCAATTATATATTTTCCTGAAGAATAATAAAAATGCTCATCTACAAAACTTTTTTTCCCCACAATGAGGTTTTTCTAGGGAAAATTTGTCCAAAAATATTGATGTTCATTATTTGTGTGTGTGTGTGTGCGTACTTTATTAGTTCTTGTGATTTATTTATTTTTGAAAGTTGCATTAGTGTTTTATTCAGGATTTTTTGCATATAAATTACAACAGATAAATAATCTTTTTAGATAGGAAAATAATAAACAGTAACTACAATAGTATTTAAAATTTCACATGGTCTCATAGTAGATCTAAGGGAAGAAAGGAGTTTTTGCAGGCACATGAAGAGTAAATCTGAGGGTTTAAAACCAATTTTGTATTCTTCCATTTATTTGGGTTTCACTATTTTTCGAGGGTTTATAAAATGGCTTCAACATGTTTGAGAGGTTAGGATAGATTGGATGTTGCCTCTAATTTTGGTTTCTCGAAAGCCAAAATTATCTTGTTGTTGGAAGAGAATGTTCTCAAGGAGTATGTGACCATTGTTTCAATTGTCATACCCAAATATCCAACACATCTCACAACATATAGGAAGGAATATGCCAAATGATGGAGTCAAGGACCATATATTTCTGCATATTGCTGAGTTAGATACAACAAAGAAAATCTGGGACACTATTTTGAAATTGTTCCAGGATGCTACCTCTTATAGGAAGTTTATTATCAGAGAAAATATAAGAAATAACAAGACGAACAAGGGTGAAGATGTGGTATCCTACCTCACCAAACTTAGATTTGTAAAGGAGAGTTAGCTACAGTGGTAGATAAACTAGATGTTGAAAATCTAGTGCATATAGCCGTGAAAGGTTTTACGAAGCAGTGGGATGTATTCATCTAGGTGATCAATATATGAGATACACTACTGAGTTAGGATCAATTATGGAGCGATTTCACTTAGGAGGAGCTTAAAATTATCCTTATTAATGGAAACAACAACAAGAATTAGAAGAGTGAGGAGTTGCGGGAGAACATGGCCTTAGTAGGAAAAGGGAAAGCAAAGAACAGGTCTAGCAAGGGACCAAACCCAAAAGGTGATAAGAAGAAGAAGGACATATCTAAGGTCAAATGTTATGGCTTCCACAAGTTCAGCCACTGTATCAAAAATTTTCCTCACAGAAAGAAGAATGAGGAGAAGAGAAAGAATCAAACAACAACTTCAGCTAGTGTATATGAGCTCTCTAATAGGATGGAACAAAAGTTTTCACTGATTTATTTCCTATCTAGCTTGACCTTACAGGGTGTTTTGTATATATATAGTGGGGTATCATTTCACATGACAGGAATTAGAGAGTACTTCCCAAACTATAAGGAGGAGGACATCATATTCTATATTTAGATGGGGAACAAGTACAAAGTGTAACTTAGTTGGGAGAGGGACTATTTGATTTTAGAGGGAGAATGGAAAGATAATTCATATTCATGATGTGTTTCATGTGCCATGGTTTGGAATGGATTTTATTTTTGCATATATCCTTTAGGATAAATGGTACAATGTACTCTTTAGAGGGAAAAATGTGTTGATCAAACATAAGGACTGGAAATTGCCCTTAATGATTAGAGTGAGGAGCATTCAACTTTACAGGTTTCAATTTGACACTCCTGAGGCACTAGTTAGCAATATTAATCCTAGAGATAAATGGGAGCTATGGCTTAGGAGGATGGGCAATTTATATCATGGAAGACTTAAATTGATTCGTGATATGGTGAAAAGTGTTCTAGAGGTGAAAACATAACATAATGATGTTTGTATAGAATGTGTGTTGGGGGAGTTTATGAAAGAAACCTTTCCAAGGAGTGACATGAGATTGAAGGGTGTTATTGATCTAATGCATTCAGATATATGTGGGCTAATATTTATGAATTTTATCAGGGGATAAGAGTAATTCGTTAGTTTGATTGATGATTTCTCCAAAAAGACCTAGATATACATCCTAAAGACCAAGGATGAGTTCTTCAGTCACTTTTAGGATTTTATGGCTCTAGTGGAGAATTCAACAGGAAGGAAGGTGAAGGTTCTCTAGTTAGAAAATGGTGTTGAGTACATAATAAAAGAGTTACAGGTATTCTATATGAGGGCAAGAATCAATAAAGAGTGGATGATTCCTTACAACCCACAACATAATTGGGTTGTTGAGAGGAATAATTGTTCTATTTTTGAGGAAATGAGAGTTATGTTGTATGACCAGGACATGCCATACTACTTATTGGAAGAGGTGCGTAGTAAAACATTTTAAATTCAGAATAGGGTTCCATATAGAGCATTTGGAAAGATGACACCAGAAGAGGCATTCATAGGGAAGATGCAAGATGTCATCCATTTAAGTATATTTGGTAGCCTAGCGTATTGTCACATTCTTGGAGACACATGCTCGAATTTAGATCAGATTACAAAATGAGGATACTTTGTGGGGTATAACAAGACCTCTAAGGAATATTAAATTTTCATTCCAAGGCTAGGAGAATTATAGTCAGATGAGATGTCAAGTTTATGAAGGAAAAGGCATACGTGAGGTCCATATATTTTCTAGTAGCTGATGATCATAGTGAGAAGCCAACGAAAGCTTCTAGAGTTGAGTAGAAGGATCAGAGACAATAGAGCATGAGTACAATTACCATTATGAGCATAGGCTCATGTGTAGGACTTCCTGAGAGTTTGTAGAGTATGGAGAAGTAGCTGCAATAGATCAAAGATATGCATCAGGAGGATATGAAGGTGGATATTCCATCATCTACACTTGGAAGGAGGAAATTTTAGGTTCAATAGACACTTGGGGATGCCCAGGAGTTTGTGGGAGCTCCTAATATGGCATTAGGGGAATTTCGAGGTCTAAAATGGGCCTCCTAAGAAAAATGTAAACCAAAATAAACTTTATAAGAACCAATAAGATTCAATATGATGATGTTAACCACGGGGGATGATTCACCATTTTTGGAGTCAAAAAGTACAAATATTAAAAAATAATAAAACAATAAAACTACTTTTTCAACTCGTATTTTCAACTTATCTCCTTAATATTTGACTCAAATTTCGAGAAGGAGTACTCGTTGGATGTAAAATTTAATTCCTCAACCAAGGAGTATCCATATTGCATAGTTTCGATGAAACCTGCTACACAAAAAATGAAAAATACGTGAAAAAACGTGATTACAATCACATTTTTTGTGTATTTATCATTTTTTGTGTAGAAGGGTCCATCAAAAGTATGCAACATGGGTACTCCTTGGATCAGGAATCAAATTCTACATCCAACGAGTGTTCCCAATCGAAATTTGAGTAAACCCATAGGGAGATTAGTTGAAAATGCAAGTTGAAAAAGTAGATTTTTCTTTTTTCTCTCTAAAATTTGATGATGTAATATAATATTATTTTATTATTTCCAATATTTTTTTATAATTCCTTAGGAGACCCATTTTAGACCTCAAAATTCCCCTAATGGTAGTAGGCAGCAGAGACAACTAGATATGTACACTAGCTACATGGTATTGGTTAGTCAGTTATTAGATAACGACCCTTACAACTATCAAGAGGTTTCACAGTTGTAGGTGTGGTTGGATGCAATGGTTGAGGAGTACACCTCAATAATGAAGAATGATGTGTGGGAGGTTGTGCCTAGACTAAAATATAGGGCAGTATTTGGATCACATTGGGTCTTAAAAATCAAACATAGTGCATATGGCATCATTGAGAAATACAAGGGAAGGTTCATGGCTAACGGGTTCTCTTAAAAAGATGGAATAGGCTATGAGGATACTTTCTCTCTTGTGGCTAGGTATACTTCTATACAAGATATGATGTCATTAATAGTAGAAATGGGATGGAATATCCATTATATGGATGTCAATATGTCATTCCTTAATGGCGAGTTGGAAGAGGAGGTATACATAGGAAAACTAGAGAGTTTTATGGCACACAATAGTGATACCCATGTGTGAAGGTTGAATAGATATTTGTATGGGCTTGTTGTGTAAGTCAACAAGCCCCATTATTTTAAGCCATAATTACTTTAGAAAATAATGGGGACCCTTTTAATTTTTAGAGTTTAAACAAATAAAACCTTAGAATATTTCTTTTTATAGGAATAGGGGTTAAAAGGGATGAAAACCTTAAGAATTGGCTTTCCAAATGCTTAAGCAGAGTTAAATCGCATTTCTTAAATCACAAGATCATTTACATAATGAAAATAATGAATTTAAACATTTTCGCGATGCAATGAATATTATCAAAATGATTTTATATAAGGAAAAAGCCATATTTTAAAGTTAAATCTGATAAAAGATACTGCATGGACTGACTTCTACCATGTTAGCTAAATCGCATTTCGCAAATCACAATTTCTCCCGACACTCTCATTTCCTCGTGCTCATACTTTCCTATGCGATAAAGTGTATCGCATCACATTATCAAAAATAACTCAACCATGCTATTTTGTTACCGCTCATAATTGTCAATGAAATAAAGCGATCGCATCGCAGATCGCATATCGCACTCCCATTACAAAAACACACACTACATGTTGTTAACCACGCTGATATTGCAATTTTGATGACGCAATCAACAGAAATGCTAGCTTGTCAGTATTTAATGAAGAGATTACACAAAAGTCATGATATAATGCGATAGATCTAGTTTTGATTGCGAAATGATTATTATGGCATGATAATCCATATCAGTTTTCAATGTCATAAATTAATGGTTTTATCAGCCATACCACCATAATCATTTCCCTACAACAATTATTCAATTCATATCCCATTAGCATGTGAAGTTTCATCCATTTGCAATGTTTCTAGTTACTATGGTATTTGTGTGTATTGTAAAAATCAAAGGTTCCTACTTCCCACTTACTCTTTCTTACTTAGGAAAGTTTGAGTAATCAAAGTTCTTCTGAAATGTATAAGGATTTGAAGAAATAGAAGAAGCATATCGCTCTCGTTAATCCTGCGCCTACTACTTCAGAGAGAACAAAGATGTTTCCCTTCTTCATAGATATGATTTGTGGATCTGAAAGTGGATATTCTCTGTGGGAATCTATGTATAAGATATTTGAAGATGAGAAACCATGAAAAATTTAGAGAAAAGAAACAACAGATGCCCCAAATTCTTCTGAATCTACAATTGGAGATGTAGCCAATTCATTTCTTCACCGAATTGCAATAAGGCCCAAGATACTACCATATACTGATATGGTGAGGTGGATTATCGAAAATATTAATATCGGGGACACAAATTTCCTTAGCAGTAGAGGAAAAATGATTGGTTCCTTTAAGATGGAATACTAGAAGCAAATGTACCATCTTCTGGACCCTGATAATATTTATGATAAAGAATTCATTGAAAAAAAATGAGCTCAAATCAACACCAATAAAGTAGTGGAGGAGTAATCCTAACAAACACAAGAACGATGAAAAGGGTATTTATTCTACTGATTCTCTCGCAAGTCCATATTGTTATATCTCAGGTATGATGTCTAGACTTTTTGATCAGTTAGACACAACTATATTCTTAGTAGAATGGGTTCCCCTTATGGAAGCAGCAACTGACTCTTAAGTTGTGGATTGGGGAAATATTCTTTCAAATAATATTGCCACCCAAATTTTAGAGTACAGAAAGAATCGTTCTATCTCTTCTAAAACTTTTCCTCCATTTTACATGAGTGGTTATATTATGGATGTCATATGTTTTACATTAGATTTTCCTGTCATGGGTTGGAAATTGACTACCCAAGATCCCCTTCCCATTAATGTATTTCATAGTATTCTCTAGGAGTCCAAATATGAAAGTCATTTTTACAGAATCTATCATGGAGTTATACTACCCCTTTTTGAAGCCGTTTTTAATGAGAAAGCCCCCATACTTTCCAAAGAAGCCCAAGCCAACTTTTCTTCTATAGGAAAGTGGTTTGGTGAGGAATCATTCACTTATGTATGAGTATTTGGGAGCCTAGCTCATCCACATGTCTTACCACTGTATGCTCTTGATAAAATTCTCGTAAGAGAAATCACATACCAATCTATGGGAAATGGTCTGACTAGATTTTTGAAAGAAGCCAAGAAGGAATTATGGCCTTCCTTTCCAATTAATTGTGGTGTGTATTGAATACAAAAATACAAGCATGCTATACTAGAAATTGGTCAAATAGAGTGTTTGAAATTGTTTACAATTCCAAATAGGCAATATGATCCCCCGAAAGTGGCCAATAACTTCACTACTCAAGTGAAAATCAGACCCTTTGTGCACGAAGATGATGATTTTGACGACTTGTTTGAGTCTGCTGAAAACTATGGTGTAGTCAAGAAGTTGGGAAATTTACGCCTTCACCCACCATAGATATTAAAGTTTCAATAATACAAGAACAAGAGATTGGAGACAATTCCACTCGAGATCTTGGATGTTTCTCAAACCATGACTCAGAAAGAAAATGAATCAGTTATTAAGGATATTGAAGTCCTTAATACATTAGATCAAGCGAAGGAAGTTGAAGTTCAAAAAATAGATCTGGATTTTCCCAGCAATCTCAAAGATGTCTGGAAAGAGTTTTACCTCAAGCTCCAAGAAGAACAAGAAACCATGATTATTGATCAACAACAAAATTTACAAACTCCCCCTTCTACAAGTCATGACCCATTTCCTGCTGGGCCCTTTGACAAAATGATAAGTACTGAGAGAATGGAATACATGCCAGCCTTCCCAACATCTGAAATTGTTTTAAATATTCAAGAAATACCTCCTTTAGATATCTTTTATAGTCGTAAGCACAAAGTAGTTGTTAGCAGGAAGAATGAAAAGGAGAAGAACAGAACATGCCCAGACTCTTACTCAAGAAGATATGTCAATGGACACTATTTGGAAAGATACCGATTCAAATCCTTCACGAGATCTAACTCGGTTATCACAGTTTGCAGGAGCCTATGCATCTGCAACTATTGAAAAAGCATCAGAAATTCATCAACTGATAAAGAAAAAAGATGAAAATATACTTCAACTTGAAACAGAGTTACAAGCAAAAAAACAAAGTGTTAGTCAACAGCTACAGGTACAAATTACACAACTACAAGAGAGCTTGCATCAACTAAACATTCAACATCAAGGTGAAATTAGTTCTAAAGATACTCAAATTCATCAATTACAACTCTCCATTGAGCTAATGAAAGATGTTACAAAGATTAATTAATTTAGGAAAGAAGTTTTAGAATTGAACACCTTATTGGCACAACAATAGGTCATATTTTGTTAAAAATTAGCCATCATTCTTGAATTATGTAAGCAAAGTGATTCAATTTTGAATCACATTGCTGACATGAGAATCAGTTTTGATTACATAGATGAGAAAGTATCCCAAAATGTTACCTGGAAGGATTCCTCTGATGGCCGAAATGCCAACCTGCCTAGAATTGAAGAATCAAAGAAAGAAATATTGTTCACAGATTGGGATATACGACTAAATAAGGAAGAAAGGGAAATAACTAGAGCTAAAGACGTCGCCACAAAAATTGTGGAAAATTTCAGTCATAACCTGATCGAAGCAAATCTCATAGATAGATTTCCTCCTCGTGCATTACCCTTGGTAAAATATTTGATAAGGAAATGGAAAGAAGTGTCAAAAGTGAAAGAGGAGCACATAAAGAAGATAGAAAAGTTAGATTGGGAAAGATACCGGAGATATCTAGTGAAGCATCGTAACCAATGGCTACCTCCATTATTTGATGTTGTTTTTACTAGACACATACACATTAGGCTAGGCCAACCTCTCGAGGTTCATCCTATGCTTAATATCCTTCAACTCAAGGAGCAAATGGAGGAAGGGACAATAGGAAATCCACAAACAAATCACCCCTTTAATTTATGTTTCTGTTTTTATTGTACTTACTTTAGGGAGAGTTGTTTTAAACCTCCTCAATTTTTATTGGAATGACTATTTTAAGACTTATTAGTTTTGTATTTAAACCCCTTCATGTCTTTTAATAAGGGGTCCTGAAATTATGAAAGAAGACTTTGCTAATGATGCACTTTGTACTCTTAATGTTTTCTGATTAGAAAAGGTTGGACCATGAGTTATTTATCAAATAAGTTGAGTAAACATATATATGGTACTTTTATCTTATATGCTTCAGTTAAGTTTCAATTGAGAAATAATTCATTTATCTTATGATGTGTTGTTTTATATATTTGTTTGAATACAGTTTGACATCAATTCACTTTTGAATGTGTTATTCTGTTATCATTTATATGTATATGCAATACATGCATTTCATAAAAGTTGCGATATAAGCTTCATTAAATTGATTTAATTAATTTCTTAATTAAATCAATTATCTTATTTTTTTTCCATATCTCTTAATTAATGTATGATCTTTATTTGCACTTATTGAAATATTATTTCTTTAAATCGCACAAGAAGAAAGTTTCATCTCGGGATAGATAGAGATAGATTTAGATATATAGATATAAACAAATAGATTTATTGTTTGTTGCAAGCTTGATTATAATTCCATATATCAAATTCCTTTTAGAGATAAACCTTTCATTCATTCCAACTATATTAAATTGGGAAACTGGTCCCACATATTCAGTCAGAGCCACCATTCCAAACATAAAAGGGATAGTTTTCAAGTTCTTGACCTGGTGGTTTTCCCCTATGTTGTTGCACCGATTTTCGGGGCCTCAACAGGGCTTAAGTAGGCTCCCAGGGCGTGGAATGAGAAAATTTATAGATACTTGTAGGGAATGAGCTTCATGAAGAGTGAGATGCCAACCTATACTACTTGGTGGTTGGGGGTGAGGTTCTCATTCTTTTTTTTTACGTTGATGAATTGTTAGTTACAGGTTCACTGCAGCTCACAGAGGAGTGCAAGAGGGATCTTGTGACTGAGTTTGAGATGAATAATTTGGGGCTCATGCACTACTTTCTATGCATGGAGGTGTGGTAGATAGATGAAGATATTTTCCTTGGGCCAAGGAAGTACTACATCGATATCCTGGGAGATTTGGGATGGAGGATTGCAGATCCATGTTTACACCCATGATCACAAAGTGGAGGAAGGTAGACACATCCAAGGATAAGGATATATACCCAACCTTATACAGACAAGTAATTGTCTCTCTCATGTATTTAGTTAACACTAGGCAAAATATATCCTATGCAGTAAAATCTCTCATTCAGTTCATGGTGGAATCGAAGGGAGTGCATTAGATAGCACAAAAACATGTGAAAAGGTATTTGCGTGGTGAAATTGAGTATGGGATTAGGTATTGTACCCTACATACAACCTGTGGATATAGGAGGTAAGTTCCCAAGGTATTCACAAAACTAATTTAAACTTTGAAATATTATTTTACCGGAGACAAAAATCATTTGGTATAATGCTAACTTGATCTTGGGGATAGACTCATTCGACCAAACTAACCTTCACTTGAGTGATAAAAAAATTCTATTTAATAATATGGAAATAATAAATTTATCATAATATAGTTTATTACTTATGGGCTAAAAGAAATATAAAGCTTACACTCTGAAATTTCAATATGAAATGAGACAAATAAATAATGGAGGTAGAGGTGTGAGGTTATAAAGCATTGATTAAGACTTCTTTCGAAAATGAATACCGATATTTTTTGCTATTTGTCATAACATTAATAGTTTTTTATACCCTTTGAAATATGTTTGTTGCATCTTACATTAACCTCATAGGAAGAAATACAATAATGAAATAGAATACATAAGAAGATAACACCACACACTATAATTTACCACAAGATATGGAATCAATCTGGATTTTCTTTATTGATCTTCAAGGAAGCTTCAACATTACACCATTAATAAAAATTGAGACTCTTTGAACGCCCACTCAGTATCTCTACTTGTATTTATTTCCTTGGAGACATGTATACACAACTCTTCATGAAATCTGCCACACAAATCCTCTGAGGGGAAATTAATTTGAAAAGAAAAATTTGGAGAGTTTTTCACATGCTGATATTTAACAAATTGCTAATGTGATAATTTTATGTTAGAGATAAAAGTACTTTTAATGTTTCCAAAAAAATTCCATATATAATGTAAGCATGTTCCATCATTTATTGCATAATTATAATCAAGAAATTTCACACCAAAATCATCTAGTTGTTCATAACTTGAAAAATCTTCCACTTGATAATAAAAATTTCTTGCATTTTTTACAGCAGAGAAAACTGATTGACTAGTTATGATATCATGTTGAAAACTCTTATTTTACTTTTGATACTCATGGTCTTATTCCTATTGAAGCTATCTTAAAAAAACCTTGGGAATTTTGGCTTTGTAAAATTTGGCCACAATATCAGGTGTGCTCGAGGTGATGGTATTAGGTTGGTGGGATTTATTGATGCAAACTGGACAGGTAATATAGTCGATCAGAAAATAACTTCAGGGTGTTGCTTCAACATGGGATCAGGAGTTGTTTCTTGGTACAACATGCGAGTAGAAGTTTGTGGCACTAAGTTTTGCAGAGGTAGAATACATGGCAGTGAGCATGGCTACATGCGAGGCCATTTGGCTTCAGAAGATGTTAGTAGCTTTGTTTGGTCAGAGAGTTGAGACGATAGGATACACTACAAATTATAGTTTCATCAAATTATTTGAGAATTCAATGTTTCATGATAGTTCCAAGCCTATAGACATTAGGTATCACTTCATCAAGGATTGTGTACAATGCATGATTGCTCAACTATAATATATACCTACAGATGAGCAGGTAGTGGACATATTAACGAAGGCCATAGGGAAGGAAAGATTCATCTTCTTTAGGGGAAACTTGGGTGTTATATAGAACACATTCCTTGCTAAGAAGGGGTGTTAAGTTGTGTATCTCGGACATGTGTTATAGTCTCATATGGTGTCTATGAGGATAAGGAACATAATGGATTAATTTTCTCCAATACCTAGAAAATTTTTCTAAGGAAAAATTCCTTCATTAGAATTAATTATCCATTTAATTATTTTCCTAAGTCTATCTTAGGAAATGGCTTAATTAATCAGGATTAATTAAGGAAAATCGATTTTTCTCTAGTGGCTTCTAGAGAATTCATTTTTAGAAGTCAATATGATATTAGCCATCTATTGAGATTAGATCGTGGCCATTGGTTGCTCAACGAGAGATTATAAGAGGTCTTCAATGGGAATTTGGAGAACACATCCGAGAAACATATTTGCAATGATAGAAAGGGAGCAATGATAGCGCGAGGGCACCCGTATCCTCGAGATCAAAAATTATTGAATATAGATTTGTCGGAGATAATTCTTCACAATAACTTACAATTTCTTAAAGATTATGGGAGATTGATTTTTTTGTAGAGAGTCCAAATTTCCTTATAGTTTGAATTGATTGAGAGAGGTTGAGTTGCCAAAGAAAGAATAAATTTTCTACAGTGATCGATTTCCACAAGAGATGTTGATTTTTCTAGTAGAAGATGAATTTCTAAAGGAGGTTGAGATCATTTCCGAACCAGTGTGAGTTGTCAGCGAGGGCCAATTTTTTCAGGGCCAAACATGTGGATCAGTTCAGTGAGCCAGAGGGAGGCTGAATTGAATCAAAGGGGCCATGTTTCTTGCAGGAGTTCAGATCGACTTGAAAAAGTGAAGAAAACATTTTTTCCAGAGGTTTGATAATTTAAAACAAACAATTGTAAAAATTTCAATTACAACTTTTGATGAATCAACAAAAATAATCATCTCTATAACTATTTTTCCCGACATTGGGGTTATTCTATGGAAAAATTGTGAAAAACTATCGACGTTCATTATTTGTGTGTGTGTGTGTGTTGGGGGGGGGGGGGGTTGTGTGTGTGCGTGTGTGTGTGAACTCTCAACAATTTTTTGTTTAGTATTTTTTGCATATAAATTGCAGAAGACAAATAATCTTTTCAAATAGGAGAATAATAACCAGTAACTACAACAATACTAAAAATTTCACATAAATATGTTGTACTGAGATTTTCCTGTGATCCTAAATAAAAATAACATTAATATATGTCTTATTAAAATTAAAATTTATGTGGAAGAGTTTGGTCATTTCTTTCTCTTCCTATTGCTAAAGGATACTCAAATTCACCTCTTTCTACATTGATGTACATATGATGTTATCATCCATGTCCAAGTTTCATTCAACTTATTTTCTCAAATCAATAGCCATAATATTATTGTTCTTATTATCTATATTTTTGTTCTTTAGGTTAATCTCTAGATGCAACTTCCAACACTTCTTGTCTGTATGACCATCAATGTTGTAGTGGTTGTTGGCATCTTTGCACTGGTGTGTTGTGGCTACCATATTGTTATTATTGTGAAACCAGCTCCAAAAATAGAAGAAAAGAGATATCAATGCCTTAGAAATAAGCCACTTCGAGGTGGAAACCTCCAATACATTACATGAATGAAAAAATCTTGGATGATACAAATGAAAAAAACTCCTCTCTATATATAGGAGTCCATGGGGCCACAATGTAATCCTAGCCGACCTAACAATAATAATGCAAGGGCGCAATAATAACAATATGGGGGTTATAGGGGTACAACAATAATAATAAGGGGGGCTATAATAACATAATAAGAGACTACACTAGTAATATAGGGACCTAACAGTTATAGTTTCCCCATTTACACTTCTTATTTCCCTCCTTAGAAGTGTCGTTTCTCCTTCTACATCATTCCACTTGATTTCCATTTCTTTGGGCCTATGTTCTCTTGGTTTTGTGCTTATACACAAGCCTCATCCACCAATCTAGGTTTGAAAAACATCATTTGATTATGTAGATGGTTGTGTAGACCCCTTATATAATTGAGGAATACATATAAGTTACTTGGGGTGATACCCAATATTAAGACCATATTTCTAGATTCTTTGGTGTACTCCTGCACACTTAGCCCCTACTTCTGCCTGATGTAGTTCAACCGAACCCACTGGTCCTATACATACTTGATATAGTAAAAATATGAATTTATGAGGATTTTAAAGCCATCCAACTTAGTAATGGGAGGATTTATCTCTAACCTCAATGTATCTATGTGAATTTCCCACCAGGTGAGGGTATGGTCCTCTAACTTCAGTTACGCAAATGAAATATTATATTGTTCCTCTATATGATGAACACTAATTAAACTTATAGTTACTGCAACTAGTGATTTAGCTTCAAAGTGTCATTCTCACCTTGGTACAACTTGATATCAAAATTAACTTCCATTTTTAATAGGGAATATGAATTTTTCATGGCACTTGAATTGGGTTGATCTCTTTCAGGTTCTTTCTTCGGCTTGTTCTCTATTTCTTCCTGATCTCCTGGTATCCCCTCTAATTGGTCCTTTGCATTAGAACCCCCATATTCTTTGAATGTACCAAAATTATTTCTTAGTTCTGACATGAGGAGATTCACATTATCAATTATATCTACAAATTTTTCTTCCAACCATGAAAATATCTCCTTTGTAGGATGATGAGGTTATTCACATATTCACCAGCCATGACTAGGATAATGAATTTTGATTTTATGACTTTCAGTTTGGATGATCTAGATTTCCCACAAAAATCCAAAATAGACCCAAAGAAACCTACTCTGATACTAATATGATCTGTAAAATATCATGGATATTCCATTGGATAGTTTGTCACAAAAAAACTAATAAATTTTACTTAAAAATACCAAATCTAGACTATGAATAAGGTAATGAATTTTGATTTTATGACTTTCGGTTTGGATGATCTAGATTTCCCACAAAAATCTGAAATATACCCAAATAAACCTACTCTGATACTAATATGATCTGTAAAATATCATGGATATTCCATTGGATAGTTTGTCATAAAAAAACTAATAAATTTTACTTAAAAATACCAAATCTAGACTATGAGGGTTAAATTCTTAATAGATTTCTATATCCGTAGTCTATCATTTGTTGTGTATGCATGAAAGTTAAAATTATGTAGAAAATAGAGAAAATGAAATAAAATCTCACAAACCATTATTTGACACAAGATATAACTTGGGAAACCCTTTCCAGAGAAAACCCAACTTGAAGGTGAGGTTGCATTGTTTTCTTTCTCTGAATAGAAAATGGTTGTGAGTACAAATAAGTAATGCCTATGGATCATGGGATACCTTAGTGTACAAATCCTCTTTGTGTGCTCTCTCCCTATCCCTCTTGGATACTCTACTATTCTATGGAAGAAATTAACTCAAAAGGAATGGAACCCTTTTTCCTCTTATTATCTCGGTTATAACACATCTTGATAACATGCTAGTGGCTATGTTTGACTCACCTCAATTAGATAATCCATATACAAACTCTAATTGAGGTATCACCCCAATTAGAGTTTGTGATTTTGATAACATGAATCACCTCAATTAGATAATCCATTACATATATCCACTCATTCTTAGGAAAGAATTTCCATGGAATTTGTAGGATGTCTATGAAAAATCCTGAAGGGACACGACTACTTGTTCATGGTAGTTTATAGGTTCAACAATATGTGTGTTTTGATGACCTATAAAAATATTGTTTATGGGAAATAAGCAAGAAAATTTTTCTTTGGATAGCTTTGGATGCAGCTTGGGATGACATAGAGCATAATTTTAGACAAGGAAAAAAGACTTATCAGTGCATTTTGGACTACAATGTGGATAATATTGACATGAAGTTAAATAGGTCAACAACATTCCATCCTCGGACAGATGGGAAAATAGAAGTAGATAAGAAGACTTTGGTGCAACTTTTGAGGGATAACAATTAGAAGCATCCATTGGCCTGCAATGAAAATATGGTATATATACAACACTCTTATAATACATTAGCACATACTTCTACTATAAATTCCCCATTTTAAACTTTTTTGGGACATTGTTTTCCACCTTCACCTTTGGATATTTCATATGGGCAGCAAGGAGGAGTGAGGGAGGATACTACAGGGGATGCCTTAAGGGAAGAAAAAATTGTGGAAAAGATTAGGAAGATCAATAAATAGGTACAAGAGACATTGTAGAAGTTATAGTAAAAATAAAATTCTAGGAATGAACAACACAAAATAGAGAAGTCATTCAAGGTGGGAGACATACTATGGTTATAGTTGAACAAGGAGAGGCTATAGGATCTTGATAATAAAATCAAGGCTCTATGATACAATCCCTTTGAGGTACTGGAAAAGTTTGGATATAATTCCTATTGACTAAATCTCATCCCATACATGTGGATTTACTCAGTGGTAAATGTAGAGAATTTTAAGCTCTATAAGCCTTCCATGTTAGATCAAGAAGAGGAACATTTCATACATTTTGTATAGGATTTGGCACCATATGCTGAGACAGAGTTGACAGAAGATATAATTTTTTATAATATGTATAGAACTAAAAAATAGGGGCAACGCGGCCTTTGGAAAATTGGGTTAAAATTAAAGCTTCCATGCAAGGCTAATTGGTACACTTGAGAGGATATGGAGGAAAAAATTCCTCACCTCATTCAATAGAATACTTTGGGAACCAAAAGCATCCTAAAATTGGGAGGTGTGGTTAAATTAGAACATTATATTTTTTTTCGTGCATCTTGATTCTTCTAGAGTGGAAAAAGTGAAGGAATTAGCTCACAGGGCCATTTTTATCACCAAGAGCCTGTTTGGAAAATTGGGGCCTAGAACCTTCTGGGAGAAGATTGAGGCATCAAATGTAATTTTTTGGGGTAAAACATTTTTTCTAAATTTCAGCAATGTGTTGTGCTATTCTACACACAAAGAGCTTTCCAACAACAAAAAAATCACCTGAAGCGAAGTCCATATACATACATTATCCCACTCAAAAGTTAACCTTCCTATTTTAACTATCATAATTAAAGAAGAGGCCATGTAAGCCCCTATTATTCATGGAAAATGGGTTATCCACATGATAATGATGAAGAAAAGTCCATATTTTAACTCTAGTTAAAGAGTTGAAGGAGTCAAACTTAACCACTTATAGGCTATCGAGATGTGTTATAATTGGGTTACTACAGAGAAAAGGGTTTCCACACTTGTGAATTTCATTTTGTTCCATAAGTTAGTAGAGTATATGTTATAACCCTATTTTCAACTCCACTATAGTGAGAGAGACCCAAGTTCAACTTACCTTAGTTTCTCGATAGAATGCATCCCATTTCACCTTTGATTTTACCTATGTGGGATTTATTCATCTTAAAAGGGTGGAATTACATAATTGAGTAATTTCTCATAAATAGTTTGTCAAAAATTTATAATTATAAGATAATAATAATTTCATGATTGAGACAATTGAGAAAAAAATCATAATTGAGAAGAAGGTTTCTAGAGTTTTTCATTCCTAAGGAGATCAAATTAACCCACTTGTGTATGAGTCTGCTAGGGGTCCATTATTGCAAAAGTTTCCTAACTTATCAAGCCCCTAGGAGTCTAGATACATTCTCCTAGAGGATAGAATGAACCTATATAATCTCATGAAGAGGAAATGGGGCTATATCTAGTATCCATATTATAGCTTGGGATCCCTACTACATTGGGAGAATGAGGTCATGTTGCAAGTTCGAGAGGATGCTTCAATTAGTTTGGTATAACTCCTTTTTACTTATTTCTTATGATTAATATAATTTGATGGTTCATTCCCATACATTTTATGTGTCTATGATTTTAATTTATACATGTTGTTTTTATGCTAATTAACCCTATGTGAAAGGCTTGTGTTCTTTGTTTATTGGTGTATGTGTGTAGGCCTTTGGATCATGATAGTTGGGAGAAAAATATTCAAGTATAAGTAGGATTTTGGGCATCAATCCCAACACCCTTCACTGACTTGTGAGGGATCGAGTATTTTTTCAACCCTTTGCATGAGAATGTTATGTATGAATGTCATGGATATGATGCTTGGATAGGAATTTGATTTGTTTATTCTATTTATCATTGCACACACTAATTCTAGGTAGGTTCTAAGGGGCCTACAAGGTTAAGACTAACCTACAATAATTAGGTGAAATTATCCCATAATAGAACTAGTGACTCCATTGGGGATCGAACCCAAAATATTTGGTTTCAAAATGATCAATAGAATAAAAAAATCAGATTCCTATTCAAGCATCATATCCATGTCATTCATACATAACATTCTCATGAAAAGGGGTTGAAAAAATATTGGTCTCTTACAGGTCAGTGAAGGGTGTTGGGCTTGATGTCGAGGATCCAACTTCTACTCGAAGATATTTCTCCCAACTATGACAATCCAAAGGAATACACACATACACCAACAAAGAAAGAACTCAAGCCTTCCACATAGGGATAATTAGCATAAAAACATGTTTAGATGAAAATCATGGATACATAACATGAATGCAACCCCTTTCACCTTTTCTCTTACTTATATGTGATTTATTCTGTGTTAAAATGGTGGAATTACATAATTGAGTAATTTCTCATAAATATTTTGTTAATTTTATAATTATGAGATAATAATAATTCCAAAATTAATACAATTGAGAAAAAACTTGTAATTGAGAAAAGGCTTCTAGAGTTTGTCATTCCCAAGGAGATCAACTCAATCCACTTGTATATGAGTTGCCTAGGGGTCCATAACTGTAGAAATTTCCTAACTTCTGAAGCCCTTAGGTGTCTATATACATGAATTGGAGACTCTATTGGGGAGTTAGCCCTTGTTTGGTTTAAATATCCTCTTTCCTTTACATTTTTTGTTTTATGTCAATTCCTACCTTTTATTTTTTACTGTATGGACTCATTTGGATCTCCATTAATCTTATTACTTCATATATAGATAGATATTATATATGAATCATTTTTTTAATATTTTATCTAAAAAAAAGGAGAAAACAACATATCACAACTTTTAGATCAAATTCTATAGTTTTCTATAAAAAATTTGATTGACATAACCACATATCCGAATTGTTCTCAAAATTTCACCCAAAAAAACATCTAAAATAGAGTCTGAATAAGGAAGATATGGTTGATTGAAAAATTAGCTTATTTTCTTATTCGTTTTCCAATTTTAGGGTTTTCATTCAAGTTTCTTTACTTTATTTTTAGAGGGGTTTTTCTTCAGATCTTGTTTTTATATTTTGGATTCGTATTCCTACTATTTGTTACATTTCAAATCTATATTAGATCTGATTTAGAACTATTGTTTTGAATTTGATCTATTTCATTTTCCTATCTCGTTTTGAATTGGGTGTGACTTCATTTTCATATTTTAGGGTTTCTCTTGAGCCTATTTTCCTTTATTTTGGAGAACTTGTCTTCAATATATTGTTTTTACTTGTTGAATATGTATTCGTATTATCTGTTATAGTTCAAATCCACTCCATACCTTGTTTACAACTCTTGTTTTGAATTAGGTCTATTTGCTTTCCAATTTTAAGATTGTTTTTAGTTGTTTTGAGGGGCTTGGCCTCAAGATATTTCTTTGATATTTGGGATATGTATTATTGCTAAGCATATTAATTTACATCTGTTTTAGATCTTCATCAGAGATTTTGTCTTGAATTGGATTTCATCTATTGTTGTTTTTGGTGTTTCTATTGAAGGATTTTATGCTTCAATTTTCTTGTTTTTGGTGGCTTCTTGCTTTTTACCTGTTATGGTTGTGCAAGTCTTGGGTGGAAATATTTATTTGGGTGATTTTGATCTGCTATTTGTATTATATTAAAAATTTCTTAGTTGTTACCACTCCTTTCTAGTTTCTCCTTGAATTAGGGTTTAAGTTTTTTTGATTTGTGTAAATCATTGTCTCTCTTATATAATGAGATGCAACCCTTACTTGATTTCCATCATGTATTTTCTCTCTATTAGATTTATTTTTATTCCTTTTAAGTGATATTTGGTTTGCATGTATTACAAATGATGTTATTAGCATCTTTTGTTGTAGCACTTGGGGACCAGTTAGGAGTAGTAAACCTCTATTTAAGGGATCTCTCAGGGGGTTTTTAACTTTGTGTTCCTGCCCTTATGTGTGTTTGAATTTCGATTGCCCCCATAGGACATGTTGTTGTTGATGGTGGCATTTCTCTAGGATATTTCACAGGTGACGCAGAGGGGGTCATCCTCTATGTTCCTAGGGTATATTTTAAAAAGACTCACTCGATCCTCCTGGAGGGTAACCCACAACTAATAAGGGTGCTTGTACTAGGTTTAAAATATTCATTAAGCATGTACCTATTATAATTATCCCAACTTCATCTTCATCGTCAACTTTTTCCCTGATCAAGCAAGCTCTGATAGTGGGAAGATCCCTTCTCTATCTCTTTGGTTTGGTTTTGTGCTTATCTTTAGGGTCTCTTTTAGGGAGTGTTGTTTGGTCCGAGTCATAGTTTAGCAATAGGGTTTTTTTAATCATCTTAATTTGATAATAAAAATATATTCATCATGGTTGAACAAAGTAACTAATGTTCTCGTATATTGTTAGGAATTTATCATAAAGAGGATAATCCACCACCACATAGGCATAAGTTAATTATGGTGATGGAAAAATTAAACAATACTGAGTTTGGTGGGGGGATAAATTTGGTCCTACGAAGGAATATTACCCTTGGAATCATGGAAGAAGGTAATCACTATGATGAAGAATAAAAATAAGTAGGCATAGGTGGATTTCAATCTCCATCTATATTCCTTGGTCGGTCATGGATTTTTGGTTCAAGCAGAGTTTGGTCAGGAAATTGTAAGTAAGTGGGAATTAGAATTACTTCTTATTAGTAGATGGGTATCTCTCCTACACTATAAACCACCCTTGACTAACCTTCATGGCCCAGTTCTAATGTAGTTGAATCCTAGTGGTAGTGAACCTTTTTATGTGCATGTTCCTTATATTCTTAGTGAAAATAACTCTTCTTCTATGGAGGAGACACGTCCCACATTACCTTCTACATAGGAAATATCTTTTGGCATGTCATATTTACCTCCACTAAGTGTGGCAGGATCCATACCTCCTTTCACACCTCTCACATCTTCTTGGGGAATTCCACCAGTTACGTCAGTGACCTCGTCATGTTTCCCACCTTTTTCTGTGTCTATGGCTTCTTCTAACTTAATGTTTGGAGTGGGGGGGAACCTTGGTCAATCCAAGGGGGTTGGGATATTTACTACTCGCTCATCTCAACCTATGATTCGTACATTTAACATAGGAATTTTTAATTCTGGGAACATAATGGGGGTAATAATCTATTGCCTCTAGTCAAGTTGGGGAAAATTTATCTTTGGCAATATTTCTCAGCCTTGATCTAGTTTTATGTGTGGAGGGATGCCCTACTCTGGAGGTTCATTTTCCTTTGGGGGGCTAGTATACCTGGGGGAATTTTCTCCATTATTACCACTATGCCTATAAGCTTTCATTCTTACAAAGGTGCTTCTACACATGGAGGCCCTTTCTCTAGTGTTGGGCACAATCGTATTGGTAACCGAGCTTATAATGGTCCTTTTGTCTATGCAGTTAGTTTCCATGGGGAGCATAATCCTCACACCTCATGTTTTGGCCTAGGATATCAATATACTGGTATGAATTATAACCTTGATCCAAATATTTTTGCCTTAACTACAGTATGGGGGGACCTTAGTTTGTGAGGGGGTTACAACCCTTATGATCCATTTTTCAATTGAAAATTTCTTGATTTATCAAACTTAGTTAAGTTAACCAATACCCCATTTTTCATGATCCTAAGTGGTTTCCTTTTCTTTCCAAGTTACCTTTCAATATTCCTAATTTTTAAGGGAAACCAAGAGAGAATCCTTCTAGACATACACCACCTTTCATTTATGGTTTTCATCTAATATTTGGTGAATAATTCTGTGAATTTGAGATTATTTCAACGGAACCTAATGGGGGATGTCACAAAATGGTATATTGAACTTGACCATGCATCATATAGTGACTTTTCTTCCTTTGCTTGTACATTCCTGAACCAATTTTAGTTACCTACTAGGCAGGATCTTGGGACTGAAAGTTTTTCAAATTTCAAACAAGATGACACCACTCATATTTATAACTATATTCATAAGTGGCATAGACGTAAGAGGTTATTATGAACTAGGCTTCATGATGATGTCCTTAGTGACTAGATCACCTGATCCCTCCACCCACAAGTTCCCAGGGATGTCGCTATGATTGAGATGATTACTAAGGAGTAGGCCATATTACATTCTCAACATCTTGATCTAATTTACTCTTAATGAAGCACATTATATGATATCCTTCCCAATTCTCCTCAGTCTTCTACAAACCCACAATGGCCCAAGCCAGGACTACACTCTAATGGTGTAAGAAGTTCCCTTTCCTATGATATTGTGATCCAACTAGTTGCTCAGCTAGGGAAAATGATGGTCACTTCTCAAGCCCCAGCAAGTGCCCCTGGCTCTAAAAAAAAACCCTCTTCTTCTAATCAGTCCATCAACGATCTTACAATGAATTATACAGTGCCTAAGAATACTCAGCAACCTAGCAGTAAAAAAAATAAAATACTAAACATAAAAGCAAACCTACTTAGGAGAACCAACAAAACCAACCTAATTATCTCGGTGGGGGTACGTGTGAACGATGTCACAAGATTAAGTTCCCTTGTAAGATTTATCAAGGTGAGCATCTAATTCATGAGTGCCCTCATATGGATGAATTTCAACACCTTCTTGCACCACTAGCAGCTACCCAATATCCAACAATATTGACTCATACATTCCCCACTCAACCACAACAACAAATGGTTGCGGAGGATCCTCAACCTCTACAAGGGGTTAATGGGGGGTCATAGCTTTATCCTGCTGAAAACAATGTACCTATTCTTATGTGTCAGGAATAGGCTAACATGATTATGCAAGTGAAATCCTATGACCCTCCTGAGTCCAGTTTTGTTTATGGGGACTTGAATACCCATATTTCTTCCATTGGACCTCTCACATTAGATAAAACTGTTGAACCAGTATACCACACACCTAAGGCCATTGTTTGGAAGTCAACACACAATCCCAATGTGTGGGATGCCCAACATTATAGTATTATTGAGGACTTAGCACAAGCAAAATGTGCCATGCCTTCCTTGGAGGTTTTGTGGAACTATCCTCAATAAAGAAATTCCTTGTTGACTGTTATCAAAGGCGTGGATCCCTCAGATTCTAGTATTATCACCTTTGACATTGATACCCCTCAGTTTAGACTCTCTCATCCTGTCACTTTTTGGATTTTGGTGCGTATTTTTAATTGTGACATATACCACACTTTGGTGGATGAACGATCTTCTACCTATGTCATGTTAAGGTCATGTTAGAAAGATATTAGTTCTCTAACCCTCGTTGTGTCAATTATTACCTTACAAGACTTTTATGGACACTACTCTATGCCTCCGTGTGTTCTTCCAAATTTTTCCATCGAGCTAGGGGGCAAGATTACATAGGTTGATGTTAAGTTTGTAGATGATCCCTTAAATTATAATTTTCTCCTTGGTTGTAGTTGGTTTTATGCCATGTCTTCTATCATGTCTTCCGTGTTTCGTTTTCTTTTCTTCCCCATGAAGGAAATATTATCTTGCTCAATTAGTTAGATTATTGCATACCATCAATCAAGTCTAATACTACCTAAAATATTGTGTCATTCATTAGATATAGCCCCTCGACTTATTAGAGTGTTGATGCGAGAATATTTAAGATATTGTCTCTTATCAATGTTTTTCCTTTACCCTTGTTTGGAATTCCCTCTTCTCCTACCACTTATCCCATGTAGATGGTCTCATATGTCACTTGTGGATCTCATAGGTCTCCTGATCCTTGGGTGGTTCCATTTTTAGTAGATGTAGTTTGGCATGGTGAGAATACACCACATTTTATGGAAGATATTTCCTCTTTGGTAGTCTCATTTGTACCTCCTAATGCTGGTTAGAAACTCCATCCAAATATGGAATATGACTAGGATATTTTTCCCACACAAACCACCACTCCACCTCTTCCATGTGACTCCCTCGATGATGAGTCTTATTCTCAAGAATTAATATTAGAGGTCATGGATCCAACTATTAATGACCCTAGGGACATTATGCCTCTTGATGAATTTATTCTCCCTGACTTGGAAAAGGTACAAATTGGAAAAAAAAAATATTGAATCGACTCATAGGGAATTTTCTTGGTCATCCCTGGAAGTACCACCCATGGACTAAGTCAAGTCTTGGGTTTATAATATTGAACTTTCCAGTGAATGGTCCAACTCATCTCCACCTGTTAATTAGTGTCTTATACCCCCTTTATGTCTTGAAATTCCTTATCAAGGAGCTAAAGACCACTCACCTTGTATGTCCTTGGGTCATTCCTGATAACACTATGGTTCTAGGTTTTCCCTAGTATCATCAACCTTTAGGAATCATACATTTCAACTTTCCATGGTATGGATCCATCATGGTGTGCCATATGATACCTCCACTCCTCTATGAGTTCATTTATGGGAATCCTTGTCATGTGCTCGGAAATGGGAACATCTTGATGTGACCTATTATATTGAGTTGTGCTTGTACATATTGTACATAGGAGTGTGTGTGTGTTGTTTTATCTCTTTTTGGTTTGTTGCATGATGCAAGTATTTTTCATACTTTATATAAGCCAAAATCCCCCAAAAAAATCATAAACACCCCCCCCCCCACCCAAAAAAAAAAACAAAATATATATGGTATTTGTTTTACCTCATCCATGTTTCATTTCTTTCATTACATGATTTAACCATGGGTCTAGTCTTTCTGGATGGATTTTACAGGATAGGGTGGCATTTTTATTGCAACAACCATTGGATCTTAGGTGTGTTTCTCTTGAACTTGGCATGTAGGGGTAGGCCACATATCACCATATCCAATGCATTATTGGCCATCATTTCCACTTTTCATTGTACCTTAGGTCCGATCCCATTGAGTTACGATATTAGCCCATATCTCTTATGCACGTTGTAACTTGGCGGTTGAGCCTAAATTTTCATGGATGCCCTAAATTATAACCCCTATTCCATGTTGGTGCTCATGCAATATTGATTTTATCCTCTTTTCCAAATTCCTCCTTTTGACCCACCATGGCTTAGAATCTAAGAGTCATTTCTCTCTTCTTTGTCATCTTCTAGCCTTTCCCTGGGAGGATTCCACACTTTATAGAAATTGTGATTTCTACATCTCTTTAGACCACTTTATGCATGTTGATAAGCCTTGGTTTCATTTATATACCATTTTATCCCTATGCTTGGTCTATTTCTTTCTTTCACTTAGTGTTCTTACCCTTTATTTGAGGGGTTGCTCCGATGATTGGTCTTATTTGTGAGCCTCTTTTCCTCATGATTAGGGTAGTTCTGTTAGTTCAAAACTATTTTCTTCACCCTATACCACCCATTCCTCCAAGATGAGCTTCCTTTGGCCTTTTTTTCATGTTTGGTAAACAATTAAAACCCCAAGCTCCTTTTTCTATATTTTCATGTTTTTAAATCTATATGAAAACACTAACTCCATTTTAGTTTTCTTTTCCTGACTTGTTAAACATATGAAAATTGTGAGCTTATTTTCCCCATCTTTCCATGCTCATAAATCATATATTAAAACTTTGATTTATTTTGGTATTTTCTTGTTATTTAATTCATTGAAAGTCAACGAGTGATCTCTTTTCCATTCTCAAGCTTGTTAAGCCATGAGAAATACATGAGTGATCTCTTCTCTTTCATGCTCATTAAACCATGAAGGGGACTAAAAAGAGAAAAATGAAAGGGGAATCATTTCTTTGTTTTATTAGTCAAAACACCAACATCAGTCATGTCGCCCTTGAAGATGGCACTTGTTTGTATCATTAACTCACAATTGGGTATTAGCTTGTCTAGGATTTGTACCATACGTATGAGGTCATATACTCCTTCAGTTGGTTACTCTTCTAGTGACTATGGAGTGTGCTTCAATATATCCTATGTTGTTGTGTGATATCACGTGGTACTCATTAGTCATGTTTCCAAGTCATTTTTTTCCATGCCATTATGTGTTCAATGGTAGTATCAACATGTGTCGATCATCTATAGTCCTTCTTGAACTTTTTGTGTCGAACATCCTCATGTTAGTTGTACTTCATCATATCATGACTTCATCCATCCACATCATCTCTCGGTTTATTCCATGTCGATTTATGGTGGATACATTAAGGCCCTCCTTCGAAATATATTCTCCTTTCAAATTCAACTTATTATCTAGGAGCTTTGTCTAGGAACTAGTAGTACCTTGGTGCTTGTATTTCTCATTGTCAGGCTTCCTCGTGATCAATAGTCGATTTTACTCATTGAATCCTGATTAGTTGAGTCTGTGGGTGTTCAGCGTTAGCTCATTTATTCACACTTAGTGGATTGTACTAGGTACATTGGGGTCCATTTTAATTATGGAGGTGGGTCCCCTCGCATCTATTAATAGTGCACATCATTGACTAGTAATCAAACAGTTTATACCATGCTCAACATTAGAAAATTTATTCACATGTAGTATATTTATACCATCGAGGTTATGTATAAGACCTTGGGTTAGGAACATCTCACTCTTATATGACACCCTTCCCATGATGCGTTGGGGTAATGTATCATTTATATACTTTTAGGACTACTCTGGGGCACTTTCTCTATTATGTGTCCATAGTTCTATTGATGTATACTATGACATATATCCACATTGTATTTGTTAGTGGCATGATTATATTTCTAGTCGGTCACATAGATCCACTTGGTATTGTTTGATGCAATGTTTTATAATTTTATGTCATGGATCCACAGTGTACGTTTGGTGGCCATGCTTAACTCCTCTCTATGGTCGAGCATGGGTGTGCCCTCCTTAGGGGTGTTGTCAATATATTTGAGACTCTAGAATTTGTTTTTATCTAATCCAAATTCATAGTTATGGCTCCTTCCTCCCATTTTGAGCTCAAAGTCTTATTGTAATGCATTTCAACCATCGGTTTCTCTTCTAACCTCATGCATTAGGGGGCATCTATTATAACCCTATTTTCTACTCTAGTATGGTGAGAGAGACCCAAGTTCAACTTACCTCATTTGATGGCTATAATGCATCCCCTTTCACCTTTGCTTTTATTTATGTGGGATTTATTCCATGGTAAAAGGGAAAAATTATCATAACTGAGTAATTTATTATCTTTTGTGTCAAAATTTTATAATTATGAGATAATAATAATTTCATAATTGAGACAATTGAAAAAAAGCTCATAATTGAGAAAAAAGGTTTCTAGTGTTTGGCATTCCCAAGGAGATCAACTTAACCCACTTGTGTATGAATTGGCTAGGGGTCCATTATTGTAGAAGTTTCCTAACTTTTCAATCCCCTAGGTATCTACATACATCTTCCTTGAGGATAGAATGAACCTACATAATCTCACCAAGAGGAAATGGGGTTAGATCTAGTATCCATATTATATCGCCAAAGATTTTCTACATTGGAAGAAGGAGGAAATGCTACAAGTTAAAGAGGAGGTTTCCATTTGTTAGGTATAATTTATTTATAATTATTTCTTATGATTAATATAAGTTGATGGTTTCGTCCCATGCATGTTATGTATCTATGATTTTCATTTATACATTTTGTTTTATTCTAATTATCCCTTTATGGAAGGATTGTGTTCTTTGTATGTTTGTGTGTGTTTTTAGGCCTTTGGATTGTGATAGATGGGAGAAAGATCTTTGAATAGAAGTAGGATTCTCTGCATTAAGCCCAAAACCCTTCACCGACCTATGAGGGATCAAGTATTTTTTCAACTGTTTTGCATGAGAATGTTATGTATGAATGACATGGATATGATGCTTGGAATGGAATCTAAATTGTTTATTCTATTGATCATTGCAAACACTAATTCTGGGTAGGTTCTAAGGAGCCTACTGGGTTAAAATTAACCTACTCTTATTAGGTGAAATTCTCCTGTAACAGTAACTGAGAGGGATAGGGTGAGAGCATACAGAGAGGATTTGTCAACTTTAGTATCCCACAGGCCATATGCCTTACTTCTTTGTAAATGCATCCATTTTTTATTAAAAGAAAGAGAGTAGAGTAGCCTCACCTTCCAATTGAGTTTTCTTCCAAAAGTATAACTTTTCCTAGGATATATCTGATGTCAATTGTGGTTTGTGATTTTTTATTTCATTGTTCTCTATTTTTTTCCATACTTATTTGCATGCATATGCAATAAATAGTAATAAAAAAATCCAAAAATCTAAGGAATAAAACCCTCATATTGCAAATTTTTTATTTTCTAATATATTTTATTAAATCTGTTGTGACAAATTGTCTAATGGGATATCCATACCAGTTTAAGGATTAATAATTTGGCTCATACTAGTATTTACTAGGAATATAGGTGAATATGTTGAGAAAAAATTGTTTTATTTTGAATTTGGTTAGTATGTCAATTTCCAACACTTTTAAGACAAACCATTGAAGAAAGGTGTGGAAGTTCATTGATCACAAATGGAATATAGTTGGAAATCCACATTGAATAAGATATACTAAGTAAGGAAAGTTATGTAGACTCATTAACTTTGTTGATACCATTATTGATTGGAAGTAAAGGTGAAGAATTTGGGGAACTAGGTGTTTCTAGTTTGAATTTAGCTAATAGGTCAATTGGTGGAGACATACCAATGAATAAAGGTGTAGAAACCCATTTATTTATATGGAATTTAGTGGGAATTTTATATTGAATGAGACATATTTGTGAATAATTTTTTATACAAACTCATTAATCATATCACAAACCCAATTGGTACTAATATTAACTAGGAAAGAAAGATGAAGTTGAGGAAGCTAGTTGTTGCTAGTTCTAATTTGGTTGGTAGGTTAATTGTCTTAGAAATGGTATTAAAGAAAGGCATGGAAACTTATTCATTCTATATTGAATTTAGTGAGAAATTTGTATTGAGTGCTAGATATATGTGAATCAAGTTGTGCAAAGTCATTTATTATATTTGGAATTTGGTTAGTGCCCATATTGGCTAGAAAAAATAGGTTAACGTGATGGGGAACATAATTGTCTTTACAGTGTACTTAACCCCAAAAATCCATAGAAATTACTTAAAATGTAGTGAAAATCATAAGAAAACAAGAAAAAAGAGAAATAAGCCCTAAAAATTATCTCTTTGATAATAAAAAGTATAGATCTATGTTCACTTGTCGCTTCAAGGGGATAACATCCAAAATCAATGCTCCAAATATAATAGAAATTCTTGACAAAGCTCCTTGATGGTAGTGCCCCATCAAGAATAAATGCTATCATGCTAGCTTAAAATGGATGTGACAGGGGATATGATAGAGAGGGGGGGCATTGGCCACCATGTACTTACACCATGTCAATTTGTATGAAGATTGCAATTGGAAGGTCTCATTTCTATCATATTTCGATGAGGGACAATAAGGTGATGGGATAACTCTACAACAAGTCCAATAGATTTTATTGAGAAATTAATTTCCTAATTATAATTCTAGCTTCCACTCATGGTGATGCAATTCCAAAACAAACCTAGGAAAATATATGATATATCCAGGAATGCTTCCTAGTTTTGTGTTTCAGAGCTATGTTTCATTGGGGATTGAGTTTGGAATATGCTAATCTTAGAAGGAGAGTGTTGATTCGAGTAACTCATCATTGTTGGTGGAAGGACCATGCCCTCCTAGCCTAGTACCTTCCCTCCTCTTCATGTAGTGGTTTTGGTTGCACCTATCCTCACATGACTTCAATTCTTAGTGATGGTTCTACTTGTTCAGAGACTCATCTTGAGTGGGTTCCATTGTGCATCGATCTACAACGAAAGTCTCTTTTGTTGGGTTTTAGGTAAATTTAATTTTGGGATTTTTTGTTATTGATTGATATCTATATTTTCATTTCAGCCTTAGTGATGTTTTCTCTTTTCGGCTAGGGAATTTACTTCATTTTTGTGTTCTTCCCTTGGAATGTAATTCTCACCCTTTCATGCATGAGCCTCCTGTTCTATTTGTTTATTATTTTGTAGAGTTTTATGATTATCGAGCATGCCAAGATAGACAGATCACTCCTGCATGGGAGCTATAGGTTGTGATAGCCTTAAAAATTATCATGCTTGAGCTAGAACAAGTGCAGTGGCAGAATGATACATATATCACACACCACTGGAAGCACAATAGGGAGTTGAGGATATTGAATAGGAGGAAGAAAATGAGTGTGAAGAGATTTTTGTTACTGATGTGTTGGAGTCAATCACTGGTTAGATACCTGATTTGAGATATAAGAGATGGAGGTTAAAACAATACCTTCTAAATATGGATCTATATTAGAGGCTTAAAAAAATGTTGAGGAAATTCCTATTTTATCGGTATTAAAAACATAATGAAATCCTCCTTAGGATGGAGGAGAAACACTTACTCTACTAAATCATGGATTAATACCTTCAACGCACTGAATAAGTCATCTTTCATGATTAGGTGCCTCCTCCTCCAGTGTAGGGGAACTGATCATTTCGTAGAAATTATATGCACTAAGCATGCATATAATTTCTACATGGCATCAAAGCATTGTTGATTGAAGATTGCAATTGTGAAGTGAGTTTGTGCTGGTGGACAATTCGAATTTTCTAAAGAATATTCTTGGTGCAGAAATTGAGTATACATTGAAATGTCTTTCAACGAGTTGAGATTGGAGTATGCCCTTGATGGGAGTTAGAATTACATAGCTTGGAAGGATAGGATGGAGGCAGTGCTAGAGGATAATGGGCTGAAGGAGTTCATCGATAGTGATGTTCGTAAGCCAGGATATAGCGATGCTGCATTACTTGATGCATGGCAAAAGAAGACAGCAAAGATGAGAAGGATTATGTTGGAAGGTGTGAAGGACCATTTTGTGTCCAGCCTTCATGGGAAAGTCACTCCATTCTTAATGTGGAAGGCTTTGACAAACTTGTTCCAAAGTAGAAGTGAACAGAGGAAGTTTGCACTTAAAGAGAAGCTTAGAAAAATAAAAATGGAGAAGGGCGACAATATTCCAAAATACCTCACGAAGTTTGTCCATTGCAAGGATGAACTGGGAAGTGTGGGGGTAACTGTTTATGAAGAAGACTTGGTGAGCTTGGCTCTCCTTGGGCTTTCGAAGAGTTGGCATAGCTACAAAGACTCTATCAATGGACGGGAGAAATTGCGGGGATGGGAGCGACTTTGGTCGGATCTTGTGCAGGAGGAGATAAGGCGGGGTACCAGGGATGGATCTTTATTGAAGAATGAAGATGAAGAGAATTGCGCTTTGGCTGCCAAAGCAAGGAAAGGGAAGGGGAAGAAAAATCCTTCAAAATCCGGTGCTAAAGGAAAGAAGCAGGATTTGTCCAAAGTGAAGTGTTTTCACTGTCACAAACATGGACATTTCACCACTAACTATCCACAGAAGAAGAATAACAAGCAGGCTGCTGGATCTGCAGCTGGAGAGGCCTTAGCCTTGCAATTTGAGCTTGAATTCAACTTGATCACTTCCTTGGTTTCAAGCTGCATGGGATCGGTGTGGTATCTTGACAGTGGTGCATATTTCCATATGAGGGGAGACAAAGAGTTGTTTAGTGACTTGGAGGAGAAGGACCTCCAGATGCATAGAGAGATGGGCAACGATGGTCAGTACAGTGCGACTGGAATTGGGACCATTACCTTTGAGAGGGAGTCCGGTAATCTATTCTTGTTGAAGAATGTTATGCATGTTCCAGGTCTGAAGAAGAACTTGGTCTCGGTCGCAATGCTAGAAGACAGAGGTTATGATGTTGTTTTTAGTGAGGGAAAATAATTCCTTCGACATAAAACAACGGGTCAAACCAAGAAGATAGGGGTTTGAATTAAGAATCTCTACAAGCTGGAGGTAGATGGCTATGTTGCAATGGTGGGCAAAGTAGAAGAAGTGGTGAGCCGGGATGAAGGCGAATTATGGCACAGGAGATTGGGCCATCTTCACCATGGCGCTTTGAAGATTTTGCAGCAAATTTCTACTGGACTTCCCAAGGGTACTCTTGCGCAGTCAGATCAGTGAAAAGGATGTACTATGGGTAAGTTTGTGAAGACCACCTTTCATAAGAAGGAGAACCGTGCTTCGGTGATCTTGGAGAGAATTCACACAGACGTGTGTGGACCATTCTCGGTTGCTTCAACAGAAAAACACAGGTATTATGGGATATTTTTTGATGACTATTATCGTAGATGCTGGATCTTCTTCATGTAGAAGAAGAGTGAAACGTTCTCAAAGTTCTGTGAGTTCAAGGCATTAGTGGAGAAGGAGTCGGGGAAGCAAGTGAAAGCTCTACGGAGCGATAATGGTGGTGAATAGATCTCGAGCGAATTCAAAGACTTCTGTAGCAAAGAAGGAATTCGAAGATAACTCATAGCACCTCATAACCAACAGCAGAATGGGGTCGCGGAGAGGAAGAACAGAACGACCGTGGGTGCTACATGAGCGATGTTGCATGACCAGGGCCTACCGATGCACTTGTCGGCAGAAGCATGCAACACTGCGGTTTATGTGCAAAATCATTGTCCTCATAGAGTACTTGGCATGAGTACACCTGAAGAAGCTTTTACTGGTAAGAAGCCTGATATTTCTCATTTGAAGATTTTTGGCTCACCTGTTTACATTCATGTGACAAGGGACACCAGGAAGACGCTGGAGCCGACTGTAGAAGTTGGGATATTTGTGGGGTACACAGAAACACCCCATAACTATCGTGTGTATTTTCCAGACAGTTGGATGATTGTTGTGCGACGGGATATAAAATTCAATGAGGTGAAAGCCATGAAGTTGTCGCTTGAGAGGGAGCTACACTTTCATGCGGAGGAGGAACTTCTTGTTCCCAAAGACGAGCCTCTGGATGTGGATCAGCCATAGGAGGAGATTCATGGAGTGGAGGAGTCCACTCATGCAGAACCAAACATCAAACAAGGCAGAAAGCGTACCACAGAAGCTGAGAGACTGAAGCTTGATGCAACACAGAATGTAGAATTCCATACATCACAGCGCAGACAAAGACAGTCACCTAACTGATTTACTAGATACATGGCTCTTATGAGCAAGTGTATCGTGATAGAGCCATCTTCTTTTGAAGAATAAGTGCAGGAGCCACATGGGTAGATGCCATGGTGGAGGAGTATGACTCCATTGTCAGAAACAATGCTTGGGATATTGTTCCAAGGCAGGTGGGAAAATCAGTTGTAGGATCAAGATGGATCTACAAGGTAAAGCAAGCTGCTAATGGGAGTGTTGAGAAGTATAAGGCAAGATTTGTTGCCCGGGGCTTCTCACAGATTGAGGGGATTGACTATGAAGAAACCTTTTCACCTGTCGCACAGTATTCTTCCATACAGACCATCCTTTCTCTCTCAGCGCAGATGGGTTGGCACATTCATCAAATGGATGTGAAGACTGCATTCCTTAATGGGATCATTGGGGAAGAGGTGTAAATTGAGCAGCCTGAAGGATTTTAGATCTTCAGTAGCGAGTCGTATGTGTGCAGGCTCAAAAGAGTGCTGTATGGGCTGAAACAAGCACCCCGTGCTTGGTACACTTAGATCGACAATTATTTCACGAGACTTGGCTTCACCAAGAGTGAGGCGGATGCAAACCTGTACCAGATTGTGGTGGAGGGTAAGATTTTAATCGTTGTACTTTATGTTGATGATTTAATACTAACAGGTGATGAGTAGTTGATACACTCATGCAAGGAAGATATTGCAAAGGAGTTTGAGATGAAGGATTTGGGCCTCCTTCATTATTTCCTTGGATTGGAAATATGGCAGCGGGAAGGTGAAATGTTTGTGTCTCAAGGAAAGTATGCCTGGGAGATACTGGAGAAGTTTCACATGCAAGGCTACAAGACTATCGAAACTCCTCTTCCAGGAAATTGGAAGAAAGAGGATGCTACATCAGTAGAGGTAGTGGACGCCAATGTTTATCGACAGTTGATGGGTTCGCTCATGTATTTAGTCAATACAAGACCGGACATATGCTATGCGGTGAACCAGATTTCACAAGCGATGGTTAAGCCTACCAAGATCTTTTGGAAGGTAGGCAAGCATGTCCTAAGATATCTCAGGGGCACATATGAGTATGGTTTATGGTACAAACAGACGAATGAGGTGAAGTTGCATGGCTTCATGGATGCAGATTGGGCAGGAAGCCCAATAGACAGAAAGAGCACATTAGGTTGGATTTTCAATATCGGATCTATGATAGTTTCTTGGTACAACAGGAAACAAAGATCTGTGGCACTCAGTTCAGCGGAAGTGGAATACATGGCAGCAAGTCAAGCTGCATGTGAGGCTATTTGGATGAGGAAGATCCTGGTTGGTTTGTTCGGTTCACATTTAGATCTCACGGTGATACATTGTGATAATCAGAGTTGCATTAAACTCTTGGTTAATCCCGTGTTTCATGATAGATCTAAACATATTGATATCCAGTATCATCATATCAGAGATTGTGCGCAGCGGAAGATCACGTTGCTTCAGTACATTCCTGCGGAGGATCAAGATGTAGATATTCTGATGAAGGCTCTCACCAGGAGAAAATTTGAATACCATAGAGGCAGGATTAGGGTGAAGGATAATCCCTATCTTGTTGAGAGGGAGTGTTGAGATTCAACAAGATGATGAGCTTAGTGAAAAGAGTCGCCTTCACTAAGTGGGCCCGCAGGCTATTTTTTGGCGCAAGTCTATTTTTAGACTATGTCTATTTTTAGACATGGTGATCATATTTCAGAAGTTGCAGGATGCTATTTGTGGATGGTTGGTCAAGTTTGAAAAATAGATGAAATTCTATTTTTAGAATATTGGGCGAAGTCTATTTATAGATCGTCAATCTAAAAATAGATGCATGTCGATTATTATTAGCTCTTAATAATAATCAGACTCTAAACAACAACTTATTCTCTTAGAGCACTTCAGTTCAGTGCACAGATGTGGCACATCAGTGGACTGAGGGAATTACGCAATTCCCAAGGGTTTACTGGAGCTAATGCATGGAGGACTCAGTTAGAACTCAAGTGGCAGAGTTATGACACATTTGGAAGAAGTAGTTATGGAGTTGTATTCAGTTTAACTCAGTTAGACTCAGTTGAGCTAGTTGTATCTAGTCTAACTGAATGATACACTAGTGAGAGTGGAGTGAATTAATTAGTTAATTAATTCACAAATAATAACTCATTAATCAACTGAACAATACAACAGTTAACTATAGTGCATGGCAGTTTCAGTGGAGACCCAGTGGAGAGATAGGTGAAAGGGCAAGATAGAATATCTGTTGTGACTATAGTGATGCATTGATTTCCTCACACACACATTGGAGTTTCCAATGAGGATTCACAGTCAAGGCAAGGGTAATTCGAATTCATTTAGAGATATTCTTCAGTAGGGATTACGCAGTGGAGGCAGGCTAGTAGGAGGCAAAGATCGGTGCATGGATTTGCAATATTGGTCCTGATTAGTGTATGACGATTGTACTGTACTGAGAGCTTGTGATAAGATTTGTATGCTTTGTATGAGATTGTCATATGATCTCCATGTTACATAATATATAGTTGGAGTTTTCAGCTTTAGGCTTTCCCAGTTAAAAACTGTGTTATGTGCGATTGATTATTTTTGTTTATGCTTCACATGTGTGTGCAATTAATTTTTCCACAAAATATTAACAAGTGGAATAGATTCAGTATCTTGCATAAAGTTAAATAGTGTGAGATCAGGTGGATCTAGGACATATGCATTCTTAGTGCATATAATTTCTACACATTTTAATCTTGTAATTTACATATTTTAATTGTTAATCTTACCTAGTTGTTTTATCTTACCTCAACCTGTGAGCATGTGTTTTTCGTTAAGTGTTAAAATCATCGATGCGAATTCTAGCTCAGGTTTTGGTCTTATATCAATAGACATATCATATATATTTTGATATTTTTTATGAAATATTGCTCAAGCATCATATTTTTCCTTTGGTCTAGTTTCCAGACCATCAAGCCAAGGAAATCTATAACACTTGATACACGATGTAAATATAGTGTTAATTGAATATAAAATATGAGCATATGAAAAAAAAATTCTTGACAAAACATTACATAACTGTGTACCCAATCTATAGTTATCCATGGACTATGCTACTACTTATAAACCCACTAACAATGAGCGGCAAATAAATAATTTGGATATTATTAATAAAAAAGGACATTTTTTACAATAAGTGACTACTAACTAACTATTTAACGAGCCTTATTCAGGGAAGGTGGCCTCATACTTTAGTAAAGTATCTAATTAAGTGCGTTGGGGTAGGATCCTCACATGCTCCCACCCTTCGACATAAGTGTTTTCCTTGAGTTCAAAGGTGATGAAATTTTTGTAGATATTTTGATTGTATATCTTTCCACTAGATTAATACTTCCCTATTGTGCATTGGCATAGCTATAATTCTTGGGTATCCAATATTGCTTTTGGATAGAGAAAAATGGAACCTTCATGAATTTTTTTAGGTTGATATTCACTTTGCAATTTGATCCCACAACCTTCCTCAAACTTTGAACATGAAAGACTAGATGAACCTTAGAGTGGGCTAGGAAATCCAAATTGTAGGATACCTAACGAGTTTATTGTATGATATAATACATACCATAGAACTTAGGATCTAAATTTTGGGGAAATTTATCTCTGATTCATGTTCATTGATATTGATATAGGTGAGGAAACACTTGATCCACTTCAAATTATTTTTTTAACATTTCTCTAATGGTCATTTTCCAAACCTCTTCAATGGTTTGACATTGGCACTATGGGCTAGTGAATTAGAATGTCTTGCTTAAGTGTAACAAAAAAGCTTAACCTTGGACCAATTGTTGCTTTTTCTTAGGGACATTTCAATTGGTTTTCCTTGTTATATCTCATCAATGTTTTTCAATGTTGTTTCTCTTGCTTATATATATATATATCCCACCCATTAGTAAATTATGTGGTATTTACTCTTTATCCACTTTGAAACAAGTGGGCATCATTCTTATAAATTCCACATAACATAGAAAAATTTCTTTAACCCTATGAAGGACATATTCCATAAGATTTTCCATCCTTATTTCCTTCCTTTATTCTTTATCCTTCTAGTGGAAAATTTAGATCTTACCTGAGAATTTCATTTTCTATATTTAGGAAATACTTACAAAATAAGGTATCCCAAAAAAATTTCCTATTTATAGAAGGACAATATATATTGACCAAATAATATGCATTCCTTATTTCCAAACAACATAATTGAATCCATATATGTTAAGGAAGCATAAACAAGTTTAATAACAATAAATACTCATTCCATCCACACACCACCTGCCTAGATCCACTATTAGAAACTAAGTCTAACAAGAATTAATTCATCAAAAAGAAAGAATAAATTTCCTTTAATTTCTCTCCCTCGATAATAATATCTTGAATCAAAATAATGTTCAAATATGTAAATTATTAGTCATTCTAGGCATTTTTGTTAAAATTATGCAACTGTAGTCAAATTCAAATTTGGATAGCTCATATGATAGATATGATGATTCCATTGAATTCCTCTTTTAGAGAGGGACAAAATCGACCTAAAGATCACCTCATTTGGACAAGCAAAAGTTGGTTTTTTCGAATTTATGAACCCACTCATGTACATTGATTAGAACGTCCCTACACACATGTGCATATTGGATCGGGTCGGCCCTACAGAAAAGTGGACCCATTGGAAGGCTATAAATAAAAGTTTCCTCTAGCTCATTTACAAATAATCATGAGACACTCTTCTCTCTTTGTTTTTCGCTCGCATGGGTATGAGGCGCGTCTGTGGAGGAATAGCTTCGGCAGTTGATTTCAGACAGTGACAGTTCAGTACAAACTTCATAATCATATTTCTGAGTATATACAGTGTTGGGATCATTCCATGGATTTTGTAGTTGTTTTGCTAGTTAGTTTCATAGATGAAAATATGGATCATTGTACACTATTTTGCTGAAACATTTGATGACAATATAAGAAGAATAATTTGCAAGGGTTTCCCCATAGTGGGTGTTAGTCGTCAGTATTTTTCACTTGTTAGTGATGACTATATCCATAGTTGAGTTTTCTAGAAGCTGATCTCCATATGTCAATTTGTCATCTAGAAAACCCTCATAAAATTTTTTCGCCCTCCTGCTTTTCAGTCCGCCCATGTCAAGGTTAAACCTCATTATCACTATCCTATCTAGCTTTAGCCCTACTGGTCTGCCCATTAGCTCTAAAAGGACAATCCAATGTCTGTTTCAAAAGCCTCCCCTAAGTTAGGAAGTGGTGCTTTAAGGCATTTTACCCTTGGCAACCATGAAAAGGCCAAAAGAGCTCCATCTAATACAGACCAATCATGATAGACCTCCCACTCTGCAAAGGAAATTGATCACAGCCCTAAGTCGTGCCACTTACACACCCCTAAGTCTAAGAACTGCATAGACCACAGTCGCAAGCTGGTTATTAGGTGTTTTATAGTGTTTTATGGATTTTACAAAGACAGGAAATATATCTTCATCTCAGGAGAAAATTCTTGAATACAAATTTAGAAGAACAACTACTTCTCAAAGTCAACATGAGCCTGAGATACATATGCAGGGTAAGGAGTTACTCATCAAGACCTTGCAGCTTCCATTCAGCATGAAATCACAGTAGAAGAAACACCACTGTCAAACAGACTAGTAATTTGTCATGGCCAAGAACCTCCTTCATCTACAAGCAGAGGGTTAAGGCGCCTCCTTCATCTACAAGCAGAGGGCGATGGCCAATATTGATTTCAAGGATTGAAAAACATACTATAAGCACATGTTTGTTTTTTACTAGACAGTAAAACAGTGACTCTAGGTTTCTGAGTGAAAGTGATGATCAAAACAGGGCTAAAATCTGAAATGTGCAAGACAAAAGAAAGCAGAGTTTTTAGTATTGTGTCCTAAGAAAGAAGATCATTTGAAGTTTCAGTCATCATCATGGCGCATCAAAAAGAACTCCTCTGATCAAAGCTATCATAACAAAATATCTCTGCAGGGGTGCTAATATGAATAGCTCAAATCAGTCTTGAGTAGGAAAATACTTCAGTAAAAAGACCTCTGTGTGTTCTTTTGTTTCTGTTGAAATGTGAAATACAGTCCATGGTTTCTGGATGAACATAAAGAAAAGGCAGGAAAGTAGTACACAACCCCAGATATAAGACATCTTAATATCAGTCAAAGCGCCAGTGTAAGTCCAGTTGTTGCAAGCTACACACCACCACAAAGACAAATGTAGCCTTCAGATGCAGTAGTTTTGCCGATTTCAGAGCTCCATTAGAAGAAAATGGCTAATAAGAGCTTTGGTGTTTATGAGTAACTCTGGCTGCTTTTTTACACCTCTTAGGTTTGTCTCCTCAACACAAGGATATTAAAAAGTTATGATCTGAGTTTTGAAACCTTGGAAAAGCATGTAAAGATAATCAGCTAGAAACAAACATAGGTTGTCATTATTAATGGACAGAAACATCATGGTAATATTTGATGAGCAGAGAAAGTGTATTGGAAAGCAGTGCCCTTCTTAAATCAAAAGACCATGGCAAACTCTAAAAGATGCCGCAAGTTTGACACCTACAGTTGAAGAAGAAACTGATGAAACACCTGGAGGCAGAGTTTGTCAAATCAAGTTAAAAAGGGGTAAGCCATCTCCTTTCAAATGTCAAAGACAAGTATGCCATTCAAGAATCAGAAAGTATAGAAGATATTTGAGGCGACAGTTCAATTTCTTTTGCAGCAAAAGGTCCTACAAGTAAGTTTACAGGTTCATAACATACAAGGAAGCACTTTGACATATTTTCAGTTTCTGGAGAATGATCCTACAACTCATATAGGCATGTTCACTTTTAAAAGTCGATGGCACCATATCAATGCAAATTGAGTAAGGGAAAAGTGATTGAAGAGATCTTTTTTGAAATAGACTAAGAAGAAAGCGCCGGAATAAATGCAACCACTTTCTGTACCCACAGTCAGAAAATGTGTTAAAGGACACTTGATAAACAAATTAGTTTCACAGTAAGTATTATCACCACCAGAACATCCAGAGCATACACTATTATTTTCAGGTTCAAAGAGGTAAAATTTCCCCCTTACAGGATGGCAAAGGATGTTTCATAAAATGTTAGTGTATTTCTGGGTTTTGCTTGCTATGTTGGAAAGGTTAGCAGTGATAGAAGGCACTGTTCAAATGTGCAAATAAAATTAATAGCATTGACCCTAGGAAAGGGTCATAACCATTGCTACTGCTCGAGTAAGATACACAGCCTTCTTATATTACTCACAGTTTCCAAATGTGAATCCTTATTAACACATTCAAGGTCACTTTGTTTTATTTCGAATGGACAAAAGAAATGCTTTTGAAAAGGAGTGTTTTCCCAAAAAAAAAACCCTCACGAAGTTCATGTCGACAATGATTGGTTATTTTGCATTCAAAGGAATAAAGACCGTTGGACTTCCCTTTAAATCTCTCAACAAGCACGAAATATCATTCCACTCTTGCCATTCACAGGACTAAAGACAAGAAAATTTGGGAATTTTCGCAAGTATCTCCAGGTTTCACTGCGCGGCGCGCCTGGAATAGCGCGCGGCGCGCTCAGAAGAAAGTTTGCATAGGCGGATAACTACCGCGCGGAGTGCCTGTACATGCGCGCGACACGCCTGTACAGTGCCGGTCCTGTCGGCCTGACAGTGACCCGACGGCACCAATTTGCATGGCGCTCTTCCATATGAACATGCCGCGCATCTTTTGATGATCTTAAACGCCTCCAAAGGTGCTCCAAATCCACTCAAACGATCAGCCAAGCCTTGCCATTCAAATCTCAAGGTACTCCACGTGCATTTTTGACCTTTTAAAAATCTGTAGGGTGGAAGAATCATTGTGTTTGTCGAGACCAAACAAGGGTAAAAGTTGAACGTTCCGGTGTGAGTCAAAGAGATAGGTTTTATGTTTAAAAAATCACCATATCTCCCCTAACTGAAAGCTTTGTTACAAATCTTGACAAGTCACCACTGCTGAGTTTATATATCTTCATATGCCTGTTGAGTTGCATATTAGGGTTAAGGTTTTAGTCAAAGGGGAGATTTTCGACATTGAACTGCCATAAGTCTTTGTTACCACAGCATACAAAACTTTTTAAACCCTGCCATCATATCTGTAAACTGTGTTTTTGCTGTGAAGATATCCTTTGTTTAGAGCTGTGGTGTAGAGCTGAATACACTGATGAAATACCTACAGGGAAAAGAGTTTGAAACTGAAAACTGTGTTTTCACCTCCTTAATCAAAGGACAAAAGTGTCTTGCATCCTCAAAATGTCAAGGGGAAGGTTACCCCTACCAACCACAGAAAAGATAGTTGTTCACTGTGTGTTCTAATTGACTGTTTTTCTGTTCTTCAAAGCTCACTGTCAAGTTGATTTTCAGAGGTTATAGAGGCATTCTTCTAAGGAGGACTGGTATTCTATATTGAAAGGGGAGTCTTGGCTTTTGAAAGGAATAAGCTCATACAGCCTCTGTTGAAACTTTGGAGCATTTTTAACTCTGTCACCTTTGTTCCATAACTGTGAAATTGACTATATGACTACACTCAAGATTGACTGTATATGGTGTGAACTGTGTTGATTAATTAACACACCAGACAGGGACAGAATGGTGGAGTTAGGAAGTTTACTTTGGTCAAAGACAAAAATGGGTTGTTGACCTCCAAACTTCATAAGAGCAAGGTGATTTTTACATTATACCTAGCATTTTCACCTAACAGTCTGTCTCCAGTTCACTGCATTGTCTTTTGTTAAGAGGTCTGCTGGCTGAGATACGTATTAAAGGTGAAATGGCCACTTTTTAAGGGAGCAGGGGTTTTTGTATTGTGAGGAAACTTTTTGAAGTCATTCAAAGACATTGTTTCCCTATCTAAACAATGAATAGATAGGGTTTGGTTCCAAGAAGGCAGTTTAAAGGCAGTAAGACTGTTTGGTGCTTCAAGAGCTTATTTAGCCCAAAATGCCACCTAGGCAAGACAACAGAAGTGGTTTACATAAAAGATATGAGCTAACCTCTACAGAGGAAGTCAATGCACATCCATCCATCCTCTTTAACTTTCATGAGCTAGGTTGTTTAGATTTCTGCCAGAAAGTACAGGAGGTCAAAAGTTTCTCGCCCTTGACACACCTATGCGCCCTGAGGTTCCAAAGAAAGCATTTCCAGGTAGCAGACCTTGATTTCAAGTTTTCCCCGAGGTCAGTGTCTAAAGCCACCAAAATTCCATATCATGGCGAGAAATGGTTCAAACAAACCCATCTAGACTTGGATGACTACAAGCCTTTCATCAAGCCCGAGCATAGAGATACTTGCATTGCTATTTTTCCTTTCTCTTATCTTCTTGACAGCTATGCTCCTCTAATGAAGGTCATAATGATGTATTTTACTTGTGAAGGGAGATTTACTCGAGTTTATGCCTACCATGTCCGACTATTGATGCATTTCACTAGAGCTAGGCAGCTAAATCTCCCTTACTTTTTATACAAAAGCATCGAGAAGATGGCATCCACAGTCCAGAAGAAGACTCCATCTTTGCAAATAGCTTCCCTTTTTCATCATTCTCTGATCAAAATTATCATCCTACACCAGCTAGAGAAGAAAGAGGTTCCATGGGATGTTTTTATCAGTCACCCAGATTTCTCTACTGTTCCTCCTGTCCATATATCTCCCACCCAGCCTATTCATCGCCCTATACCTTTGTCCAGCAGGCCTACTCCTAGAAGGCTCAAGATCACCACAGAACAGTCAGGACAACATGAAGAAGAAGGACATGAACAGGTAGAAAAGGAAGAGGATAAACATGAAGAAACTGATGAAGACCAGCAGCATGATTTTGATGGTCAAGGGCAACAGCTTGAGTCACAAAGTGAGCATGAAGTTGAAACACACCAGCAGCTTGATGTTGGTGAACAGGGGCAACAGTTTGAACAGCAAAAGGAAATAGGTGAAGAGCAGCAAATTGAAGATGAAGGGCAGCAGCAGGAGCAAGAGGAAAAGAGTGCTGAACAGCAGCATCTCAGTGAAAATGAACAACAGGGAGAGCAGCAGCTTGATATTGAAGGTCATGAACAACAGTTTGGGCAGGAATTTGAGCAGCAGCTTGAGCCACAAAATGAACAAGAAATCCAAGAACATCAGTAGCATAATGTTGATGATCAAGGGCAACAAGGATTTGAGGCAGATTAGCATCATAACATTGAGGGGCAGAAGCAACTTAAAGAAGACACACAACAGCCTCAAGGAGAGCAGCAGTTTCAAGAAGATGACAAAGGCAAAGCAATTGTACCTCCTTCTCCTAAAGGAACAAAGCCCATCACAACAAGAAAGAAGGGGCCTAAGGCTGCCACTCCAAAAGTGACAAGAGTTGTCCCTAGCAAAAGAAAATCGCCAAAGGGGTCTCCCACTAGCATGCCAAGAAGGAAGAGTGCAAGGTTAGCTTTCAAAGGCAAAGGGAAAGACAAGTTAGGAGAAAGTCAAGAACAAGGAGGTGCATTGGCTGTCATTCCCATCCAAAGTGATGACAGTGATAATGAAGCCCGCATTCTTGAAAACCTCCTAATCCATTGCGAGGGTAAAATTGAAGCATTGGAGAATGACCTTCATCGGGCAAAGACCTTCAATCATTTCTTGGAGATCCAAAATAAACAAATGAATGTCCATATGGCTGTCCATGAAGCATGAGCAATCAAATACAAGAATGAGGCTGCTAAAGCACAAGTAAGGATAGAGGAGCTCATCGGCGAGTTTGATGAAGATGAAGAAGAAGACCAGCCTAGGCGGAAGAGGCCTAGAATCATAGGGCTTAAAAGAGCCCTGGAAAAGCAAAAGGAAGAAGAACAAGCCCAGCTTCAGTCTTTTCCCCTCACTGCACTACTTGAGTAAGAAATTGAAGAAAATAAGGTGGCATGGCTAGAAAGAGCCAATAGACACTTGGAGATGAAGCTTGAAAAGGCAAACAGAGACCTGGAGCTGCAAAGGAAGATGACACAACACTATCAAAAGTTGAATCAGTTTTCCCGGCGCAAGCTAAAGGCCACCCAAGAGAAACTGAAGGAAGAAAAGGGGAAGCACCCAGCACGGAAAGAGAAGAAAGACATATCAACACTTGACATTTTGGCTTCAGCTTCAGAACATGTTGCCAAGGACCCTTGAGGGTCATGCACCCCAATTTTGAGCTCATTTTGACAATTTTTGGTTTTTTGGCATTTTTGGGTTTTTGATCAAAAACTCATAAATTCGCCATTTCATTTTGAGGATTCGTCAAGGAGGAGAATGGTACCATCAGATGCCATAATTTCATGAGCATGTCCCCAGCGATTTTCAGAGCATTTGGAGATCATTTTCCCCTTCAAAACAACGAAAAAGGCTCGCATTTTGCACCCTCTGCCCGGTCTATCAGCAAACTGTCATTTTCTGGCTTTTTACACACAGGTGCAGATTTGGAGGACTTCCAGGCATTGGATTGGAGAAATTTCAGTTGCGCCAGAAAGTAGACACTCAGAGATTTCCAACGAGCTATCATGAGCCTCGTTTCAACATCAGGAAGGCTGCCAAATGTTTCCAGCAAGTCAGGGGACCTTTTTCTGATATAAATTTGAAGTATTTTTGTAAATTTTGAACCTCAAAAATCTGTTTTTTCCAAATGTGCGTTTAGCTATTTTTGCACATGAAAAATGATGTAAAATCAATATAATTTCCATTTTTAGCATTTTCTTAGATATTTTATGAGATATTTTGTGCCTTGGGCTTTGCAAAGCCTCAAGGACAAGTTTAGATATTTTGATTAGGCCAATGAGGATGGAAGTTGAACCATGAGGTTTTCCTCACTTGAGCCTATATATTCCACAAGCTCTCATTGTAAACAAGGCTGAATTTGAGAAGAGAAGCAATATATAGTCATATGAGATTTGGAGAAAATACTTGTGTTATGCTTTTTGATTGCCTCTTGAATGTTCTTGGATGGATGATGAAGGATTGTTGATGGATTCCATGACATGGTAGAATGGTATAGTGTTTCTTGCTTTGTTGTTGTCTTCTAGTTTTCATTCATGATACATGCTCCTTGCTTGCTATAGATCAGTAGAGATTAAGTTTGAGATATGCCCATGGAGGCACCTCAAAATTCCCGAATCTTCATAGCTTTTATGTTTTCTTCTTCCTTAGTTGCACTAAAGAATTCTTAACTGCTCTTTAGTAACTTAAGGATATTGTTGCTAGTTTCATTAATAGTTCTATGCATGTTGAGTAGGATGTATGGTGTGCCCTGCTTACCTATGACTGTCCATAGTTCCATCCATGAAACTATCTCTTTGACTGATTAAGATTATCATTTTGTTTGAACCAAGGAGGCCTAGTCCCGATCTAGCCCTTTGCCTAAAACTATGCAAATCTTGTTGTTCAAAGTGCCCAATAACTTGAAGTATTGTGTTTAGGCGTTCCGGCATAGTGTTTTGAGTTGTTAGTCCATATTATGTGTTTTCCCCAAATTCTGATAGCCATTTCCCAAAGTTAGAGGGTCTTATACTTCTATGCATGGCTTGAATGTTTGTTTCTATGTGTCGATTAGTTTATAGTTACATTTTTCATGATTAAGGGTTTTCTTTACCATGTTTATGTTATCTACTGAACCAGTGATGCTTGAAACTCTTTGTTGTTCACAAACTTGATGTCCATTTACTCCATTTTGCCCAAAGATCCTTTCTACCTTGACTCAAATCGGCCCTTCAACAGCCTTGTATCATCATCTAATAGCTTTCTTGGCCTTTGACCCCATAGCCCAGTTAATCTAACATCTTGTTACCTATTTCATATCTTTGATCAGTTTCATCCCTCACAACTTAAAAAACAAAAAATCAAAAACTTACTTCATAACTAGCCTAAAATCAGAACACAAATAAGCAAACACACAGATATCCCTTACACATATAGAGAGAGCCCTCTCTGAGTCCAGGAAGGCTAGGTCCTTGGGCTCCAAAGCTTGGTTTGATGTTACATTGTCATTTGGATTGCCAATCAACCAAATCACGGGACCCTAACAGTCGGTTTTTCCCCTAGTCTGTGATCAATCATGGTGTCTCTATGTGTGCATGCTTTTCTTATATTGTTTCTTTATGTTCGTTTGCATTGAAGATTATGATATTTTTCTTTCTACATATTTTCATATGTTGATGGATAATGATGAATAATTTTATGATGTTATGGGGTGAACTAAATGTGCTAATGAATAAATGAAATTATCAAAGCAAACAACAATATAGCCCTATGAAATATTAACATGGTTTTAGGTCTAGGCTAAATAAAATTCATGGAGATCACCCCTATGGTGACATTGTTGATGGAAGTAAGAAGAAGAAGGAGGAGACCTAATATAATTCTAAGGTTTGAAGAAAACCTTAGGAAAGTTTGTGTATGAGGGTTTGATGGATATTATGAAGTTAGGGTTTGAGAGAAACCTTGGTTTATGGAAAATACTTGAGATATGAATTCTAGAAACCCTAGCTTGGTTAATGTAAATATGCTCAAGCACTTGTGACAGATTTGATGAAGCCCTAGATGTGATAATCTGTAGTAGGATTGATTGTTGATAAATTTTATTGAAGGCAACATTGTCATATGTACAATGGATAGTGATAGCTGTTGAAGGTTGGTTCAAGAGGGAGAGGATCACCTCTTATTGAAGATAAGTATTTCTTGACTTATGATGCTTCTTTAATTTTGTTTAGACTTATGGATACGATTATTATGATTATTGTTTTGATGACTACTTCCTACATATATATGTGTGTGTGTGTGTGTGTGTGTGTGAGTATTTGGATGCTTATAACCTCCTTTATGAGATGTGATAAGTTGATCATCCTTAAGGATCATTTGAGATACAAGAACATGGCTAGAGCTGGAAAAGGTAAAGAGGCACCTGATGAAAATGTGACAAAGTACTACAAGCTACCTATGTCAAATGAGAAGGTGCACAGGTATTTTAATAGGACAAGGTATGCATGGCATATTATTTCAAAGTTATGTTCCAGCAAGGTAATCCATAAGGTATGATGAGAATCTATCCTTCTCAAATGAATCATGCATGCATATGAAATTGATTTGAATTCATGGTTATTATGATGAAAGGATGCACCTAGTATTGAACATTTTGATCATGATGAAATTCTTGAATTCTATGAGGCTACTTAATGTTGATCATTGATATAATGGTATACTTGATGTTTGGCTAACATCTATCTCTTGGATATATTAATCCCATAAAGAAGGCTAGTACCTTGACTCTAGTAAATGATACTATTAGAACTTGACATGTATAAGACATGATCGATCTCATCTTCGAAGGTTACCTCATTGATTTATATATATAATGGTATTGATAATGCTTGTGATAAGCATGATGAAAGTATGGAGAAAGGGTTGACACTCTTGTTGTTTTTGGTAAATTCTTATTGAATGACCTGACTTGATCCTACTGATCATGATAAACATGGTAACCATAATTCAAGTATAACTATAAGATTGATATTCTAGATATATTATTAACCATGGTTATGTTTTGATGTGATTAGTAACTATGGCGTATGGAAAATCTGAATGCCCTAAATTGATGGATTGACTTGATAGAAGTGATATTGTGAAGTATGATGTCACACTTGTCAGTTGCACCTATCATGTGACTCTAACCCTTGATGAAATATTGTTTTCATGATGTAGTAACTGATGTTAGCATATTACGACCATGATGGGTATATGTTTGACTTTATGATCTAATAGATCTGTTGATGCATGATAGTATTATAGACATGTTAATGACACGAATTAAGATGAATGAAGTTGATTCCCATGTAGAGGGAGAGCCTATCCATAAGATCACTTCCCCTACTCTCATTTTCATTATATGTACTATTTACATATGATTTATGGGCATGAATAGAAAAATATCTGACAATAATGATTTGCAACAAAGTTATGATATGAGGAAAGAGAAGTTTCCTCTTGCTCTAAGCCTCAGTTGCATTGAAGTAGGCTTACAAGTGTGACTGTCGTCTCCCAGTCACACAGATGCAATCTCAAGGGTGTGATCGAGGCACTAAGGTGAGTTCTAGGTGAACCTGACCTCAGTCGTTCGTATAACGTCTTGGAGAGTGCAACTAAAGTCTCACAACCACACTAAGGAAGTTCCATGGGTGTGACTATGTCTGAAGGACACAAAAATGAAGTTTTGTGCATGAAATCAGATGTTCTAATGAAATATGTCAGTCCTATAGATGTGGAGTAGACAAAAGAAAGATATGTGAGCATGGAATTTTGAATAATATGAACACGAGGACTGATCTTGTGTTTTCAGGTGACCGGGACATACATATAGATATTTCATTATGTTTGAATTTTGTGCTACAAGAGTTTGACACGATTTGGCTAATTGATATAAATGAGCAATGTTTGGAGTTTTGACATGATGCTTGACAATGACTTACGAACTTTGAAGTGATGATTGAGATATGTCTTGGACTATAGATCTCACTGTTATTCCCCATAATTGTCTTGTTTAATTCACATTATCACCTTATGCTTACTCATGGTTTTCATTGTTATTTCTATCATTTTGCACAATTTTTGGGCTAGTAGCTTAAACTTGGAGCATGATTAGGTAATTGTTCACTATTTAACCCATTTATTTTATTTCAATAAGATTTGCATCAAAATGATTATTTATTATGGTTCTTGTGTTGTTTCATGAAGGCGTATGTAATCATGATCAAATATACACATGCATCAACAATTAATTGCACCAAGTTATGTTCCTGCACCAATTTAGGACTTTGACAACTTGGCATGCTTTTTGGGGAAAACCGAAGATGGTTATTTTCCAAAATGATGCTCTAACACCATCCTATAAATTGGATTGCATGCAGGTCACACATGTGGGTCTCTAGAAGAAAATCAACAAATATTCTCAAAATTCACACAGTTTTCAAACTGCTAAGTTTGACCTCAATTTGCGTGCAGATGAAGGAAAATATTGAAAATACGAGAAAAATGGTTTTTTTACCAGTATATAAAATTACCTAGAGCCCAAACCATTTCCCAATATTCACAATGGTATAAAATATACGTAAGGGTCTTTGAAACAGTTTTATAAACAAAGACTGTTTTTCCAGAATTCTAGGATCTTTCCTAGATTTGCAAAAAAATGGAAATTTCGTATAAATATATATTTCCCTGATTAGTTAATGGTTGTGCCAGAATTATATTGATGAAATTTTTTTGGGATCTGTTATCACTTATAAAATTGTGAAACATTACTTGACATGGTCATATAGTTCATTTATCAAAAGGATAAGGTCTCCTTAACCCTTTCAAGTTGGTATAGGAAATTTTCATTTTTTACATGTTTAACCTATCCTAAGGTTCAAGGCCACCTCCATTTAGGTCATGTCATGTCCCATCAGTCATCATATAGTGTCAGTTTTCATTCCCCAAGAATTTAAATTTAAAAATGGCGCTTAAGTCAATTTTATAACTTTTTGTAGCGTTTTATACAGCAAAACAACAATTTTTGCTACAAAGCTGTGTAATAGTTTCGTAGTGAAACTGTCAGAAGTTAAAATAATCATGCTATTAAAAAATTGTTTTCTTGTCTGTCTTTTCAAACTCGATGTGAAGTGTTAGTTCATGATTGGAGGAGTTAGGGTGGAGGTCATTCTAGTTTGTTATGGTTAATTCAAACGTGCAAAGCGATGTATGAGGTCATCATTACCCTTTTTAGCATTCATATGTCATGATTAATGCACGAGTTGTCATTTTAAACCATAAAACCTTACCCAATTAGTCTTTTTGTCATACTCTTCTTTATCTTTGCATGTAATTGGATTTCTGGAGAGTAGCTTCATTGAGCCAAGCAGGTTTCTAGTAGATTTAAAGGTTGCAGGTGTCATCAAGCAAACCAGGCTGAGAAGATATAAAGCCACCCATGGCTGCAAGGAAGAAAATAAACAAAGGTGGTCATTGCACAGGTATGAGCCCATGGACATTAATTTTCTCAATGAAGACCCAACTTCCATGGAGATTTTCAGAAGAACAGGTTGCTTGCAATTCTGTCAAAGGTTGCAGGGTTGTCATCTACAGGTTTCCAAGGATTTTTCTAACAGTTTCACTGGAAAAGCTTCAAAAGTGGAAATGTTGAACCTAAAAGTGACACCAGACAAAATTTTAACATCAACAAGAATCCCTAGAGGAGGGGAACAGTGGTTTAAAGGCATCAAGTTCACAATGTATGATTGCAAAGAGTTCATCAAACTACAGCATAGTGAAATTGATCTGACAAATGCTATCCCTAGGAGTTTCATGAAGGAAAATTATTCAAAGCTATTGATGATCATTTAGAATTATTTTACCTATGAAGGAAGGTTTCACATGGTCTACTCCTACCACCTTAGGCTTCTTTTGCATTTTGTGGGTAAGAGGTCACTTGACTTGCCCTTTTATTTATATAGAAGTCTAGGTAAAATGTTAGATAAGGTGCAAATTAAAACAGAGGGAAATGAAACTTCTCTCTTTCACCATGGTTTGATTAATTTTTTGGTGTTAGAGGAGTTGAAGAGATTAGATAGAGATTGGACTTCATTTATGTTCATGAGTGGTTTTGAGATTGATGCTGTCACTCTTAAGAGAGCCTCCAAACCTAGAAATATTTCATCACCAACTGTAGCAGAGGAAGTTGAAGAAGGGAATAGATCATCTCCTCTATAACCAGTGAGCATTGAGGCAGAGCCTTTGCAGAAGATTGACACACCTAAAAAAACACTTGCAAAACAGAAGCAAACAGTCAGCAAACAAAGTAGCAAGAGAGTTACTAGGAGCCAAATAGTGGCTAAACGAAGCTTAGAGGACATCTTGCATGCAATTGACATTGAAGAAAATCCCATTTTCTAAGCTAAAGATGTTGAAGATGGAGGAAGAAAACTAAAGAAAGGTAAGATAGCTAAAAAATTAGAGTTTGCAGGTGATGATGTTGGTTTCATGTTTCAACCTAGAAATCCAATGAGCAAGCATGCAAGAAAGGTCATGGAAATAAAAAAAGAGATTGAGAAGGTCAGTGAAACTGCTCAACCACCAAGCATTATAGATCTCTCTTCACCTGAAAAATAAGAGTTGGTTATCAAACAAAGGATGGATAAAAAGAAAATTAGTGAAAAGTCAGAAATTGAAACCCTTAAAGAGGAGTTGAAAGTGGCAGATTAGGAGATACGAGTTTTGAAGCAAGAGGCAAAGCAACACTAAATTGGGAAATTTTAGTTTGAGCAAATGAGGAAAATCTGGGAAGATCAAGTCACCAGTTTTTCAAAGACCTTGGAAAATACAGAAAAGTTGATAAATTGGACTTAGCCACTAAGGAGAGAGGTCAAACATATTAAAAAGATAAACCTACACTTGTAATCTAAGAACAAGATATTAAAAGACAAAGTGAAGGATCTAGAGCAGCAATTGGATCTCATTCATGTGGAGTTGTAAAAGAAAGGTTTGAAGATGACAGTGGTAGAGGAGCACATTAGTCAATTGATTGTAAATGAGGAGGAAACACCACAAGAGTGATAACGTAAGATGAAATATGTTTTAGGAGGTTCATAACATGCAGAGAACCCCAATTTTGCAGCAGGAGGACAATTTTTGAAGATGTTCTTGAAAGGAGCAATTTTTGTTTTTTTTCACATTTTCATAGTGTACCCGAGGGTTGATGCCATCAATACACTACGAAAAAACCTGTAGGTGATTTTTTGCATTCAAATTCAGTTTTGGCATGTTTTAAGGAGAGGGATCCATGGTGGTAAGGTGTCATGACATGATTAAGATGATGGAACAACAAATAAGTGAAGAAGATGGATGGAAAAGCCACTTTTCCCACGCTACTAAAACTCCCTACGAAACTGTCATGTTTTCGTAGCGAGCAATTGTTGAAGGATTTTGAGAATTTTAAAAGAAATTTTTTCTAGCTGGAGACCTCTAGCATGTCAATGGATCTTATTATCATAAATTTGTGACTCAAAGGGAGTGCCATGCAGCCACGTCATCAGTCAAAACGACGTTGAAGATGAAGGACATCCATTCCTAAAAAGCAAGGTTATGCTCCACAAATCTAGGGGTGCTTTAAATTTGTAAAGTGGTGGTGAACTTGGCCATGTGCCCTTCAAGCATGTGAAATTCACTTTGTAGCCATCATGTAACTATTTCATAGATAGGATAGAGGAATGTAATAAATAGGAGATAGAGTCCTATTAGGAGTTTATTTCTTTAAAGATAGTTGTCAGTTTTATGTTTTAAGTTATGGATTTCAGTTATGAAAAGTGTCATAGTAGAATTCTAGGATCTTGCCACCAGGAAGACCATCCATATTGTAAATAATGTCTATTTATAGACAAACATCGAAGAAGTAGGGGGTTGGATAATATTTGCAAAAAACTGCTGCTTGGATGCTTTTGACCAATATCAGTAATACAAAGTAACATTCTACTTCTGAGACCTGAGATTCTCATGAGGTTTTTGATGTCTTATTGAACTTTATCTTATGTTTAATCATTTGCATTATATTTAATCCCAAATTACTCAGAATTCATAATATTATGCTCTGACTTCCTGTAGTGGTGAAATGACTATGTTTTCCTATATTATATGTGTGAATTATCTCTGTTAAAAACCTCTATCTGCCTCAGCTTCCATATGAAGAACCATTGTCACTAAGAATACTGATTGTTGACTCCATAAGCCCAATGTTAGCAAGCCTACAATTTTTCAACCTGCAATCATACAAAACAAGTTACAATTCCATAGAGTTAGTAGTCTAGTACTATCATTATTCAAAATCATAAACCCCCCTTGAGAGAGCCCTCTCAAACTGAAGAGGCTAATCTTCAGTTAGAAGTGGTTTGAAAGAGTTACATTGAATTAATTGATGAGTAGCCAATCAAGATCAATTTGGTGATAAAAGGATCCAAGTTTCCATATTTTTTGAAAAATATTGGCTTGTCCAAAGCAAAGTTTGTAATGTAAAAAATTATAAAAATAGAGTTATGTTAGAGAGCAGAGGACAAAAAGCCATTTATTTGTACCCTAATGTTGTTGAGCTGACTGTTGGGGGTTATATTCCCCTTCCTCATATTGATTTGGAGCTGGAATACTGAAGATGTTGTAAAATACTAGATTTTAATTAATAAAACAAAACTTGATCCCAGGTTTCACTATGTCCTTTCATTGATTAGTCATTGAAACACTATAGTTAATCTCTTTCCTTTACAAGGAAACGAGTTGGTTGGCTGGGGCCCATCCAACCAAGATCGTTATCCCTTAGTTAGTTTGTTGTATGTATTTGTTTTTATATTTCTTTTGTTGTTATGGTGTGTGTCTTTATGTGTGCTAAGAACAATCTCAAATCATTATGATTATCCTGTTATGATATGAGTGAAGATTGCAATTTCTGGGTTGTGGATCGATCCATGGAATTAAATGTTTTGGATACTTTCAAGAATTGATACTAGGTTTTGATATTTTGGACTGTATTGATCCAGATCTAGGGTTATATGTGTGATTTGTAGATTTCATATTGAAATAATATATATATATATATATATATATATATATATATATATTTTTTTTTCTTTAGCTCATATCTGAGAGATTGTATTTATGCTTGGAAGCATTACAAATGTATTTCACTTATATTTTATTTGAGAGTGAATGATGTTTAAGAACTTCAATTTTTTTTATTGCATGACTTTACTATTGAGAGTTCAAAAGTAAGTGAAGGTTTCAGGCTATTGTCGAATGATTTTCTTCTCAGATTAAGATTTTGATTCAAGCTTGTGCATTAAGCAGATATGATACTGCGTGTTTCTTCGCTACCATATATTTGTGATGAACCCTGAAGTTTCAAGGTATAATATCGATTGAAAATAAGGTTGGTTTTTCTTCCAAGATTCACTAATGTGAGGTGAAGAATATTCTGGTGTTTCTTAAAAACACCTACACTTTGAAATAATTTAATCTTGAGGATTTGAAATTTAAGGGTTTATTCTCATAACATTCTCTAGTGCATGAATAAAACCCCTTGGTTGTTATTCTATTGTTGGATACACTGAATGATTGGGTGACATTTTCATTTTAGGTTTCAAAAGCCAATGTTATTCATCATAAAACATATTAAGCTATAGAAATTATATGCACTAAGCATGCATATGTCCAAGATCCACCTGATCTCACACTATTTAACTTTATGCAAGATACTGAATCTATTCTACTTGTTAATCTTTTGTGGAAAAATTAATTGTACACACATGTGAAGCATAAACAAAGATGATCAATCGCACATAACACAATTTTTAACTGGGAAAGCCTGAAGCTGAAAACCCCAACTATATATTATGTAACATGGAGATCATATGAAAATCTCATACAAACATACAAAGCTTATCACAAGCTCTCAGTACAGTACAATCGTCATACACTAATCAGGCCCAATCTTGCAAGTCCATGCACCAATCTACACCCGCTAGCCTCGCCCCACCGGCGTAATATCTTGTTGAAGAATAGCTCGTAATGAATTCGAATTACAATCCACCTTGCTTGCATCGCGCAATCCTCATTGGCATCTCCACTGAGTGTTGATGTAATCAATGCATCACTATAGTCACAAATGTAGATAGTCTATCTGCTCCTTCACCTATCTCCACCGGTCTCCATTGAAACCGCCATGCACTATAGTTAACCGATGTGTTTTTCAATGATTAATGAGTTATTATTTGTTAATTAATTAACTAATTAATTCACTCCACTCTCACTAGTGTATCAATTAGTTAGACTAGATACAACTAGCTCAACTCAGTCTAACTGAGTTAAACTAAATACAACTCCATAACTACTTCTTCCAACTGTGACATAACTCTGCCACTTGAGTTCTAACTGAGTCCTCCATGCAATAGCTCCAGTAAACCCTCAGGAATAGCGTAATTCCTTCTATCAGCTGTTGTGCCACATCTGTGCACTGAACTGAAGTGCTCCAAGAGAACAAGTTGTTGTTTAGAGTCCAAATATTATTAAGAGCTAATAATAGTTCCACATGCATCTATTTTTAGATTGACGATCTATAAATAGACTTCGCCCAATATTCTAAAAATAGAATTTCATCTATTTTTCCAGCTTGATCAACCATCCACAAATAGCATCCTGCAACTTCTGAAATATGATCGACATGTCTAAAAATAGACATAGTCTAAAAATAGACTTGTGCCAAAAATAGCCTGCGGGCCCACTTAGTGAAGGCGACTCTTTTCACTAAGCTCATGATCTTGTTGAATCTCAACACTCCCTGTCAACAAGATAGGGATTATCCTTCACCCTGATTCTGCCTCTATGGTATTCGAATTTTCTCTTGGTGAGCGCCTTCGTCAGAATATCTGCATCTTGATCCTCCGTAGGAATGTACTGAAGCAACATGATCTTCCGCTGCACACAATATTTGATATGATGATACTGAATATCAATATGTTTAGATATATCATGAGACACAAGATTAACCAAGAGTTTAATGCAACTCTGATTATCACAATGAATCACTGTGGGATCTAAATGTGAGCTGAACAAACCAACCACAATCTTCCTCATCCATATAGCCTCACATGCAGCTAAACTTGTTGCCATGTATTCTGCTTCCGCTGAACTGAGTACCCCGGATAATTTTTTTTCTAGCTGTACCAAAAAACTGCCATAGATCCGATACTGAAAATCCCTCCTGATGTGCTCTTTCTATCTGTTGGGATTCCTTCCCAATCTGCATCCGTGAAGCCATGCAACTTCACCTCATCTGTCTGTCTGTACCATAAACCATACTCATATGTGCCCCTAAGATATCTCAAGACATGCTTGCCTGCCTTCCAAAAGAGCTTGGTAGGCTTAACCATCGCTTGTGAAAGCTGGTTCACCGCATAGCATATGTCCGATCTTGTATTGACTAAACACATGAGTGAACCCACCAACTGTCAATAAACAATGGCGTCCATTACCTCTGCCAATGTAGCATCCTCTTTCTTCCAATTTCCTAGAAGAGGAGTGTCGATAGGCTTGCAGCCTTGCATGTGAAACTTCTCCAGTATCTCTCGGGCATACTTGCCTTGAGACACAAACAGTTCACCTTCCCACTGCCATATTTCCAATCTAAGGAAATAATGAAGGAGGCCCAAATCCTTCATCTCAAAATCCTTTACAAGATCTGCCTTGCATGAGTGTATCAACTGCTCATCACCTGTTAGTATCAAATCATCAACATAAAGTACAATGATCAAAAGCTTAACCTCAACCACAATCTGGTATAGGTTTGCATCCGCCTCACTCTTGGTGAAGCCAAGTCCAATTAAATAGTTGTCGATCTGAGTGTACCAAGCACGGGGTGCTTGTTTCAGCCCATACAACGCTCTTTTGAGCCTGCACACATGAGACTCACTGCTGAATATCTCAAATCCTTCAGGCTGCTCAATGTACACATCTTCCTCAATGATCCCATAAAGGAATGCAGTCTTCACATCCATTTGATGAATGTGCCAACCCATCTGCGCTGAGAGATCAAGGATGGTCCGTATAGAAGAATACCGTGCGACAGGTGCAAAGGTTTCTTCATAGTCAATCCCCTCAATCTGTGAGAAGCCCCGGGCAACAAATCTTGCCTTATACTTCTCGACGCTCCCATCAGCAGCTTGCTTTACCTTGTAGATCCATCTTGATCCTACAACTAATTTCCCCACCGGCCTTGGAAAAATCTCCCAAGCACTGTTTCTGACAATGGAGTCATACTCCTCCACCATGGCATCTACCCATGTGGGCTCCTGCGCTGCTTCTTCAAAAGAAGATGGCTCTGTCACAATACACTTGCTCATAAGAGCCATGTATCCAGTATATCGGTCAAGTGACTATCTTTGTCTGCACTGTGATGTAGGGACTCCTACATTCTATGCTGCATCCACCTTCAGTCTCTTAGCATATGTGGTACGCTTTCTGCCTTGTTTGATGTTTGGTTCTGCATGAGTGGACTCCTCCACTCCATGAATCTCCTCCTGTGGCTAATCCACATCCAGAGGCTTATCTTTGGGAACAAGAATTTCCTCCTCTACATGCAAGTGTAGCTCCCTCTCAAGCGACAACTTCATGGCTTTCACCTCATTGAATTTTATATCTCGTCGCCTAACAGTCATTCGACTGTTTGGAAAATACACACGATATTTATGGGGTGTTTCTGTGTACCCCACAAATATCCCAACTTCTGCAGTTGGCTCCAACTTCTTCCTGGCATCCTTCATCACATGAAGGTAAATAGGTCAGCCAAAAATCTTCAAATCAGAAATATCAAGCTTCTTACTAGTAAAAGCTTCCTCGGGTGTACTCATGCCAATTACTCTATGAGGACAACGGTTTTGCACATAAACCGCAATGTTGCATGCTTCCGCCCACAAGTGCATCGGTAGGCCCTGATCATGCAGCATCGCTCGTGCAGCACCCACGATCATTCTGTTCTTTCTCTCCACAACCCCATTCTGCTGTGGGTTATGAGGCACTATGAGTTCTCTTCAAATTCCTTCTTTTCTACAGAAGTATTTGAATTCGCCAGAGATGTATTCACCACCATTATCGCTCCTTAGAGCTTTCACCTGCTTCCTTGACTCTTGCTCCACCAATGCCTTGAACTCACAGAACTTTGAGAACGTTTCACTCTTCTTCTGCATGAAGAAGATCCAACATCTAGGAGAAAAGTCATCAAAAAATATCACATAATACCTGTGTTTCATTGTTGAAGCAACCGAGAATGGTCCACACATGTCTGTGTGAATTCTCTCCAGGATCACTGAAGCACGGTTCTCCTTCTCATGAAAGGTGGTCTTCACAAAATTTACCATTGTACATCCTTTTCACTGATCTAACTACGCAAGAGTACCCTTGGGAAGTCTAGTAGAAATTTGCTGCAAAATCTTCAAAGCACCATGGTGAAGATGGCCCAATCTCTTGTGCCATAATTCGCCCTCATCCCGGCTCACCACTTCTTCTACTTTTCCTACCATTGCAGCGCAGCCATCTACCTCTAGATTGTAGAGGTTATTAATTCGAACCCCTATCTTCTTGGTTTGACCCGTTGTTTTATGTCGAAGGAAGGCTTTTCCCTTATTGAAAACAACATCATAACCCCTGTCTTCCAGCATTGCGACTGAGACCAAGTTCTTCTTCAGACCTAGAACATGCATGAAATTCTTCAACAAGAATGGATTACCAGACTCCCTCTCAAAGGTAATGGTCCCAATGCCAGTCGCATTGTACCGACCATCGTCGCCCATCTCTATATGCATCTAAAGGTCCTTCTCCTCCAAGTCACTGAACAACTCTTTGTCTCCCATCATATGGAAAGACGCACCACTGTCAAGATACCACACCGATCCCATGTAGCTTGAAACCAAGCATGTGATAAAAGAAAAATCTAGCTCAAATTGCGAGGCTACGGCTTCTCCAGCTGCAGATCCAACAACCTTCTTATTCTTCTTCTTTTGTGGACAATTAGTGGCGAAATGTCCATGGTCGTGACAGTGAAAACACTTCACTTTGGACAAATCCTGCTTCTTGCCTTTTGCACCGTATTTAGAAGGATTTTTCTTCCCCTTCCCTTTCCTTGCTTTGGAAGCCAAAGCACAATTATCTTCATATTCATTCTTCGATGAAGATCCATCCCTGGTACCCCCCTTATCTCCTCCTGCACAAGATCCAACCAAAGTCGCTCCCATCTTGGCAGTTTCTCCCGTCCATTGACAGAGTCTTCATAGCTATGCCAACTCTTCGGAAGCCCAAGGAGAGCCAAGATCACCAAGTATTCTTCATCAACAGTAACCCCCACACTTCCCAGTTCATCCTTGGAGTGGACAAACTTTGTGAGGTATTTTGGAATACTGTCGCCTTTCTCCATTTTTATTTTTCTGAGCTTGTCTTTAAGCACCAACTTCCTCTAGTCACTTCTGCTTTGGAAAAAATCTGTCAAAGCCTTCCACATTAAGAATGGAGTGGCTTTCCCATGAAGGTTGGACAAAATGTGGTCCTTCACACCTTCCAACAGAATCCTCCTCGTCTTTGCAGTCTTTTTTTTCCATGCATCAAGTAATGCAGCATCGCTAGATCCCGGCTTAGGAACATCGCTATCGATGAACTCCTTCAGCCCATTATCCTCCAGCACCACCTCTAGCCTGTCTTTCCATGCTATGTAATTCGAGCTCCCATCAAGGGAATAATCCAATCTCAACCCGTTGAAATACATTTCAATGTATACTCGAATTCTGCACCAAGAATTTTCTATAGCGAATTCAAATTTTCCACCAGCACAAACTCACTTCGCAATTGCAATCTTCAATCAAAAAACCTATGATACCATGTAGAAATTATATGCACTAAGCATGCATATGTAAAATATACACCTAATATCACACTATTTAACTTTATGCAAGATACTGAATCTATTCCACTTGTTAATCTTTTGCGGAAAAATTAATTGCACACACATGTGAAGCATAAACAAAAATTATCAATCGCACATAACACAATTTTTAATAGGGAAAGCCTGAAGCTAAAAACCCAAACTATATATTATGTAACATGGAGATCATATGACAATCTCATACAAACATACAAATATTATCACAATCTCTCAGTACAGTACAATTGGCATACACTAATCAGTGCCAATCTTGCAAATCCATGCACCGATCTTTGCCACCTAATAGTCTGCCTCCACTGCGCAATCTCTGCTGAAGAATAGCTCAGAATGAATTTGAATTAACCTTTCTTGCACAACGCAATCCTCATTGGCATATCCACTAAGTGTTGGATGTAATCAATGCATCACTATAGTCACAACAGATAGTCTATCTTTCCCTTTCACCTATCTCTCCACTGGTCTCCACTGAAACTGCCATGCACTGTAGTTAACTGCTGTATTGTTCAGTTGATTAATGAGTTAGCTATTTGCAATTAATTAACCACTAATTCACCCACCCTCACTAGTGCATCAACCGCTAGACTAGATACAACCAGCTCATCCTAGTCTAACTGAACAACTAATACAACTCCATAACTAATTTCTTCCAACTGCTCATAATCTCCCACTTGAGTTCTAACCGAGTCCTCCATGCATTAAGTTTCTAGTAAACCATCGTAATAGAAGTCACTCCACACTGTGGCTACATCCGTGCACCTAACTAAAGTGCTCCAAGAGGATAAGTTCCAACACAGAGTCTCGAATATTATTAATCGCTAATAACATCGATATATCTATTTTTAGATTGGACGATCTACAAAATAGACGCCCAATATTCTAAAAATAGAATTTCATCTATTTTTCCAACTTGATCAACCATCCACAAATAGCATCCTGCAACTTCTGAAATATGATCGACATGTCTAAAAATAGACATAGTCTAAAAATAGACTTGCGCCAAAAATAGCCTGCAGGCCCACTTAGTGAAGGCGACTCTTTTCACTAAGCTCATCAAATTGTTGAATCTCAACATAAGCATTGAGATGTGGTTCTGGTGATTCTCTTTCTTTTTGTTTTGAATACGCATTAGCAAGGATAAGTGTGTTTTTGTCATCAACTTATTTTTCCTGCACTTGAGCAAGAAAAAGTATTATTTGAGATTTCGAATATAGTTTTGTAAAGTTTTCAATATTACAACAGTTACCTTCACAATATGAGAATTGGTTGATTATTTGAACTAGTTAGTTTTTGTCATCATTAATTTCAAGGGTTTGAATGATTCTTTTACTTGGTTTGAGATTGAACAAGGATTTGTTTTCTTTCATGGTTTGTGAATGATTTGAAGCACATTAAGGAAACAAAATTTTCATCACACAATGAATAGAGATTGATAGTAAAATAGACCATAGTGCTAATGTGTGACAGAGCAGGAATAGGACAAAGTGATTTACTCAGTGCAAGAATGATTGGAGATTTGTTTGATTGATTCTAAGCACTATTTTGAGCTGAATGGATTGAGATCTATGTTCTTTTGAGATTTTTGATTACTTATCTAGTTTGAAATTTTAGTTTGATTTATAAGTTAATGAGTGAAGTATCCAGTGTCCAAATTGACCAGTGTGCTTTTATTTTAGATTTTCCATATTTATTATAGAAATTGAATTGGGAGTTTATGCATTGTTTTCAAGGACTTGGAAGATTGTTAGTGCATAATATAGAGTAAAGAGTGATTTTTCTAATAACTAAGGTTTTCTTGCAAATTGTTGGTGATTTTTAGGATTAGTGTTTATGGTTTAATTTCTAAATATTATGTTTGAATGCAGGATTAAAGCATTGATTGACTAGTGCAGGAATTCGAAGGCGTGAGCATTTTGTAGACAAGTTAGGGTTTTGTTTTGCAGGTTGCTAAGCGTATTTATTTGGCATTTCCAGTGTTGTGTCTCAAATTCCACAGACCCCAAATTCAAAATTAAATATTGGTCAATTAATATACCATATACTACACCCAGCATTTTGGCATCGTTGCCTGAGAGGCACTTAGGGGATTGAACTTGGTAACCTGTTTTAGTTTGGTTTTCTCTTTACCTAGTTTTCCTTACAAATTTTATTTCCTTAGAATTTATTCTTTGAATTTGTTTCTTTCCTGCATTCTTTTTAAATTTTTTCATTTCTTGGGTGCTATAAGAACCCCCCTATCTATTCAACCATATGCTAATAAGATATACCAACTATCTTGTTAAAGATAGAGAAATGGTATTTCCGGGAATTTTTTTAATGAGGAGTTTGAGGCTAATATCAATCATCTCATGCACTTATTTCACTGATCAGTTGGCAGGAAAATTCGAATGAGTCTCTAAATAGTACATGGAGAACCTCTTTTCATTTGGTAAGAAATGAAAAACATTGTTACTTTTGAATTCCCTATCAAAGATCCTGGAGTGGCACAAATGTGTAGTATTCCCCCATCTACACTACCAAAATTTCATTGTTTGGAAAATGAAGACCCAAATACATTCTTATCTTAGTTTGAAGTAATTTGTGGAGGATATGGTTATTGTAATAACCATAAAAGGTTGCAATTTTTTCCTCTTACTCTTAAAGGAGCAACTCTCTGATGGTTCATGAGTCTTGGAGGGAACTGCATACAAACATGGGAATTCATGAAGAATGTATTATTGGAGAAATATCAAGACTACTACCAAGCCGGTGAATATATTTTTGGAATGATACAAGGGGAAAATGAAATTTTGGAGGACTATGTGGAACGATTTTGATACAACCTTCAATAATCAAAACATAAACGTTTGGAAAAAGAGACCTTGAAAACACTCCTACTCAAAGGAATCAAAGATTAATTTTTAGAACCTTTAAATCTGAAAGGATCAGGTGATGTTTTTCATTTACCATATGATGATGTTTGTAAATTATGCATTAGGAATTTAAGAGGAATCTCCAAGGTCAGTAAGAATTCTTGAGAACTAACTTTATTCTCAATTTTTGAAACCTGCTACGAAAATAGGATTTACAAAAGCCTCTTTAAATTTACAATTCGATGATTTGCAAGAATAACAAAAGCAGTGCAAGAAGGATCACTTGATAAATTATTTCCCACCTTTGTTAGGGTTCCAACAAATATTTAAGGAATCAAGTAAGGAAATAAATCGACAGCCAAGTATAACTCAAAACTCATCATCATTTAATACTTCAAATACTATTGATTGTCCCCAACAGGTTCCTCAACACATCTACAACCCTACAATTCCATGGAAGACTTACAATCCTCCTCTAATCTAGTATACCACCTTATGGCCACAGTGACCCTCTCCTTTGAGCTAGATATTCCCGCAGCCTCAAGGATGGTTTCGAGCCTCATCTGTAGGGAAATTCCCCTTGCAAAATCCACTACCTGGGCCACAATAGTTTTAATTCCCATCAAATGCACCACAATGTTATCCTTCTCTTTGGTCTGAACCATGTGTGCAGCCAAACCCTAATTTCAACAATCAAGTTGAACATCAATTTAAAGCACCTATTTTTCCTACTCACTCCCCCTATTGAATGCAATATCATAAATTTTCAAAGAAGGGAGAGGAGTGAATTCACAAACTTCCCCTAATACCACACAACATTTATGTAGGGAAGAAACTTTAATCCATAAACCATTATAGGATCAATCTATGATTGGAACTTGTTCGAAAACTATTGTTGAATCTCACCAAGAAGAAAACCCTATAATTTCCCTTAACCATCCTTGTCAATCTGAATAAATCAAACATAGAGTTGTGGAAGACCTATACAAGTTGGAGAACCCTGAATATGTGGGTCCTATTGAAGCCTAGTTCCAAAAAATCATCGACACACCCAATTCCCTCATCATTCAACAACTCTCAGTACCATATCAATTAAATAATATGGTTTATCATACTCATGTATGCGTTGAAGTTTAAATTTTAAACCCGAGTGTCAGTATATTTAGTATTTTGCTACGCACATGGCTACATTGGAAGGACTCCTACACTTAAATAAGATATTCCTCAATCTAAATTAGGGTAGGTTAGTATAGAAACAGTAAATAAAAATTCCATTTCGAATAATTTTTTTATAGCAGCACTCTTAAAATTGCAATTCCTAATGCACAACTATTGAAAATTTTGTCAAAATGCACTCTTGTGGTAAGACTTGTTAGATTAAATTCACTCTTAATGCCTCATATTTTATAAAGTGACTTTGATTATTGTTCAAGATTATTCATTGGGTCAGTTAGGGTTATTGTTATAGTTATGTTTAATACTTTCCATTCATAGGCTTAAAAACCTACTTATGGCCTATTCATTCTAACAGACTCATCCAAGAAAACCTTTCAAGTTTCTCTTCAAAGGTATTGATGAAAAGCCTCTTATTGTGGACCACTCCTATAAAACCCTAACGAGATATCATAAGAACCCTAGCATGGTCAAATTGAGGAATATTTCAGTCATTATCTGAGATGTTTTCTTTAAAACGAGTATTTAGGGTAGAAGGACCATCCAGTAAAGATTAATAATTAAAAAATTTTCACACCATATTGTGCTCTTAAGGAGAAAATTTGCCTCCCCACCTATTAAGTAACTTGTTTAAGTTTAATCATAATCAGATTTTATTTTAAAAGGATTAATTGAGGGATATGAGGTCTCATTACGAGCTGACCTACCATGATCATGGGTCCTAACAAGAATGGAATTAGCATTACTGGTCACCAAGCCAGGGTAATGGCTTTTAGTTGAAAATATGGAAGACAAGATGTCTCATCACGAGCCGTCTTGTTCATTCGTGTTACCTCTCATGAATGGCACTGTCATTAGATGGTTACCAAGCCAAGACAATGACCTTCAACAAATCTCTAAACTAAAGTAATTTTTTTTAAATGACTCTAAATCTATATCTAATAGATGGGACACATGCATTTTTTGGGGTTAAAAGGAATCATTGTCGAGGCTATAGATGCCTGTTGGAAGCAGGGTCATGCTTGTGGTATTAAAGTTAATTTTACACTATGATTTAATTGGTCATTTTTATCTATCCCTGGACTCATTATCATATCTCTCTGAGAATGGCTTTAAGATCATTTCAGTAATGTGCTTTGGAATTCTATCTTTCATAAAAATGAAGGTTTTCATGGATTTGGGACCCTCAGTGCAGGTGATTCACTTTGACTAAAAAAAGAAGAACTTCAGCTATATGCTTGGATAATGGTAAGATGGTAAGGTATCATTTTGTCACATTTATTTTTCCTATTTCCATCCATTTTAATGCCTTGGCTTTCAAATAAAGTCACTTATATTTGATAATAATAAGGCTATTGAAAGTGAAGACCTGCTGCTTTGGACTACTCTTGAGATTCTTTGTGGAAATTTTTATAGTTAGCTATTTTATGATGACACTTTCCCTGCAGTGACAACATTGTTAGCAGCCATTTGGTACTCCTAGCATTATTTAGTCTTTTCAAAATAATGAAGATCAACCTTGACATCACTGAATCTATGGTCGTAGGTATTTCTTATATTATTGATGCAAAGGGATTCAACATCATATGGCATTTAACTACATTCTCTTAATCAATAGCCCTATATTTTAAGTCAATGCAGCATGACTCTAATAGAGAAAACTTATCCCTATAATATTAATTAACTTTGGTCTCTCTCAGAGGTTTTGCTTGCATGAAGACATGCAAGATGATCAACATGGGGGGATGTTAGGCCCTGGAATTTTCATGTTTAATTCACATTATCACCCTATGCTTACTCATGGCTTTCATTGTTATCACTATCATTTTGCATAATTTTTGGGCTAGTAGCTTAAACTTGGAGCATTATTAGGTAATTGTTCACTATTTAACCTATTTCCTTTATTTCGATAAGATTTCCATTAAAATTATTATTGATTATGGTGTTTATGTTGTTTCAAGAAGGCATATGAAATCACGATAAAATATAAACATGCATCACAAATTAATTTCACCAAGTTGTGTTCCTACACCAACATTCCTACACTAGCATTCCTGCATCGATTTGGAGCTTCGACATCTTGGTGTGCTTTTGGGGAAAATCGAAGATGGTTATTGTCAAAAATGATGTTCTAACACCTTTCCATGATTTTTATTTCACCCAGGTTGCACGTGTGGGTATCTATAAGAAAATAAACAAATCAGCTCAAAATTCACACAATTGTCAAAGTGCCAAGTTTGACCTCAATTTGCGTGCAAATGAAGGAGAATCTCAAAAATCTGAGAAAATGGCATTTTTACCAGTATCAAAAATTACCTAAAACCTTAATCTTTTCCCAAGATTCACATTGGTCTAAAAGTTACACGAGGGTATTTGAGGCAGTTTTATAAAAAAAATACGGTTTTTTCCGTCATTCTAGGATCTTGCCTAGATTTGCGAAAAAGATGGAAATTTCGTATCAAATATATATTTACTTTATTAGTTAATGGTTGTACTAGAATTATATTGATGACAATTTGTTGGAATCCAAGTTTGCATATTATTTGCAAAAGGTTGGCTTGTCCAAAGCCAAATTTGTAATGTAAAAAAATATAAAAATAGAGTTATGTTATAGAGCAGAGGGAAATGGGCCATTTATTTGTACCATGATGTTGCTGAGATGAGTGTTGGGGGTTATATTCTGCTTCCTCATATCGATTTTGAGCTGGACTGCTGAAGATGTTATAAAATACTGATATTTTAATTAATAAAACAAAATTTTATTCCAGGTTTCATTATGTCCTTTCATTTTTCTCTGTGATTAGTGATTGAAACATTGTAGTTAATCCCTTTCCTTTACAGGGAAATGAGTTGGTTGGCTAGGGCCCAACCAACCCAGTTCGTTGTCCCTTAGTTAGTTTTTTATGTATTAATTTTTATATCACTTACGTTGTTATGGTGTGTGTCTTTATGTGTGCTAAGAAAAATCTAAAATCATTATGATTATTTTGTTATGATATCAGTGAAGATTGCAATTTCTGGGTTGTGGATTGATCCATGGACTTAAATATTTTCGAGACTTGCAAACATTGATACTAAGGTTTGATATTTTGGGTTGTATTGATCTAGATCTAGGGTTATATGTGTGATTTGTAGATTTGATATTGAAATTATATATATATATATATATATATATATATATATATATATATATATATATATATATATATATATATATATATATATTGCCTTTAGCTCAGTTCTAAGAGATTGTATTTATACTTGGAAGAATTACAACTACGTTTCACTTATAATTTTATTTTAGAGTGAATGATATCCAAGAACTTGAATCTTTTTTATTGCATGATTTTACTGTTGAGACTTCAAAATTGAGTGAAGGTTTTGGGTTATTGTCGAATGGTTTTCTTCTCATATTAAAATTGTGATTCAAGCTTATGCATTAAGCAGATACAATATTGTGTGTTTCTCCACTACCATATATTTCTGATGAACGATGAAGTTTCAAGGTATAACATTGATTGAAAATAAGGTCAGTTTCTCTTCCAAGATTCATTGATGTGAGGTGAAAAATATTATGGTCTTGTGTAAAAACACCTATACTTTGAAATAATTTAATCTTGAGGATTTGAAATTTCAGGGTTTATTCACATAACATTCTCGAGTGCAGGAATAAAGCCTCATGTTTTTTATTCTATTGTTGGATACACTGAATGATTGGTGACCTTTTCCTTTTGAGTTTCAAAAACCAATATTATTCATCATAAAACATATTAAGGACTGAGATGTGCTTATGGTGATTCTCTTTCTTTTTGTTTTGAATACACAGTAGCAAGGATAAGTGTTTTTTTCTCATCAAATTATTTTTCCTGCACTTGAGAAAGAAAAAGTCTTCTCTAAGCTTTCTAATATAGTTTTGTAAATTTTTCAAGATTACAACAGTTACCTTCACAATATGAGAATTCGTTGATTATTTGAACTAGTTAATTTTTGTCATCATTCATTTCAATGGTTTGAGTGATTCCTTCGCTTGGTTTAAGATTGAACAAGGATTTGTTTTCTTTCATCGTTTGTGAATGATTTGAAGCACATTAAGGAAACACAAATTTCATCACACAATGAATAGAGATTGATAATAAAATATACCATAGTGCTAAAGTGTGACAATGTAGGAATAGGACAGAGTGATTTACTCAACGCAGGAATGATTGGAGATTTGTTTGATTGATTTTAAGCACTCTTTTGAACTGAATGTATTGAGACATGTTTTCTTTTGACATTTTTTATTATTTATCTAGTTTTCAATCTTAGTTTTATTGATAAGTTAATGAGTGAAGTATCCAATGTCCAAATTGATAAGTGTGTTTCTCTTTTAGATTTTCCATACTTAGTATAAAATTGAATTGGGCGTTTATGCATTGTTAGTGCATTGTATAGAGTAAAGAGTGATTTTTATAATAACAAAAATTTTCTTGCAAATCGTTGGTGATTTGTAGGATTAGTGTTTATGGTTTCATTTCTAAATATTTCTTTTGAGTGCAGGATTAAAGCATTGATTGAAGATTGTAGGAATTCGAAGGTGTGAGAATTTTCTGGACAAGTTAAGGTTTTGTTTTGTAGGTTTCTAAGAGTATTTCTCTGGAATTTCCAGCGTTGTGTCTCAAATTCCACAGACCCTGGATTGACAATTAAATTTTGATCAATTAATATACCATATACTACACCCAACACTCACTATGATAGAAAATTTTTATTTTACCTAATGTATAATGATTTAATTTGATGACTTTCCTTGATGACAATGGTATATGAGCATAGTGATTTCCAATGACTTATATGAGTATTTGGAAAATGGTTTTGTATTGGCCTCCTTTTTCCTAGCACAATGGTTGAATTATTGACAATTGCGATTCATTATGAAGATGAAACTTGCATGACTTATCCTTGATGTATACATTTGCATCTAGTGACATAAATGACTTGTATGATGATCATAAGAATGAATTGATAAATTTTTGGATTGATATTGCATGGTTTATGACAACCTGTTGGCATGATAATGGGTGATGTCATGACTTGATGAAAGATATACCAGTCACCTGATCCAAAGAATTGATACTGTGATATTGATGACTCTGATATTATCATTGATCTAGCTTCTAAACCTTGATGATTTGATTTAGTTTATTTGATGTATTGTTGATATTATTTTATGAAGAAAAATCCCAAAATATAAGAAAAGAGAGATCAACACCTTATAAATCAGCCATTTCGGGGGGTCAACCTCCTTTACATTACATAAATGAACAATTTTTGGATGATTCAAATGAAAAAACCTCATTTCCATATATAGGTGTCCATGGGGTCATAATATAATCCTAGCTGACCTAATAATAATAATGTACTAGCACAACAATAACAATATTGGGCTTTTATTGGGCACAATAATAACAATATGGGGACTACAGGGGTACAACAATAACACTAAGGGGGCTACACTAACAACAATAAGGGACTACACTAGTAATATAGGGACCTAACGTTCCCCTCTCCTTAAAAAAAGTGGTGTCCTCAATGCTTGAGTAGTTCTAGATGCTTATGTATAAAATTCTAATCCTCCCATGTGGAATATTCAATGGGTAAGTTCTTCCACTTGATGAGATACCCTGAAATTGATCTATTTTGTAGCTATCGAGTTCTTGTTTCTATGACTGCTTTACGTTCCAATATTAATTTTCCTTCCTCATCAAGTTTTGGAAATATTGTTTGAATTGGAATTTTTTTACCTATAATCTTCTTTAAGCATGAAACATGGAAAACTAGGTGCACTTAGGAAGAAGCAGGAAGCTCCAATTTCTATGCCATAGTACCAATAATTTGCAACACCTTGTAAGGACCACAGTAATTTGGTGATAATTTATTATCCATATTAGCTTTCTTGAGGAAAATTTGTTTGTATGGTTGTAGCCATAAAAATACCCAGTCTCCTACATCAAAAATTCTCTCACTGCGATTTTGATCTACTTGTTGTTTCATTTGATTTTATGTCAATTTTAGGTTATCCTTTAAGAGATGGAGAACTTGTTGTTGATGATTAATGTGATCTTCCACTGCATGAACCTTAGAATATTCTCTTAAATATGATGTGATGGACGGTGGATGATATCCATAAAGTGCCATAAATGGGGTCATTTTTGTTGCAATATGGAAGGAAGTGTTATACCACCATTCAGCCAGAGGCAACCACTTGACCCATTGTGTTTGTTTATCAGATACAAAAAAAATAAGGTATCCTTCCAAACTTTTGTTCACTATCTCATTTTTCCCATCGGATTGAAGATGATAAGATGAACTATGAGGTAGTTGAGTACCCAAACAAGAAAATAATTCCGTCCAAAAATTTCCAATGAAAATGGGATCTCTGTCGCTTACAATAATATTTGGGTTTCCATGTAGCTTTTGAATTGTTTCCATAAATTCAATAGAAATTTTACTTGCTTTAAATGGATGAGATAATGCACAAAAGTGTGCATACTAGGTAATTCTATCAACTACCACCATGATGACACTCTTTCCTTCGGGCTTAGGTAAACCTGTGATAAAATCCATTAAAACATCCTCCCAATGTTAACTTGGAATGGATAAAGGCTATAGCAAACCCGAGGTCATAATTGTCTCAACTTTATTTTTTTGGAAAACCAAACATTCCACCCCAAAATTTTAAATATCAGATTTAAGGCCATCCCAAAAAAAATTATTTCTTCGCCCTGTGGTAAGTTTTTAAAAATCCAATGTTAATGGTTCCTGAGAGCGCGCGTCCTGAAGCGTCTGGGTAGGTCTGAATCACAGCGTTTCCTTTGCCACCACCATGAGTGCGCCTAGGGGTGGGGAGCCCTCTCCCACCCCGCCGATGTCATCTGAGCAGGCATTCCGCAGTCTGCTATCACAGAAAAGGAAGAACAGTTCGACCTCTGAGGTCCCGAAATTCATCAAAAAGCTGGAGGAAATCCCTGAAATCACCTTGCCTGAGGAACAGCCGATTAAAATCACCCTTGCCCTGGCTGACAGAGGGTTGGTTGGGCAATTTATGGGTCACTGGCTATCCACAAAAACAACTGATGACTGGATCCAATGCAACTGGAGGCCTCAACTGAAAAAAAATGTGATCTGCTACGTAGTCGGAAGAGGTTATTTCATCTTTGAATTTACCACCAAAGAAGATAGAGATCTAGTTTTTAGAAATGGCCCATATTTCATGGGGAATCAGGGTCTGTATCTCAATAAATGGACCCCTGACTTCAATCCCTCAGTCAATGTCCCAAAGGAAGTCCTAGTCTGGGTTCGACTTCCCAATCTCTCGATTCATTGCTGGAGTTTTCATTCCTTGCAGAAGATTGGAAATGGGTTGGGCCGATTCATTGACAAAGCTGATAATAAGGGCCAATACACCTGCGCAAGAATCTGTGTTGAAGTCGACCTGGAAGCTGGTCTACCTGAAGCGGTTAAACTCACAGTTGGAAAATGGCACCATTATCAAAAACTGGACTACGAGCAACTACCTTTCAAATGCAGAACCTGTCATGAACATGGGCATTTCCAAAGAAATTGCCCAAAAGCCCCAACAGGGGATAAGGTGGAAGATGAAGGTTGGAAAGAAATCAAAAGGGGCAAGGCAATCCCAAGGCCAACTGGAAAGAAAAATTCTGGGCCTGTGGGGAAGCCTCAGGATAATCCAAAAACCAAAGAATCTCCAAATATCGGCTCACCCTCTGGTGAAAAGGTGGATGCCATTGACACCCAAGAAGAGCCAGTAGACCGGTTGAAGAAAGCACAAGAAGCTGGTGCAAAATCAAACATCCCTCCAGCAGATGAAGATCTTGGGGGAAAAGCAGGTGTCTAGGAGCACATAAGTCTATCTTTTGACTCTGGGGGAGATTCAGAAGAGTTAGACTTCGAATCTGATGGCTCGCAAGTCACCCCTATCAAGTCAGTCAGGGGTCGGAAATCTAAGAAAAAACAAAGAGAGGAAAAAACTTATCTGGATGTACTCCAAGGCTCCCAGAAAACTCTCAAAGGAATGATGAACACCAGATATGGGCGCAAGCACGACAAGGCTCCAAAAGGAGCCACCTCCCAAGCCAGTAAATAATGAAATACGTCTCCTGGAATTGCAGAGGGTTAGGTAGCAAGCTGAAAGAAGAAGCCCTGAAAGTCCTTGTGAAGCTATATTCGCCTGAAATCCTTCTCATCCAGGAGACGAAGATGGAGGATCTTCTTCTCCTCCAATCTAGCAAAGCATTCTGGCATAAAGGCCAGGGGCGAGCTGTCAGTGCTCGTGGCGCCTCGGGTGGGATTGCCACATTTTGGGATAGCTCCATTTATGAATTGATTCATGAAGAAGGTTGCCCCCATTGGCTTTTCACTAAGCTCCTTCACAAAGAATCTGGCCATCATGTAAGTATGTTCAATCTTTATGCTCCGGTTTTACCTGTTGAGAAAAAAAATTGTCGGGACTCGCTCCAGTCCTATCTTCTTTTGCACAAGCCAGAAAATATTATTATTGCAGGAGATCTGAATGTTACACTAGTTGTTGAGGAAAAAAAGGGTGGCTCCTTGGTCAGGGACCCAGCCAGAGAATGGGTTGAAGATCTTATGTTGGGTTGGGATCTGGAGGATATCAAGCCCACATCAGGAAAATTCACCTGGTCTAATAAACGGATAGGCCCCAGCCATATTGTTGCTCGCTTGGACAGATTCCTTATCCAATCCTCTTTCTTGACTATTGGTCTTATGGCTGTCTCAAAATTTTTTCCAATCTCCACTTCTGATCATAAACCCATTCTACTTGAGCTCTCCATGGACGGGAACCTAGGCCCCATTCCGTTCTAGTTCAGCCCTCTGTGGATTCAGCAGGATGGTTTCCTGGATGTGGTCTCTGAGGCCTGGAACCGGCATGTCCAGGGTTCTCCATTCTTTGTGTGGGAAGAAAAATTGAGGGGTCTAAAACGTGGGCTCAAGGAATGGGCTAAAAGATTGAAAACCCCCTCAACCAGAAGAAAGGAGGCTCTTGACAGCCTTGCTGGCCACCAATTAGCAATGGAGAATTCCGAGGTCACTCAAAGCCTCATTCAAAAAGAAGTTGACCTGCAAAAAGAGTTCCATAGAGCAAGTAGGGAAGAAGAAGAGTTCTGGAGACAGAAGTCCAGAAATCTTTGGTTACATGCTGGTGAAAAAAATACAAGCTTCTTCCATAAGCAAGCTGAAGCTAGCAAGAATTTCAAATCTGTAAATGAAATTCACTATCAAAACTCGATGGTTAAAGATTTTGAAGGCATAAAGAGAGCAGCCCACTCCTTCTTCAAAGACCTCTAATATGCCCCTGAAGATCCTCCTATTGATCCGCATGTCTACCCGCTTGATCTAATCCCCCTCTGTGTTCAAGATTCTGATAATTCCATGCTGACTGCTCCGATCAACATGAATGAACTCAAAAAGGCATTGGATAGCATGGAACCGGATAAAGCTCTTGGCCCTGATGGGTTCACAGTAAGATTCTATCAAGCTTGCTGGGCCACTGTCAACAAAGATCTCCTGAGAATGGTTCGGAAATTGCAGACTTGTGTCAAAATTGGAGGCAGCATAAACTCGTCCTTCTTGGCCTTGATCCCGAAAGAGAAAGGAGCCTCCGATTTCAGCAGGTTCCGATCCATCTCTTTATGCAATACCAGTTATGAGCTGGTCACCAAAATAATTGCCTCTCGCCTCAAGAAAATTCTTCCTGACATCATTCTTGAAAATCAAGGAGGTTTCATTAAAGGGAGGAAGATTCTGGACAATATTGTGCTGGTGCAAGAAGCAGTCCACTCAAGCTTTCACCGCAATGAGAAAGGTATGGTGATTAAGCTCGACTTGGACAATGCATTTGACAGGGTGAGAAATGATTTCTTGTTTGCTGTGATGAAGAAGCTGGGCTTCTCCGCTTCCCTCATAAACTGGGTGAAAGCTTGTATTGACACCCCTTGGATTGCGCCTTTAGTTAATGGTCGTTCTTCAGAATTCTTCCAAGCCTCTAGGGGCCTAAGACAAGGTTGCCCCTTGTCCCCGCTTCTTTATGCCATCCAAGCCTCTATGCTCAGCTTCCAGCTTGTCAGTTGTCACCAGATCCAATCTCTGCCTGGCCTTAGAATGGCTCACAACACCAAAGACATAAACCATGCCCAGTTCGCGGATGATACTTTACTGCTTGGAGGCGCTAGCATAAACTCGGCAAGGTCCTTCAAGACGGAGCTGGACATCTATAGGGCGGTCTCGGGCAGCAAGATAAACTATCGGAAAAGAATTATCTATGGTTGGAACTGCTCGATCAAGGATTTGAAAGACATAGCTAGGATATTAGAAATAGAAGGAACCAGTAACTGGGAGTAATTTAAATATCTGGGGATCCCTATCTTCAAATCTAATCCTAAAGTAGCCCATTGGATGCCCCTGCTAGACAAGCTAAAGATCAGAATTCAAGCTTGGGGAGCCTCTTGGTTGAACAACGCTAGGAAAGTAATCCTTATAAACTTTGTTCTCATTAGTCTGCCTTTATATCAACATTCCATTCTTCTAGCTCCTAAAACCTTCATTAGCAAAATGGATGGTCTCCTGAGAAGATTTCTGTGGGAAGGGGGGAAAAATAATGAGCAAAAGCTGCATTTAGTTAACTGGGACACTCTTAAGAAGCCTTTAATGGAAGGAGGTCTCAAAATGCGTGATCTGGCTGCCCAGAACCTTGCGATGGGCTCCAAGATCCTTTGGAATATTGTCTCGGGCAAATCTAGTTGGAGCAAAAGTGTTCTGTGGAAAAAATATTTTCATGGGCAGCGGCTGAGGTGTTTGGATTAGCCCCCAAGAACAACCAAAGGTTCCCCGGTCTTCAAACTCTGTCTCTCAGCTTTGGAGCACTTCAGCCAAAAGCTTTACTGGATCCCAAGTAATGGGAAAAATGTTAGAATTTGGGATGACCTGATCCTTGGTGATCAGCCTCTGGGCCGGATGGAGGATCTGGTTAATATTAAAGCTTGGCTTCAGGCTTGCAACTTGAACACACTTTGGGACATATCCAATTTGGCGGATGGTCTTTGGGACAGTTGGAATCTAGGGGAAATTCCTCAGGGGCTAGAAGGAGAAGCCATGTTATTGCTGGACTTGCTCCAAGGTAAATCTCCAACAAAAGCTACCACTAAGGATAAACGTGGGTGGGGCTTGCTATCAGGCTCTTACTCAGTTTCTGAAGGCTACAAAAGTTTGATGGCCATCCCAAATGTTCCTCCAGATCCAACCCAATGGAAATTCATTTGGGCCTTCCCCTCTCTTCCCAAAGTTGACTTCTTCTGCTAGAAGCTGGCACATAACAGTATCCTCACTAGAGATAATCTCCGAAGGCATGGTATGGAAGGGCCATCTAGGTTTCTTCTCTATGTGTCGGATGAAGAAACAACTAATAATCTGTTGTTAACCTGCCCCTTTGCTCAAGAAGTTTGGAGAGGTGCCCTAATGCTTGGAGCAGACAAAGTTGAGCTTCCAGGGAATATTCCGAATCTTTTTCACAACTGGGAAAATTTATCTCCGTTCTGCCTCTCCAAAAAAGGTCTCCTTAATACTGGCTGGATGTGGATTCCCAAGTTCATATGCTGGAAATTGTGGCTGGAGAGGAATAACCGAATTTTCAGGGATGAGAGTTGTAATCCTGCCAGTGTTATCTCTAAAATCAAGGCTCTCGTGGGTGAGGTTTTAGAATCCAACACTGCTATCAGAAATAAATGGCTCTGGATAGTGAGGAGAATATTTGGCTCACTGAACTTGTTTCAATCCAAAAGAACAGCCCCATTCCTTCTCCAATTGCTCATTCTCGCTGGGAAATCCGACTGGGTGAACAAGAGTTCATTAAGTGGCGTTCTGCCCTGGATGACCACTGTATTTTTTTCAACGGGGCCTCTAAAGGTAACCCTGGTGCTGTAGGCAGCGATGGAGTTATCCTGAGCCTTGGTGGTTCTACAGTAGTGCGGTTTGCTTGGGGTCTGGGCATTGAATCTAACAATAGAGCGGAGGCTCTGGCTCTGTGGCAGGGTCTTAACTTGGCGCTCAAGGAAAACCTTTTCTCTTTATCTGTCTTTGGAGACTCCAGGTTGATTATTCAAGCTTTGAATTCTCATAAGAACCCTGCTCAGGTTCATTTAGCCCATGTTCTCAAAAAAATCAGGCTTCTCCTGACTAGATTCCGTAAAATCTCTTTCTTTCACATTCAAAGAAATTTGAACTCTCAGGCAAATTTGGAAGCCACCCATGGCTCTCTTCGTTGTAGGAGATCGCTTTCTGTTAACAACGTCGATTCAGTCTGCAACATTCCTTAATCTCTCTGAAACCTGGCTATCAGTATCTTCAAGCTGTCCTCTGTCTCCCTTTGTTATCCATCCTTCAGCCCTCCGGGATTGGAACATCACTAGCAATCTGTCGCTTAGGGTCAAGGTCGCTGCCTCAAAAGCTCTTTCAGTCCGGTCTCCCCCCAAAATCGAATCCCGTCCCTTGTTAGTCCTCTTTGCTGTCCCTTTTTTTCCTATTCTAAGCAGGCTCCAGATGAATCTTGAAGACGACTCCAGAAGCCTATGCAGAAATACCAAGGCTACGCATCATTTGGGTTCCGTAAGCATTATCGGCAAGAGCGATGATTCATCCTCTGGAATTTTAAGAAGCAAGGCTAAGGATTAGCAAGCGATGTCGGATGGAAATCAAGAGGTCCCTCAAGTTCATTCTCCAGTGCACGATCATGCTTCCTACTGTATTTTCTGGGTAGTTCCTCCCACTGTATTGTCCATCATTTGTCTCTCTCCCATTGGAATTCCCAATCCCTGTAATGAGAACATCAGCTCCAATTGCTGGATTTCGATAAGTCTTTGCAGTCAAATCTTCCCTGTAACAGCCTGTGACAGCTGGTTTGCCGCCCTTTAATCAAAATATCTATTGTTGTCTAAAAAAAAAAGTTTTTAAAAATCCTGAGTGTCCTCCAAAGGGAGAGGTGTGAAATTCCAAAAGAATCTTTTGTTTTAGTTGGGAGTTATTACAAAGATATAAGCGATCTTTGTACAATAAGAAATAATTTTTCCAACCAAATGTATCATACGTACTGGGATCTTGCTGCAACTTTTGAACGAGTGTCGACACTTCTTTTTCATTCTTCCATTCATTCCTTGCTTCGGTTATACAATCTGGTTGGATAATAGAAATGGCACAAAGAAATGCTTCCACCTCCTCATCTTTTCTTAAGAGTGCATCTACAACAACATTTAGCTTCCCTTTTTTGGTAGATGATTTCAAAGTCATAACCCAACATCTTTGTGACCCATTTTTGCTTCTCTTCTGAAGATAGTATTTGTTCCAAAAAGTATTTAAGACTATCATGATCAATTTTTACCTTGAAGTGTCTTCCCATTAGGTAAGGTCACCATTTCTTTAGTGCATATAGTATTGCCAACATTTCCTTCTCATAAATAGATTTCTGTAAATACTTTCCTTTGATTGGACAACTTTCAAAAGAAAGGGGTCTTCCTTATTGCATTAAAACAACACCAATTCCATTCCCTGAGGCATCACATTCCACAATAAAGGTTTTTGTGAAGTCTGGCATAGATAAGACCGGTGCTTGGCACATTGCCTCTTTAAGATGTTCAAAGGCCTTAGTTGCTTCACGAGTCCATGAAAATTCATATTTCTTCAATAATGTTGTTAGAGATGCTGCTATTCTCCCATAATTCTTTAAAAAATTGTGATAATACCTTTTTAACTCGATAAATCATCGCAACTACTTTATGGTTGTAGGGAATTTCCATTCCTTAATGGATTTAATTTTGTTAGGGTCTACCTTAACACCCTCCTGAGATACAATATGACCTAGAAATTCCACCTCTTGTACTCCAAAGAAACATTTGGAGGTTTTTTCATATAATTGTTTCTCCTCCAATAGTTTTAGCACCCTTTCAACATGTTGAACATGATCCTTCCAAGACCTATTGTAGATTAGTATATGATCAAAAAATACCAACACAAATTTTCTAAAGAAGGGTTTGAAAATGGAACTCATCAACCCCTTGAAATGTAGAAGGTGCATTGGTAAGGCCAAAAGGCATGACCAAAAATTCATCATGACCCTCATGAGTTTGAAATGTTGTTTTAGGAATATATTCAATCTTCATTCTAATTTGATGTTATCCTGAGCGAAGATCCAACTTGGTAAAATAAATTACTCCATGTAATTCATCTAATAATTCATCAATCACGGGAATGGAAAATTTATCTTTAATAGTGAGCTTATTGAGCTCCTTATAATAATTCATCTAATAATTCATCAATCACGGGAATGGAAAATTTATCTTTAATAGTGAGCTTATTGAGCTCCTTATAATCTGGACACATGCGCCATGATCCATCCTTCTTTTGCACCAATACTACTGGGGTAGAGAAAGAACTTTGACTAGGTTGAATTATACCAACCTCTAACATTTTTGCAAGCATACGTTCAATTTTTCTCTTTTGGACATAAGGATATCTATAAGCCCTGATGTTTGGAGGAATACTTCCTCGAATCAAATGAATAGCATGATCATGATCATGAATAGGTGGGAGTCCTTTGGGAGTTTCAAACACCTTGGAATGATTGTCCAAGACTTTTTGGAGATCTATAGAAATAGATGAGTTTGATGTTGGAACTTCTAGTGAGCATAATTGCGCAATTACTGTTAGGTCCCTATATTACTAGTGTAGTCCCTTATTGTTGTTAGTGTAGCCCCCTTATTGTTATTGTTGTACCCCTATAACCCCAATATTGTTATTATTGTTCCCTTACATTATTATTGTTAGGTCTGCTAGGATTATATTGTGACCCCATGGACTCCTATATATAGAAGGAGGTTTTATCATTTGTATCATCCAATAATTGTTCATTTCTGTAATGTAAAGGAGGTTTCCCCCTCGAAGTGGATTATTTATAAGGCATTGATCTCTCTTTTCTTATATTTTTGGAGCTGGTTTCATAACATTTGGTATCAGAGCTTATTATCTTTCCCAGATTCCATGCGATATCCTATAATTCAACTTCCTTTCCTTTCGAAAAAAAATTCAAGAAAAATTCTTGAAATTTAAAAGCTACCGTCCCCAAAGATTGTAACCATTGTACTCCTAGTACAACATCAACACCTCCCATTGGAATGGAAAGCATTGGAATATTCAATACATATTACCCCATGGTTAGCTTGATATTATGGCATTTTCCATAGCAATTTATAGTTCCTCCATTAGCAACCATCACTTGACATTCTGGTGATGGGTATAGGAAACAATTCAATTCCTTGGCTACCTTACAATGAATAAAATTATGGGTACTACCCAAATTAATCAACACTATTACATTTTTCTTCTTGATATGTCTTTTTATTTTGAGAGTTTGAGTGGTAATTCCTGCCAATGCATTACACGATATGGTCAGAATCATTTCTTCTTCTTCTAGTGTTGGTTCCTAGTGAATATCCTCTTCTTTTGAAGTTTCTTGTTCATTTTCTTCCTCCTCTTCACAATCTAGGAGACTAGGTCTTTTTACGGCTACAACCATACAAACAAATGTCCCTCAAGCAAGCTAAGAAGGATAAATATTATTGGCAAAGTACTATGGTCCTTACAAGGTGTTGCAGAAGATTGGTACTATGGCATACAAATTGGAGCTTCCTGCTTCTTCGCGAGTGCATCCAGTTTTTCCATGTTTCATGCTTAAAGAAGGTTATAGGTGAAAAAATTCTAGTTCAAACAATATTTCCAGAACTTGATGAGGATGGAAAAATCATATTGGAACCTAAAGCAGTCACAGAAACAAGAACTCGATAGCTATGAAATCGATCAATTTTAGAGTATCTCATCAAGTGGAAGAACTTACCCACTAAAGATTCTACATGGGAGGATGAGAATTTTATAAAGAAACACCCAAAGCTACTCCCTATATTACTAGTGTAGTCCCTTATTATTTTTAGTGTAGCCCCCTTATTGTTATTGTTGTACCCCTGTAACCCCAATATTGTTATTATTGTGCCCTTACATTATTATTGTTAGATCGGCTAGGATTATATTGTGATCCCATGGACTCCTATATATAGAAGGAGGTTTTGTCATTTGTATCATCCAAGAATTGTTCATTTATGTAATGCAAAGGAGGTTGCCCCCTGGAAGTGGCTTATTTCTAAGGTGTCAGTCTCTCTTTTTTTCTATTTTTGGAGCTGGTTTCATAACAATTATGCCTCGTTACTATTTCTTCATAAGCTTTGTCATGACATTAGATCTTATTATCTTTCTCGGCTTCCCTGCGATACCCCATAATTCAACTTCCTTTCCTTTCGAAAAAAAATTTCAAGAAAAGTTCTTGAAAATTAAAAGCTATCGTCCCCAAATATTGTAACCATTGTACTCTTAGTACAACATCAGCACCTCCCATTGGAATGGAAAGCATTGGAAAATTCAATACATATTCCCCCATGGTTAGCTTGATATTATGGCACTTTCCAGAGCAATTTATAGTTCCTCCATTTGCAACCATCACTTGACACTCTGATGATGGGTATAGGAAGAAATTCAATTCCTTGGCTACCTTACAATGGATAAAATTATGGGTACTACCCAAATCAGTCAACATTATTACATTTTTCTTCTTGATATGTCCTTCTATCTTGAGAGTTTGAGGAGTGGTAATTCCTTCCAATGCATTACATGATATGGTCGGACTCAATTCTTCTTTCTCTAGGGTTGGTTCCTGGTGTATATCCTCTTCTTTTGAGTTTCTTCTTCATTTTCTTCCTCCTCTTCACAATCTGTGTAAAATAATTTCTTCTCAGAAAAATTATGTCCTTTAGTGTATTTTCTATCACAACTGTAGTAAATCCATTTTTATCTTTTTTCTTCCAACTGTTGTGGTGTCAACCTTGTAGGTTTTGGAAGTCTAGGAGTAGCAACACTTCCATCTTTATAGAAGTGAGTAGTAGGCTTCTTTGTCGCCTGCCTTCTCCAATGAATCAGGTTCCCAAAGTTGGACCTCATGTTGGATGTTATCCTTTAAAGTCCCTATGAAGGCATCAATCATGCTTTCCTGTGGAATATCAGTTACCCTTATATTCAATTTTTGGAAGTCCTTAATGTGCTCCACCATTGAACCCTTTTGTTTGAAATTTATCAATTGGATAAAGAAGGTGTTTTTATTTGTATCATCATAATGTGCTATCATTTCCTTCATAAAAATTGACTAAGTAACAATTTTTTTACAAGAACAAAGCCATTGATACCATAAAAATGTATTTTGTTCTAAATATAAAGTTGCAATGTGTACCTTTTGTGTGTTTTTCACATTATGGAGATCAAAATATTGCTCCATCTATAGTATCCATGTTACGGGATCCTTACCATCAAACTTCCTCATATCGATATTTGGAATATGGTGGGTCTTAAATCCAGCATTAGAGTCTATGAAATTAGGATTAACATTTCTTTTTTTCTCATCATGGGTTTTCTCTACTACCTTTTCGCCATTAGGAAGCTTTTCTTGTAGCAACTTTGCCAAACCTTCCTTCAAACCTTCCATGTATTTCTTCAAATATTCCATGTTTCCTTTTAAACCATCGATCTTAGCTTACATTCCATCCATATTAGTTTCCACGACATCCATCTTAGCTTCCATGCCATCCATCTTAGCTTCCACACCATCCATCTTAGCTTCCATGCCATCCATCTTAACTTCCATACCATCCATATTAGCTTCCATGAGATTCTTCAAACCATCCATCTTAGCTTCCAAACCTTTCTTTAAACCCTCCATCTTAGCTTCCATGCCTTTCTTCAAAGAATCCATTTCATTTTTTGTTACTCTTTGCGAGAGCGAAATTTGTTGCACTTATTCTTGTAATTTTGATATATCATGTTGCACTTCTTCATCTTCATGAGTCATAGTATGGCCTTCTAAGGGATTAATGGGTGTTTAATTATTTTTTGGGGGAATTTTAGAACTAAATACTGATATCTATGACTCACTATTCCCTTGGAATCACTTCAAACTGATTTTTCAAACAAGACTTATGCAATTTTTAAAAAGAAATACACACATTTTTCTTGGATTTGAGGAGCTCGATATTGAAACTGATGTATCTCTGTAATTTAGGATCCCAAATATTTGAGCTTCAGTCTTGTATTAGCCATCTATGTATTCTTTCCAATTCCATAGTTCATACCTGACTTGGATTCTTCAAGGTAAAGTTATGCCCGATCTCCCACCATGACCTAATTATGGACTGGTTCAGTAGAGCGAACTTGTACGATGAGCCACGTGTCATTGTTTCCTCATTTGGATTTGAAATTTATACAAAGGAAGCTACAATACATTTAATTTTAGACACTTTTTACATAATTCCAATCCAATGCCCAGAGAGAGAGTTATGACAGTTTTCCCAAGGTAACCTCTTTGAGATGAAATTCGGGAGCCTGCAAAAACCCTAACTTCCACATATCATATCTCTAAGAATATTGCGAACCAAGATCTGAAATTTTTACACGATGTTCCTCAGGATATTTTCGCAAATGGGTCTTTTTTTAGTGTCTTAACCTTCGTAGAGAAAAATTTATAGTGAAAATTCCACAATGATTTGTTAGAAGCAGAAAAACCCTAGAATTCAAAGCTCTCATACCAAATGTTATGAAACCAACTCCCAAAATAGAAGAAAAGAGAGATAAATGCCTCGGAAATCAACCAATTCGAGGGGGTAACCTCCCGTGAATTATATAAATGAAATTTTTTTGGATGATTCAAATGAAAAAACCTTCTTTCTATATATAGGAGTCCATGGGGTCACAATATAATCCTAGTTGAATAATAATGTAAGGGCATAACAATAACACTAGTGAGATTTTATGGGGCACAATAATAACAATATGGGGAATACATGGGTAAAAAAATAATAATAAAGGGGCTACACTAACAACGATAAGGGACTACACTAGTAATATAGGGACCGAACAGATTATTATTGATCAACACATTTGGATGTTGCTTTAGGATGAGATCTTCCTGGATATCTTGGATAAGAGGCCCATAGCACAACTGAGGGTGAGTACAAGGTTGCTAGCATGGCTAGCTGTGAGGTCGAATGAAGAATCTCCTTAAGGATTTTTTTAAGCATGGTCTGGATATGACATGGATATTTTGCGATGACAAATAGTGGAATCCAATTGGTAGAGAATCCCATATATAGTTGGGACCAAGATACTCTCATATATTGAGATAGTGCAATTGCACGATACAAGCTTAGGCTTGTGGTTGACACCTCCTTGAGAGGGAGGATTAATATGGTATCCTTTTTTTATTTATATGATTATTTATGTTTTGTCATGATATTTGATTTGATGTCTTGTATGAACAGGGGAAAAATGTTATTATTACATGATGATTCAAATGTGATGATATGTTGATTATTTATAGAGAGCATCATTGATCAAGGACACTAATCCAACTCTTCCTCCCTGGTTTGATCTCCTTGGGTGTGGAAATGAGATAAAGGTATCCAGACAATAGGGGATCACCCCTATCTATCACTGATGGGATGTGAGTTATCCTTATATAGTTTTACAAGTCAGGTATCTCCCCCACCTTTAGTCGTTGTAGAGTATACCCCAGTTGGCATCATACCCACAATCGGGGCTTGTTGGGATTGTCCCTCCCCATCTGGCCAATGGGTTGAGGAGTCTTGGAGGAATGTGATCCTTACCTCTTGGTAAGTCAGGTATCTTGTCCAAGTTGTATTATGATGCAGGTGTTCTACCTCATGACTCTTGAGGGTCATCGATGGGAAGACCAGTAGGAAATAAGATTGGGTTGAGATTTTTTCCCCTTTGTGGTTCTGGGTTGAGAATGAACTCCCCGATGTGATACCAGGGTTTAGATATGTTCCCTTATGTGTTTGGATATACTATTGCTCGATATGAGGTCATAGTAGTAGCTCCCCCATGAGATTATGGGTTGAGCAGTAGCTCCCTGATGTGGTTCCAGGTTGAGATATTCTCCCTGATGATATTCTCTCCGATGATGATTATTGACTCCCCATTGATGATATTTTGGATAGTATCATGTTGGCAGAGGTTCTGGGTAGCAGCCTGATGAATAGAGGGTAGTAGCTTAGGTTCCCCTTTGATGACAAATTATACTTCTAGATTCGAGAAGGTTCATCATATGAGCAGGGAAAATCAAGAGATAAGTAGGAATAAGCAAGGGATGGATCAAGATGAACATTGATGATTTGATATGATGAGATACTTGAGATGGTCACGACATGAATACAATAGGACAAGATGAGATATTAATCGATGGACATATATTGAGAGGTAAAATTCTCCCTATTTTAGAGGGAGTGTTAAAATTTCGCAACTATGGTCAAATTCCACTTTGGATAGCTCATATGATAGATATGATGATTGCATTGAATTCCTATTTTCGAGAAGACCAAAATCAACCTAAATATCACCTCATTTTGATAAGCAGAAGTTAGTTTTTTGAATTTATGAACCCACTCATGTACATTGATTAGGTCATCCCTACACACATGTGCATATTGGATTAGGTCGGACCTAAAGCAAAGTGGACCCATTGGAAGGCTATAAATACAAGTGTCCTATACCTCATTTACACATAATGGTGAGACACTCTTCTCTCTTGCTTTTTGGCTCGCACCGGTCTGAGGGTCATCTATGGAGGAATAGGTTCGCTTTAAGGTGAAACTATAGGGTCTGAATCTCGCATCTTTGATTTACAGTTTTGGGCCCCAGTTGCAGGCACAAAACAAGAATATTTCAACCCTAGTCACTCCCACACTGGCTTATGAGTGCGACTGGAGCCTTCTAGTCGCACAGATAACTCTCTATGCATGCAACCAGGAAATTAGGTTTTTTGCAGTTAGGTTTCAACCTCAGTCGCACGCTTTCCAAGCTTAAGGGAGTGACTAGGAAGCTATAGTTGCATGGATTACTCCTCCATGCGATCAGGGACTTCAGGATATAATTACAATATTCTGAAGATTCCGCTCAGTGACCGCAATGTTCAACAATTGATTTCAGAGAGTGACAGTTCAGTACAGACTTCAAAATCATATTTATGAGTATATACAGTGTTGAGTTCATTTCATGGATGTTGTAGTTGTTTTTTTTATTAGTTTCATAAATGAAGATATGGATCATTGTACTCTCTTTTTCTAAATCATCTGATTACAATATAAGAAGAATAATTTGCAAGGGTTTTCCCCATAATGGGTTTTTCCTCGGTCTCTGACCAATCCTGGTGTCTCTATGTGTGCATGTTTTTCTTCTATTGTTCCTTTATGTTCCGCTTCATTGATGATGATGATATTGTTATTTCTATATATTCACATATGATGATGAATACTTATGAATAATGTTATCATGTTATGAGGTGAACTTAATGTGTTAATGAAGAAGTGCAATTATCAAAACAAAGAAAAATATATCCCTATGAAAGATTAACACTTTTTTCATGGGATCATCATAATCCATTAATGTTTTAGGGAGAGTTTAATCATGGTTTAGCATTCTGAGGGACCAACCCTATTCTAAGGGAAACTTATTTTTGTTTGGTTTTGGTTTCCCGCTCAAGATTTTTACCTTCACCTTTTTTTGTGACAATTTTAGAAAGGATTTCCTTCCTTAATTTGTGAGGCTAGATACATGTGCTAAACTTAAACAAAGCCTGTGTACCAAATATACCAAGCACTTTTCCTCCATAAGATATTTCAAGGATCTCAAATTATATTTGGGAGGTAAGTTAGTAATTAAGAATCTAATAACTACCTACTTAAATTGTAGGTTTTAACCTTATAGAATTAATCTCTGCAAACAAATTCTTAATAAAAAAAGAAAATATACAATAGAAAAAACACAAATTGTTAGATATATTTTTATCTTGGAAACCCATACCTAGGAAAACTCGTAAGATTTTTTTTCATTATATTTTATGCACAATATTACAGTACAATTTATATCATGTGGGGTACATGAACCACCAATCCAAAAAAATTTATTTTGAGACACTACCTCAAATTTTGTGCTGAGAAGCTAAACAAGAACCCCTAGGACCCCTCTTTGTTCGTGGTGCATATAATTCATGCAAATAATATAAAACATACCCAACATTCTCCCACTTCTTGTTTTCTTTACATTCAGGGAGGCATAGGAATACACAGTCAACAATTCAAGGCGGTGATGTACATTATTTCTCTAAACCAAGAGATTTTTCAATGCTCATATATTTTGTTATTGCATCTGCAACATTCTTCAAAGTGTCTATTTCTTCCAACAACACCTTTGTGTATTCAATCATATCCTTCATATAGGAATACTAAACATCAATATTCTTTGTCTCAGAATGATAAGCATGGTTCTTCGCCATGAAAACTAAACTTTCACTATCACAATCTATCCTTATAGCTTGTTGTACAACCCCATATCTGAACATAATATTTGTAACCAAACTACTTCCTTTCTTGCATGAGTGGCTGCCATGTATTCAGCTTCTATATTTGAAAGTTCCACTACAGACTATCTCTTTCTCATCCAATTGATTGCTCCTCCAAATAGGTTAAACACATAACCACTTATGCAACTTCTATAGTCCAGATCTCCAACCCAGTTTGTATCAATGAAGCCATGAATTTAAAACACTATATCATATCCTCATCTTCTTTGGTAGCACAATCCACATCCAATAGTTCCATGAAAATACCTAAAATTTCTCTTCACTATTGTCCAATTCTCCCTCCCCAATCTTGAATATATACATGCTCAATTCTATCACTACATGTGCAATGCCCTGTCTGGTACATGGCATTACATAAATCAAACTTCCAACCACACTGGGATATGGAACATGGGACATGTTCTCTTCCTCTTATGGTGCCTTGGGACACTGATATGCAGATATATTTACACCTATAGGAATAAGAACCTTCATCAATTTACTTTCTTGCATATTAAACCTTTGCAATATTATATCAACATACTTTCTTTGACTTAACTAGAGTTTCTCGTTTTCTTGATCTCTTTTAATTTCCACTCCCAAGGTAAAATTTGCAGCATTGAGATCCTTCATGTCAAATTTAGAGGAAAAATATGTTTTCACTTCCTAGATGAGGTTTTTTTCATTTCAAAACAACAACATATCATCTACATACAAGACCAAATAAATAGGACAATCATCAACTAATTTAAAATACAAAGAATGATCTTCTTTTATCTTTGTGAAACCAAATCCGTATACATATGTATCAAAATTTTGATTCCACATCCTTGGTTATTTTTTTAACCCATACAATGACTATTTTAGCCTACATACCAACTCTTTCTTACCCTTCACTACAAAGCCTTATTGTTAATTCATGTAGATCTCTTCTTCCAGATCCTCGTGTAGGAATGTTGTCTTTACATCCATTTGTTCTACCTCAAAATCAAAAGTAGAAGTAACAAATAAAAGGAAGAAGCTAACTTACTAATAGGAGATAAAATGTCACCAAATTCAATTCCCTACACTTAGGAATAACCTTTCATCAGTAACTGAACTTTGTATTTATCCACTTTTTCTCCTGCATTCATTTTCTTCTTAAACACCCATTTTCTACCAATGTGTTTTCTTTCATATGGAAACCCCACTAGATCGCAAGGCTCATTCTTGTCCAAGGTTTCCATTTCTTCAACCATGGCATTTTTTTAGAGTTTTCCATCCTCTAAATCCACTACCTTCCTAACATTTTTAGGATCGTCATTAGTAATAAACAAAGAAACATTTGAATGGAAATCAGGTGGAGTATACCTTTCTCGATGCCTTCATTCTCGAACCAATCTCCTCAAAATTGGATTATGTGGCTCTTCTTCTTCTTATTATTGTTCTTCTATAGATTCTTATTCATCATAATTTAATTATATCTTCTTTGGTTCTTTCTCTCTTTGTAGGACTTCTTATTTGATAACATCTTTCACTTCTCTAGATACCGCATCTCGACTATACACAACCTTCCTTGTTTTTGGGTTCCAAAGCTTGTAACCTTTTAAATCATATTTATAACCAATAAATATGCATCTTTCATTTTTTCTATCCAAATTGGTTCTATTTTCCTTTGGATCATGTACATATGCATCACAACCAAATACCTTGAGATGTGTGAGATATGGTTTCTTACCAATCCATGCCTCATGTGGAGTTTTATAATCCAATGCTAATGAGGGTGATATATTTAGTAAGTAACATGTATCCATGCCTCTTCCTGGAATTCATGTCCTAGCCCAACACCACTAAGCATGCTCCTTGCTTTTTCCATCATTGTCCTATTCATCCTTTCTGAAACTCCATTTTGTTGAGGTGTATATGGGGTAGTCTTTTTCCATGCTATACAACACTTTTTACTCAACTCTTCAAATTCCTTCTTGTAAATATAACCAACATTATCCGTCCTCAACACCTTTATTTTCTTCTCTCTTGGAATATCCACTAAATATTTAAATTATTTAAAATTTTCAAATACTTTAGACTTCTTCACAAGGAAATACATCCATGTATTCCCCAATAACTCATCTATAAATGATACTTAGGACAAAAATTTACCTAGTGATGGAATCAAAATAGGTCCAAACAAATCATTGTGCACTATTTATAGCATTCCCTATGCCCTCTTAGCACCAGAGGAGAATCCCACCCGATTCTATTTCCCTTATAAACATTGTTCAAAAAAATAAAAATCTAGAGAAAAATTAGACATACTTTCTACCATACCATTACCATGTAATACTTGGAGTTCATTCTCTTTGATATGTTCGATTCTTTGATTCCACAAAATATTCTTTTCCCTTGAAGCTGCAAGTTTTATTCTTTGTTATGCTCTAATCTAAGGAACAAAAAAATCATTGCAACTAGCACTAGAAGTGCTTCTCAACAACTTATATAGAGTTCCAATATAAAATCCCCTCAACAATACCATTTCTCCTTGAACCATATTGTATGTCTTATTTTCAAACAATTTTTTTACACTTGCATCACTCATCTTGCTTACATAAATAAAATTTCTGGCTAATCCTAGGATGTGAAAAACACTAGGGAGTATCCTAATCCTTCCATCCATGAGCTTCAACTTGATTTTTCCTTTTCCTATGATTCTGGCTCTCGAGTCATCTCCTAAGAAAACATCACCACCACTGAATCTTTCATACTCACAAAACCACTCCTTATGAAGAGTCACATGAAAAGATGCACCCAAGTTAACCAATTATGCCTTATGATCTACCTGTGTACTTGAAGAGGAAAAGTACACTCCCCCTCCTTCATTTGATGATATTGTTGCTTCTATAGAAGGAGTATCTTCAAAACTCCTCCCTCTCTTTGCAATTTTTTCTTTACAATTTTTCGTGTAATTCGATTCTTTTCCACATCTCCAAAATACATTTACAAACTTTCCTAGAGATTTTTATCTTCCTCTAAATTTAGATCTCCCACTTAAGGACTTATTTTTGTTTTGGGAGTGTCCTCTTATAGACAAGGAATCTTTAGTCTGAATCTCCATGTTTTTCCATCTCATCTAATCCAACAATAAGGATGAGACTATTTCATCAAATTTTAAAGTAGTTGCATTACTACCTATAGCAACAATCAGAATATCTAACAATTTTGTTAGAGAACATAGCATATTAATGCACTTATCTTCATTTGATATCTTAATATCAACATTTAACAATTGACTAACCATAGTATTGAAGGCATTCAAATGCTTAATCACCAAGTCTCCATCCTTCATTATTATGCTATACAACTTTTTTTGTAGAAACAATTTGTTGGCTAGGGACTTAAACTGATACAAAGCCCCTAACTTGTCTCACAAAGCCTTCACATTTTCTTCCCCTAACACATTTAGTAATATTAAATCTGAGAGACACAATCACATTGTGTCATTTTGCTTCCAATCCAACTTCATCTAGTCTTCTATTAACATCCCCATTGGTGTAGTACCTTGATCCACAAAAATCCACCAGTCTTTGTCGACCAACAAGTCTTCCATTTTGAGCTTTCATGACTCAAAGGTTTTTCCCATTAAATTTCTTGATTTCTATTTTTGAATTTCTTTCCATTTATTTTCACCACAAGAATGTCCAACTGCAATAGGATTTGCAACATGCCTAAGCCAAATCCCTTAGCCATAGATACATCCCCTTGAAGCCAAAACTTGGCTCTAGTACCAAATGTAGGTTTTAACCCTATACAATTAATCGTTGCAAACATATTCTTAATCAAATAGAAAATATACAATAGAAAACACACAAATTTATATAGATATTTTTATCCTAGAAACCCAAACTGGGAAAACCAGAAAGGTTTTTTTATTATATTTTCTATACATAATGAAAATACAATATATATTATGCGAGGTACATGAACCGACAATCCAAATATAGTTCAATAATTGTGATTAAAAAACCATAGGAAAAACCACCATGCACTAAAAAATTTCTTTTGACAAATTTGCAGGATGAAAATTGCCAAAAATTGAATGCAAAAAAAAGAACCAAAAAATTTCTTTCGGGGCACTACTCCTAACCCCATGCAGGAGAGATCCCACCCCTTGCATACCTCCTGAAAAGAGAGGGTTGAACAACCCTCTAGGGCCCCCATTTCTTCATGGCGCGTATAATTCATGCAAAGAATATAACACATACCCAAAATAAATCAATATCTACACCTTCCTTATTTCCTATCTCTAAGGTTTCCCCTTGATTTTTGAGATTTTATAGGTGTAGGACTTGAGCATTAGAGCTCACAGATATTTTACCAAGAATCTCAAAGGAATCAATTTCTATCCCTCTCACTTTCCATGTATTGTTCTCTATGTAGGTAAACATCTTCCCCTCAATAACATGACTTATAGGGGACCACCACAGGGTTTAAAATAGAATTTAAGAATGAGTTTCGATCTTGACCTAAAACTTACCTTTGGGAGGCATCACAACTTGTGTTCCTTACCACATATCCTAGATTAAGATGAGGAATTTTCAATATTAAATTGAGGAAATCATAGTGAGTTGAAGAATTTTGATTAGGGAAATGACCATAGAACCTACAAATACTTGAAAACTCCTTCCCATTTGTAACCAAAAATTTGATGCCAATTGGATTTCCAATTAGCATGTGTCATACAAACCTAATCCTCTATATTATGTCATTATTTCATCATTAATTGGATCAACAACCTTTCCTCCATGCCACAGTATTCCACTCCTTGTTTTTGGCATCTTTCACCTATGAATTTATCATCTCATCTTGTCATCCATACCTTTACCTTCTAAATCAACTACTCTAACTTATATATTCAAGTTCACCTATCTATAATGTGAACCTTAATATTAACTTCTATTATATTTGGTGGTATACAAATGAATTAATACTTGAGATGATCATAATGGTAATAGTAGCTAAATGGAAAATAAATCCTCATGTAATCTAGGAATTGTATGTGCTTTAGGTTACCTAATTATGTCTCCATATTTTAAGGCACCCTTTTCCAAAATCCATCTTTATCACTAAGTGTCATGATATATATATTAGCACTAAGGATCATGATCTCTCATTGATGTTTAGGAGGAGTGCAATATTGTCTACTTTTTCCTTGATCATAGAGTCTTTCCAAAATTCTAAATATAATAATATTGAGTACCAAGTAAATCCTTTCTTTCAATTTGACACTACGCCTCTTCATTTTTACCATATGAACCATTGCTTCATCACCTTTTGACAAATCCCCATGAAATTTAATTTCCTACCTTTAATGGGAAATAACTTAGTACCAACATCAAATATAGTCTCGATGACAATCGATACTCTTAGAGTTTATAAATTGTTCAAAAGTCATTTATAAAAATCCTTAAATATTCTCTTCCTTGCAAATCCCAAACTTGTCACTTCTATCATATCTATTGGAATTTCTAACTACGATAAGTGAAGGACTACGATGGGATTCCAGGATTGATATTACCACAATTACATGAGTTGATTTATTTGAATATTCCCTTCATACTACTAACTTTACCTCCTCCTTTGACAAGAACTATATTGTTCACTACTCATTTTCTCATATACTTTGAGCAGCACCTTGTTTATCAAAATGTTTTCCTTTTGGAACAAAGGTATCCCATTATGCCTTCCACGTTAACAAACTACCACCAAGTTGAGAAACTTGATAAACCTCTACTTTATCAATCATAAACAAAGAATATTTTTTAAGGCATTCATTCCTATTCCAAATTGTGAATAGTTCTTTGCGATTTAGGAATATTGACGATCCTCCACATAATTCCTTTGGCTCTTCCTCATTGTCTAGATGCTCCTAGCCTTCTTCCATTTGAAAAAATCCTCACATAATGTCATAATGTCATATCTATATTAGCACATACCAATACTTATCCCATTTCTTTATTTAGACTTTCTTGAATGTTATTATATGCATTCTACTTCTTATTCTATTATTTAAATTAAAATAAATTATAATTAAATAATTTATGACAATATTAACTATACATACTATTTTCTACCACAATCATTAATAATAAAATATATGCAATTGCCTCACATGAAAAAGTTAAAAAAAAAATAACTAATTTCACATAGAAATTTACAAATGAAAATTTCCTTAAAATACTCCAACAATTAAAAAAACAAAAAAATAAAAATATATTATTTTTTTTTAAATATAAAAACAAACAAACAAAAAATAATTAAAAATAATCTCAATTATAATTATAATTTAAATGCCATATTGAAAAAAACTAAAAATACATTATTTTATTATCTAAAAATAAAAAATAAACTCAATATTTATTATAATTTCAATACATTAATCCTTATAATATTTTAGTGGCCTAGTGGTAATTCATCAAGTTACTTAAAAATATCGAATAAGCCAATAAAATTACTAGTATTGCAATTCATTGTAACGTCAATTGAAAATCTTCTTTTTACTATACTTTTCAATCTCCTCTTCTTACTATACTTTTCAATCTTCTCCAAATTATATTCGTTACAAAGATTTCAAAGGATTAGATTTATATCATAGAAATTGGGTGTGATAGTTATTTGGCTGCAATAATTTATACTTCAAATATTTATTAAAAGTTTAAATATGTTCATGAGACACAATACTTAGTAAGGTTTTGCAAATGAGGTAGCAAGCTAAGTGGATTTGATTGTTGGAAAAACTTCATAGTTAAACGTGCTTGAGGCAGAGGAGTTCTGAGATGAGTGACAGAAGTGATAAGTGATGATTGACGCTAATCCTACTTCTTCACCCCTGTGATGCAATGGGTGTTAAGTGGATTCGTTTCACTAGTTTCAATCCTACTTCTTCACCTCTGTGATGCAATGAGTGTTAAGTGGACTATTGATAATTAAGTGGATTCATTTCACTAGTTTCAATCCTACTTCTTCACCCGTGTGATGCAATGAGTGTTAAGTGGATTATTGATGATTACTTCTTCACCCCTATGATGCAATGAGCGTTAAGTGGATTATTGATGATTACTTCTTCACCCCTATGATGCAATGAGCGTTAAGTGGATTATTGATGATTGACGCTATGTGATTCATTTCACTAGTTTCAATCCCATTTCTTCACCCTGTGATGCAATGAGTGTTAAGTGAACTATTCAAAATCATGAGAAATCTACCTCTCATGGAAATGGTCATAGATGAATAACTCAGTGTTAAGTAGACTATTCAAAATCATGAGAAATTAGTCAGTTACCCACTAGTCTCATGGAAATGATCATAAATAAATAACTCACTTAAAGTAGTTGAATCCCAAAAATGATATCTAACAAACAAATTTATTAATGTTTTATAATAGATATGATATATTTATTTGAAATAAAATTTTCAAAAGTTTAATTTAATTACCAGCAATTATTAAGTGGATGGTAAAAATTTAATCTCCAAACAATATTTTAAATTATTCTTAATAATATTCAGAAATCAAAAATTAAAATTTATGTTATATCTTTTATACTTTGTAATTAAATTTATTAATTAAAAAATTTATGGTATAATATGAAATTAATTATGATTTTAGAGCATATAATAATAATAAGCCATGATATTAATTTATAGTATTATAGAAAAATTTATTTATAAAAAATGAAATAATATATTACTTATTTTTAATAATAATTTAATTTTTATGATTATTTTAATCTTAATAATATTTTAATTTAATTTATCTGATTATCTTAATTTAAGTTTATATTTCAAGTGGCTATAATATGCATTTATCTATACAATATAAACCATAACAAAAAAAAATAAAAATAAATAATATATATATATATATATATATATATATATATTCAAGTGGATATAATATGTATTTATCTATACCATATAAAATAACAAAAAAAAATGGAGGAAAAACCATGTAGGTGCCTGTTATGGAACAAATTAATTGATTTCAAATGTTGAACTTGCGTCTTCCTTGAATAGAAAATAAAATTTTACACTTTGAAATTCATTTTATTTTATTTTTTCAAACCCTAAACACTAGACATCTACGGTGAGTAAAATTGCATCTGGCATTCTTAGCTGTTGTAAGATAAATATTTAACTCAAAAAAATAGGCATGAGACGATAGGCTATCGATAAATATTCTTCAAAAATTCGTTTCAAAAGAAATATTTTGACAGAAGGATCTGTCTCAATGAAATGAAATATCTAAATGATTTCACCATATAACCCTACCGGAGATGGTACCCTTCTGTTCCTCTCTCCCAGAGTTAATATTCATGGCAATATATTTTTGAGGATTCACCTTTACCATATGGTTTCTACGATTTCAAGTAATTTATAACAGGAGAATGCTAAAGATATGATGATTTAATAATATGAAAAGCTATTTTCACTCTGTTTTTTATCACAAAAATGGATGATATAATAATTAATACACACTATTTAGGACATGTGTACACTTCATAAAATGGTTTTGTTATTGGAGGAATGTCTCAATATATATAATTTTATTTCATAGTATTATTACATTGATAACTCAGTCCAATCTAATCCCCACTCCTAAACTTAATGTAATCAATAACACATATTTGTCTAAATAGATCAACCATCCTTGATTAACACTTTCTCCTGTGCTTTTTTGGGTCTGTTTTTCTTTTTTATTACATGCTAGTAGAGGAGAACCACATAAACACTTGTTTTTTTGGAAGGAAGTAGCATTGAAAGTTTCAAATTGTGTTCCTTCTGGGATTCTCCCACATAGTTTGTTGGATGAAACATCCAAATATGATAGCATGAATAGCATAGAGAGAATTTGAGGAATTTCTCCAACCAGATCATTTTTTGCCAAGTCCAATTGTTCCAAAGCAGATGTAGGTATTTTCCCCTCCAACTGGTTACTTGATAAATTCAACAATCTCAAGCTAGTCAAATTCCCTATGCTTTGAGGTATTTCCCCTGTAAGATTATTGCTAGACAAATCCAATATTAGACAAATCCAATATTGTGTTTGTAGCCAACGCATATGTTAGAGTATACTCATGTCCCTTGATGATAATGTCCATGTCTTCATACAAGGTATTACTACTGAGTTTGGAAAACCCAAGGGTTTTGAATCCTTGGAGTCTCTCTAGATTGGATGGTATCTTTCCATTGATTCTATTGTTGGACAAATCCAACACTTGCAATTTGATGATATTTGTGATGTTGGAAGGAATACTACCATGAAGCTTATTATAGCCAACACTTAAAACTCTCAATTCATGAAGAGTTGTAAAGTAACTAGGTAGTTGACCTGTCAATTCATTTTTGCTTAGATCTAATAGTTGAAGTTGGGTACATCTGACCAAAGAAGAAGGCAAAGTCCCAAAGAAGTTATTAGAATAAGCAGAGAGGACTTCCACAGAAGCGGGAAATCCTATGTTTAGATTTCCACTAAGTTTGTTCTCAAACACCTTCAACCTCTGTAAGATAGTACATTTACTTAAATTTGATGGTATGTTCCCTGACAAGAAGTTGCTATGCAATAATAAATTCCTCATAGATTTGCAATTTCCTAGGGATGGAGGAATCGTTCCAGTGAACTTGTTTTTAGACAGATCTAATACCTCTAGTTCCACACATTGGCCAATATGATCAGGAATCCGTCCCTCCAAAATGTTTTTAGATATATCTAATTGTTGAAGCAAAACCAAACCACTAATACTTCCAGGAATAGGACCAGAAATATTATTTGAATGCAAGAAGAAATTTTTAAGAGAATGAAGTTTTCCAATGCCTCTTGGAATTGTACTTGTAAAATAGTTGGTATCTAAATAAAGTTGGTATCTAAATAAAGTTGTTCAAGATTCTTTAAATTAGCAATGTCCTCGGGGATTTTGCCACTTAGCTTGTTGGTACCAAGATTGAGGAAGGTCAATTGACTCAATTTTGCAATGGCTTCAGGTATGTCACCACTAAAGCTATTTTCACCTAAATTTAAGTAGGTGACTTGACTCATTCAGGTAGGTTACCAGTCATGTTATTTCCAACTAGACTCAAGGTGGAGAGGGGAAGCCCAAACACACTCATAGGCAAGAAGCCTTGAATTCTATTGTATCTAAATCCATCCATACAAGATTGCTGCAGTTTCCTATTTCAGAAGGGATAAGACCTGAAATATTGCATGGCCCATAAATGGATAGTTGACTAAGCTCTCTCAAATAACCAAATTGAGGTGGGATATTACCTGATAATGCTCGATTGTCTCCCAAAAATAAAATTTCAAGAGAAGAGCAGTTTCCTAAAGACCGAGGAATGGAGCTCTCCAACTTGTTTGATTGTAGATACAGGTACTGTAAATTTTGTAGCGAGCCCAGTTCAGCCGGAATTTTTCCACTCAAGTTGTTGTGAGAAAAAGCGATGTACTGTAGCTGAGTACAATTACTAATATCTGGAGGGATGTGACCACTTAGTGAATTGCCTTCAAAGTAGAGAACAGATAAATTTATGATGAAACCCAAACTGAAGGGATTGGACCAGTGAGATTGTTGTATCCAATGGACAACACCTGGAGAGAAGTGCAATTGCTCAGAGAAGTTGGAATATTTCCAGTAAGATTATTGTTTGTCAAGCGGAGCTGTTCCAACTGGACTAGACGACCGAATTCTGTTGGTATGCTCCCTATCAAGCTGTTTACTGAAAGTCGGATTGATTGCAGCTTTGTACAATTACACAGCGTTATTGGAATATAACCACTGAGCAAATTATAGCTGAGGTCGAGTGCTGCCAGGGCATTTAACTGCCCAAACTCCGTTGGAATTCTTCCTATCAAATTATTCTGAGAAAGATTCAGTGAGCTTAATAATGAGAGGCTGCCAAGAGATGGTGAAATGGCACCTTGCAATCCCAGTCCAGGAAGTATTATGGAGCAATGGTACCTTGTAGTGCCCTTTCTGCAGAAAATGCCATTCCAGGAGCACAGGTTACCAGAGTTTGCTACGGTCCAGTTGATCAGCGATCCAGCCGGATCCGATGTGAGGGCCTTTCTGAATGACAAAAGGGCCTCTACGTGTATCGTCAGCGTCCATGGATGATGATGATGTGAATTCAGGTTGTTCCTTCAAAACGAAATCATGGGATTGAAGAGAAGCACTTCCACCAATCATGCGGTCATACAGATCATGATCATGGTGTAAACCATGGTCCCTCTGAACATGTGAGGAATGAAATGACTTCATGGAATAACTAAAAGTTGCTGCAGCAACATCATCCAATGCTATTGTAGTTGCCAGGAGCAGAAACACTAGTATCATCATGGAAACACCACCTTTCTTCATTTCCTGCTTATCCCAAATAAAACAACTTCAAAGGCTTGCCTGTAAGTTCCCTTGTTTGCAAACATACATATAAATATTGGAGATTTTGTAGTCTCATTGAAGATGCAGAGTAGGTTGAAAAGTCTAAATACATTGGATTCACCAGTACAAAGTCAAAAATCAATCATGGGATTCAATGGGACAGAGTCATGGTGAAGTTGTGCCGAAAGTAATTGTATTCACAGGACCTAGACAGTAAGAGATAATTGAATGGAAAAGTCATGGAATAAAATGCTGAAAGTAAATGCTTTTGGATATTGTCAAGCACGCTGTAGTTATGCTTTTGGACGCACCAATTTGACAAATAGTGTCTTTCGTTTTCCAATGACAAAAACCTAGTGGAGTCGTGTTTAATCGGCATTCCAGTTTGAATTTCATTAGTATGTTAAACCATTCTAGAAATTCCAGCTTGAATTTTATTAATATTCAATATTATGGAATTTATCGACAAAGTATTGAATATTCAATATATCTAGAACGAAAGTTGTGTAAATGAATTCATTTATTTTATTTTGAATTTGATTCTATAAAAATTTAAAATTATTTTATAAGGATTTTACAAAATATATTATGATATAAAAATTTTAAATTATTTTATATGAATTATACAAAATATATTATGAAAATTTGTCAAGATAATTATGTATTTTATATGGAATTTAGTAGGAAATCATGTCAAATGTGACATGTGAGGAAGAAAGTCATACAAAATTATTGATTTTGTCACATAAAAAATTGGTTGATATTAGTATTGTTTAGAATATAGAGGTGAAGCACCTGAAAATTGGCTCTTATCAATATTGTCTAGAAAATTGACTAATTCTCTAGAACATTTGAAAAATGTTGTGGACTAATTCATTTTATATAGAATTTAGTGAGAATTCACATCAAGTATACAAACTTGTGAATTCTATCTAGAAATTGGTTGGTATTGGTATCGACTATTACATGGAGGTGAACAAGTTAGGGAATTTATTCGTCTCTAGTTTCAAAGTGGTTGATAGATTAATTTTATGGGACATGTTATTACAGAAAAATGTAGAAACAGTCATTCTATATGTGATTAATGGGCAAGTCATATTGAATGGAAAATTGGTGAAGAAAGTCGTGTGATCTCATTAATTTCTTTTGGAATTGATCTAGATTGAATCATTATATTATTTATCATCCATCTTTGATGCATGGGCATCTTACCTCCAAGTCAAAACACATTTTGACTAGACATAGGGGTCTTTGATTACCAAGGGAGTTGGTCTCCTAATCGAGTGTCAGCATTTAATTTTTTGTATTTCCTATGTTTCTAAGGAAATCTACATAATTTGTGTAAATAGTATTGAGATTGTAATTAGACCTACTTCTAAGAAGATATCACGAAAATATTTGGGAGAGTTAGAGAGATATTAGAGTTAGTTAGATCTCTTCACAGATATGTGAATCTAGAATGTCCCAGAATAGAGGTTTGTTGAGTGATTAGTGGATCTGAACTGATTATAGCTCAAAATCCTTTTTGTATAAAACATAGCTAAGAGGCGGATAAGTAAGAAGGAAAGAGGAGAGGAATATCGAGAGGATTGGCAAAGCGAGGCCGAGTATGGCCAGAAGACTCAAGAGAGTGAATTACATATAAATCATGCCTAAGAGACATAGGGGATTTGTATGTAAATCTTATGTATATTTGTGTGAATATTTATGGAAGTAAACACCATGTTGTGAGTGTGAAAGACTTTGTTAATATTTTGTTTGTGTCCAATTAAATCCTCTGTTATTGTGTGGATCTAAGCTCTTTGTATTATGTCAAGTTTGAGTGTAATGCACATGTGTTGCAGGCTTGTTATATTAGAGTTTAAGAGGAAGAAAATTTCATAGGAATAACACAAGAGTGTCAAGAAGACACTTATTGTTGATCCAGTTATGTGATCAACGATCTAAATGTTGTGTAAAATCAAAGTGGCATAGCTAAAACAACCAAAGTAGCGCAACAGAAGCATGGAGACCCACAAAGGACGAGAAAAAGGCATTGAAGAGTGTTACAAAGAGAGGGAGACCATAGTCGTAAGAAGGGAGACTTTTTTTGTAACATTACAAACAAAAGGGTCAAGGACAGATACGATCTAAGACTTAGTATATTAAGCCAGTGGAAGTTCATCGTATAATGGTAAGAGAAGGAGAGTTCTGACAGCCAACAATAATATTGTTGTCTTGGAAAATTAGAAGGGTGGAGAAGTCAAATTGTCAAGGATGTCATTTGACAGAGGCCAGGGACACAAAACTAGAAGTTCATTAAAGAGAATTTGTCAAGAGACTGATTCCTTGGGATTTTACCCCCGAATGAGAAAAGAAGAAGCGTGCGAAGATAAGTTCAAGATGACGTGTAATGTTGGTGATATGTAAAGGCCCATAGTGACATGGAAGTTTAATATTTACAAAGGTAGGTCCCAGTTAATGTTTATTACTAGAGACAAAAAAGAGGCTTGGTAAGTGTCGTAGAGAAACTACATTGCAAGGTTTGTATTTCGGGAGGTTAAAAAGTGTGCAACAAAAGTAAAGGTCAGTGTGACATGGATGGTTAAAGCGTCGAGCTGACGTGTGAGGCTTGAGAAGTGGAAAAATATGGTAGTTACTAGTATTATTGTCTTGGATGCTTATTGCATCTTACAAATGCACAAGGAGAGTCCAAAAAAGAAGGAAATGAGAAAGGATATTGATAAACATGAGTGATCAGGTGATCATGTCCAAGAGGAAAAAAATGCTCAAAATTGGAACTGCTCAGAATTGGTTGCAACTTGAATGACCGGATAGGCCTCATCGCTGCGATTATAGCACTGCGAACGGGACTCAAATCCGATGTCGTATGAAGAAGATATTGAAGTTTTAAAACGCCCAATGACCTTCAAAACAAGAATTTTGAACACAAAAAATTTTGTCATTTTTCAGAAAATTTTGTGGAAAATTTCATTTTTTTATTAAGGTTTTGGAAGCCTATCAGAGGGAGCCATGTGGCCTGCCCGGAGGCTGCCATGTGGCCCCAGGCCTATGGTTCAAGTTTTTTTCAAAAAATATTTTGGAGGGCAGACCTTACCCGACCTGAACGGAGTCGGGTCACCCTGAACGCATTCAGGTCAGCAGTCGGGCACGACATGACCTGAACGCATATGGGTCAGTCTTCGTGCAGTAGTGAATGGGTTATGGTGGGCGGAGATCGACCTGACCTGAATGCCTTCAGGTCATGGCAAAAGGGAAGTCAGGTTGTTTTTTTGAACCGATGGAAAACAAGGGTTAAGCCCTCAGGGCTATAGTTTTTAAACCTCGTGACCAGGCGTAGAACCAAGGGCTAAGCCCCTTTCAAATGGCGGTAATAAAAGTTTTAAGCCCTCGGGTGCTAGCCCTTATCCAAGTGACCTGCGGGCTATGACCATGGGCGCGACTTTGGCCTTATCCGCCAGCAACACTTAACTGCCCGATTTTTCCGCATGTGAACACTAGTTAAAATGAAAGTGAAATTAAATGCATCTGCCAATTTGGTAGCACGGTTCCAACAAATTCATCTTTCCGCCATTTCTAGCGCGTCTAACTGGAGTTCATCCAGATTTGGTGGGGTTTCCAAGAGACATTGGACAAAAAATTGTGGAGGTCATATCTTCTCCAATATTGGACCAATTTGGACGAAATTTTGGTCAATTTTGGGTATTATGAGCATTCTAAAGATTTTGAGACAAGTTTCAAAGCCAACAGAGGTGTTCTTCAACCATTTTTGCTTTAGGGAAGCTTGGAAAGCCATAAGGGCCATGAGGGAAATGGAGCTGCATTGGGCTACACTTCACTGTTTGAGGTGAAATAAAAGCCATTCTTAGCTTATTTTTGTCTTCTGAATTAAATTTCATAGATTTTTCAGCCTTTTTAGGCTTATTTATCACTGTAAAACCAATTTGAGCAACTTAATAGAGCAAGGACATGCCCATTGGGAGCCTTGGAACTGGCAGATGTAGCCCAGGAAGGGTGAACTGCCTCATCATGTTGATGTGTTGTTATGGTGAAGTTATGTTGTTGTGTATTTCTGATTTAATATGTTAAACAGTAATTTTAATTAACATTCCCTCACACATAAACTCAAAAACAGTTACCAATAACACTTTGTTTAAATTGCAAGACATGATAAACACTTTGCACAGTTAATTTAATGGAAATAGATACTTTGCACAGCATTGAAAATAGTTCCATTTTCAGATCAGATGGTATCAGAGCTTAAGGATTTGAGCCTTAGGATCTAGAGTTTTACTTAGCATTTGTTTTGTGCAAAGATATAGTTGACTGTTTGCAAGTTTTGATGCTTACTAAGCTTAAACTCAAGAGAGGTGAAGGACACTTGGTTAGTGCACAAAGTAATCCACAACAAAGAAGGGCCAGAGAGCCACCTCCAAGAGTTACTGAAGAAGCCTCAAGCATGTCTTCAAGAGAAGGAGAAGCTCCTGAAGATATGGATCCCAAAGAAGAGGAACGAGTGTTCCGAAAAGCTTTCCTAGACATGACGTAGATGGTGAGGATACTCTACCAAGAAAGGAATGATAGGCTTGTTGGAGAAGGGTCTAAAAACCAGAAAGAAGGAGAGAATTATTCAGGAGGAAAGAAAAGTGATGACAAGTCAAAGAAAGGACACGCAGGAAATGGTGATCCACCATCCCCATCTTCATCCTCTTCCTCTCCATCGTCATCCTCAACTTCAGTGAATCAATCTCACAAGTCTAAAACCACTGGTAAAAGTCCATTTTTAAAGCTTGATGTTACATTTGAGTTGCCAATGTTTAATGGTGAAGTCAATGCAAAGAAACTTGACAATTGGATAAGACAGTTGGAAGTTTACTTGAGGATACAAAGCCTTTGTGAAGATGACACCAAGATTCAGTTAGCCTCTTTAAGAATGGAAGGATCAACATTGGTATGGTGGGAAGACAAGACCAAGGATGAAATTAAAAAACATGGTAAGATCACTTTATCATGGGCTGAATTTATTTCCGTAATTAAGAAAAAAATTTATCCATTAGCTCATTTACAAAAGGCTATCATGAATTGGCAAAGTTTTAGAAAACTTAAAGGACAAAGTGTTCAAGATTACACTCAAGAGTTTAGAAGAAGGGCTCTGTTGTTGGGAATTGATTTGCATAGTCAAGATACTTTGTTGAAATATATAGGTGGTTTACAGAATTATTTTATTCATAGTATCCTTATGTTCAGTCCTACTAGTCTAAACGAAGTTTGTGTGCAAGCTACAAATTTAGAGGCTAGAGGGAAACAATCTTTTGATGAGAATATGGATAGTGAATTCAAAGGCAAAGGGAGGAAAATAAATGCAAACTCTAGGAAAGAAAAAGGAAAGTTATTTTGTAAAAACTGTTCCAAAACAAGCCACGATGAAGACCATTGCTGGAAACTTCATCCAGAGCTGAAACCAGAGAAATTAAAAAACAAAGATAAGGCCAAAGAAAAGGGAAAAACTGTTGCAACTGTTGAACAAGACTTAGGGTCTGAATCAGGTGATGAAACTAAAAGCATAGCCATGGTACTAAATAAAATAAAGGGGAAAGAGATTGTAAAGGAAACAAATTCCAGTCCTAGCACTTTAAACTGTCACATAGAAGCTCAAAATGAAAAGAGGAGGATGGAGCTATTTCATATAAGGATAATCTCAAAACACACAAAGATAGACACACTATTTGATAGTGGGTCTTAAGAAAATCTCATATTAGAAGACTTAGTCAAAAAGTTGAAACTTGAGACCATACCTCATCCAAATCCATATCCACTTGGATGGATTTGCAAGAATGATAATTTACAAGTCTCAAGAAAGTGCATGTTGCACTTCACCATAACAGCTCATTATGTTGATTTGGTTGAACTAGATGTGGTACCACTTGAAATTATAGGTGTGGTGTTGGGTAGTCCATATTTATATGACAGAAAAGCGATATTCCATTGCCATGAGAACAAGTACCATTTGTTCAAGGATGGTAAGGAGTTTATTGTGAGAGCACATTGGAAGAAGCTAGAATCATCTTTAGTGAATGCATGGAAATTGAAAAGGCTTGTCAATGCAAGTCAAAATATGACTTTTTTGATGATTAAGAAAAAATATTTTGTACATAATCATTTTCATGTTATTTCTGATGTAAATGATGATATGTTTCAGTCTGAAAGCAAGTCGTCTTGGGAAGATGACAAGATGCTGCAGAAAGTGCCTTTGGTGTTGATCGGTGCAGAGAACAAAGTGTCGGTGCAAGGTGGTGCAAAAATCCAAGAGAGGGTAAAGAATGCAAGCAAAGAGGACACAAATTTCAGCATGGGTCATTGATGGTTTCAGTATGGCAGATTGGTATGGCGAGAAAACTTGGTCGGGAATCGACACAAGTACATGACCCATTCGAAAAAAATTCTCCATAAGGATAGTTGGCAAGGTGAATCTCAATTTCAGTTTCCTTTGAAGTTAGACCATTGTAGATACAGTATGATTTATGAAAATTATAGTTTTTGTTCAGCAAATTTCAAAAATTTGCATTATGACCCAGTCAAGGTTAGCAACGATCGGTCAGCGGATTCAAGGAAGAATTTATCTTTTTATGAGAAGCTCAATTTGATGAAGTCAGGAAGATTTTAGTGGTTTAAGGTTGGAAGAGTGGAGAATCAATATACTCATCTTCAATTTCTGTAAATCAGAGAGCTTTTGGGGTCCAAAAGCTTCCCATTTGGGAGGTGTGATTAGGTGATCATGTCCAAGAGGAAAAAAATGCTCAAAATTGGAACTGTTGAGAATTGGTTGCAACCTAAACGACTGGATAGGCCTTGTCACTGTGATTCTAGCACCACAAATGAGACTCAAATCTAATTTCGTATGAAGAATATATTGAAGTTTTAAAACGCCCAATGACCTTCAAAACATGACTTTTGAACACAATTTTTTTTTTCATTTTTCAGAAAATTTTGTGGCAAATTTCATTTTTTTATTAAGGTTTTGGAAGCCTATTAGAGGGTGCCATGTGGCCTTCCCAAAGGCTACCACGTGGCCCCAAGCCTATGGTTCAAGTTTTGTTCAAAAAATATTTTGGAGGGTAGACCCGACCCGACCTGAACGGAGTCGAGTCACCCTAAACGCATTTGTGTTAGCAGTTGGGCATGACACGACATGAACACATATGGGTCAGTCTTCATGTAGCAGTGAACGGGTTATGGTGGGCAGAGGTTGGCCCGACCTGAACGCCTTCGGGTCATGGCAAACGGGCAAGTTAGGTCGTTTGTTTGAACCGGCGGAAAACAAAGGTTAAGCCCTCAGGGATATAGTTTTTAAACCCCGCGACCACGCACAGAACCAAGGGCTAAGCCCCTTTCAAATAGTGGTAATAAAAGGTTTAAGCCCTTGGGTGCTAGCCCTTATCCAAGTGACTTGCGGGCTATGACCATGGGCGCAGCTTTGGCCTTATTCGCCAAAAACACTTAACCGCCCGATTTTTCTGCATGTGAACACTAGTTAAAATGAAAATGAAATTAAATGCCTCCACCAATTTGGTAGCGCAATTCTGAAAAATTTAGCTTTCTGCCATTTCTAGCACACCTAACTGGAGTTCATCCAGATTTGGTGGGGTTTCCAAGAGACATTGGGCAGAAAATTGTGGAGGTCATATCTTCTCTAATATTGGATCAATTTGGACGAAATTTTGGTCAATTTTTGGTAGTCTAAGAATTATGAAGAGTTTGAGATAGGTTGTAGAGCCAACAGAGGTGTTCTTCAGCCATTTTTTCTTCAGGGAAGCTTGGAGAGCCATCAAGGCCATGAGGGAAATGGAGCTGCATTGGGCTACACTTCAGTGTTTGAGGTGAAATAAAAGCCATTCTTAGCTTATTTCTATCTTTTGAATTCAATTTGAGCAACTTAATAGAGCAAGGACATGCCCATTGGGAGCCTTGGAACCAGCAGATGTAGCCTAGGAGGGGTGAACTGCCTCATCATGTTGTTGTGTTGTTATGGTGAAGTTATGCTGCTGTGTATTTCTGATTTAAGATGTTAAACAATAATTTTAATTAACATTTCCTCACACATAAAATCAAAAACAGTTACCAAAAACACTTTGTTTAAATTGCAAGACATGATAAACACTTTGCACACTTAATTTAATGGAAATGGATACTTTGCACAACATTACAAATAGTTCCATTTTCAGATCAATGAGAAAGGTTCAAAGAAAAATCGCAATCAGATGAAAAGGAGTGCCACAAATGCTAGCATGAAGACGATGAGTTATGAGGAATTCAAGATGGAAATGGCTTAACTAAAAGTACATCTTAGTATACTAGAGGAGGTGATACAAGAATATGAGGAAAAACAAAGATATGGTTGGACAATGAAGAATAAGAAGGTGAGATGGTATTCATTACAAATGAAGTTAAGGCAAGGGATGTATGACATATTGAGGAAAGAAATCAAATTAGATGAGTATAATATAAATGTTTTTGAACTAATTTTATTCCTTGATGAAAAATGAGTAAAAGATATTTAGAAACAATTTATAGATAATTTTAGACAGTTTGGTGGACTATGGGAATAGTTCAATTCAACATGAAGATGTGGTAGCTAAGACATCGAATGAAGGGCCTTATGATTTTTAATATAACACTTTGTGTATGAATGTATGTTTAGCAGGTGATGATCATAACTTAAATGATGTGGTTTTACAGGTTGATGAAGTAATGAAACTACTAGAATAGATGGATGAGATGGAAAAATTACTTGAGAATGTATTTATTGACCTTGAAGATGGTGAATTTGATAGGAAAGTTGTCATAGTAGAGGAAATTAAGGGAGAACATAAATTAATTTACGTTCAAGAGGAGGATGAGCCGACATCATCTCATGGAGATTATGAAAGTACAAAAGATGAGGATTCACTTCATGAAGATATGCTCGAAGAAATTCCAACCATTAGAACACTAAGTGACAATGTCATGCTAGAAGAAAGAAGTGAAAATGATGATATGGAGCTATTAGAGGAGTGGTTGGCAGAAGATCCAAGTGATAGTAATTGTGTAGAGGCTACAAATACAATTCAAAATGATTTTTTAAAATTGTATGAAGAGCTAAATTTCTTAGAGGAAAGGATAGAAATCCAAAGACTGTATATTCAACATGCAAAATCAGAGTTCAAATAAGAGGAAATTATGGTTAAAAGATAATGAAGAGAGGATTGAAAAGTGTGAACAACAGATTGAAAATGAGGCATGTAAACCAAAATTGGGCTTTATAACTCTTATTATAGAGAAGGATATGCAACTGTTTGAGGACAGTTGCAGCAATGAAGTTTAACCAAAGATAGAGGTTGATAAAGTGATTGATGAATTGTGGATGTTGATGAGGAATACATCCAGGAGAAGACACAACAGACAAAGGAAGACAACTAACAAGGAAATGTAGCTGACTGTAAAATATGCATAAACAAAGAAAATGGGAAACAACAACATAAAGTGTGAAAGCCTAGAGAAATAGAAGAAACAAAACAATAACAAGGTAGAAAATTAGATAAGAATCTACAAACTAAATTCTAGGATCGAGGAGGACTTAGATCGAAACTTGGGAGTCTGATGTAAGATCATCTTACCTCCAAGTCAAAATACATTTTGACTAGACTTAGGGGTCTTTCATTTACCAAGGGATTTGGTTCCATAATTGAGTGTAATTATTTAATTATTTGTATTCCATACATTTCTAAGGAAATCTAGAGAAATTGTGTACAAAAGATTGAGATTATAATTAGACCTACTTATAAGAATATATCTCAAGAATATTTGGGAGAGTTGGAGAGATCTTAGAGTTAGTTATATCTCTTGAAAGATATGTGGATCCAAAAGGTCCTAGAATAGACGTTTGTTGAGTTATGAGTGGATATGAATTGATTGTATTTCATAATCCTTTTTTGTATAAAAATTAGTCAAGAGGTAGATAAGTAAGAAGGTAAGAGGAGAGTAATATCGAGAGGATTGGTTGAGTGAGGCTGAGTATGGCCACAACACCCAAAAGGGCCAATTACATGTAAATCGGGCCTAATATGCATAAGGGATTTGTATGCAAATCTATGTACAGTTGTGTGAATTGGCCCTCACTCCCATTAGGGGAATTTCGAGGTCTAAAATGGGCCCCTTAAGGAAATAATAAAATAATAGCTAAACCAATAAAATAATATTTATGAATTTTCAATTCACTTTTTGCACCACAATCCATGTAACCATAATTAAATTCAATTCAAAAGTTGTACCAAAATAAAATTAATAAAAAATTTGTATTGATGTGACTATAAATAAGAATGAGCTTTTCAAGAAAAAGTCATTATCATTGAACAAATAATTCATTTGTCCTTTGCACTTAAATAACTTAAAATAAAGTATAAATATAAATTTATAAATTCTTAATTATATTAGATGCTATTAATTAAAATTTATATTATTAAAATTGTATAATAACATGTAATTAATATACTATATAAAAATCATATAATATAATATAATATAATAAATGTATAGGGATATGCATTGTTTCTTTCAAGAAATATGAAATGACAATAATATATTTTTATTCAAAAAGTGTGAAATGACATTTATTATGAGTATTTTACTTTTACTTTAAAAATACTTAGAGCACTACCATGGTTAACCATGAGTTTTTATCCATCATTGAGAATGTGACAAGTAAGTACCTTTAACTCAAGAACTTTCACCTCAACCATTAGGGATGATGTCATCCCCTAAAATGTGATTGGTTCTCTTAAAGTGAATTTTGATTGTACAATTTCCTTAGGAGGCCCATTTTAGACCTCAAAATTCCCCTAATGATATATACCTCATAATTCCACACCATCCACTGACACTTGCATCCCATAATTTGCAGGTAGACATAGACTCCTTGACGTGCATATATCTCAAATCCAACCTAAAGATTCACCAACTTCTTCTACGGAATCTATAGTTGAAGAAACTACATCCCCAATAGAAGGAGTAATTTTTCTCTCTTATTCTAGAGAACAACTTCTAGTACAAGAACTACAAGTCCCTAGTGAAGAAGAAGGAGAAACTTATTTTAATATTCCATTAGTAGGAGAACCAGAAGAAGAGCTATACAATCAAATCATAGAAGCTTGTATTATCTTTGGGGATTCTACAATGGCAGGGGAAGGATAAGGAGAAGTACATAATGTAAATGGTGAACTTAGGATTGACGGTGGAAGAGGCCGAGGATGAAATAGAGGAGGAGATGTAGGTATGGGTGGTATAGGTGGTAGAGGAGAACCAGATCCTTATGGATTTCCATTCTTTGATTAAGACACTACAACCATAATGAAAAACATCTCACCCTCTGTTCTCCCTAATTTCCATGGTTTAAGACATGAGGACCCTGAAACATTTATTTTTGAGTTTGAAGTTATATGTAGATCTTATGACTACTTACTTGATCCTCAAAAATTAAAAAATGTTTCAAGCTACTCTTAAAGATGGAGCACTTAAATGGTTCATGAGATTAGGAACACATACTATTAGAACATGGGAAGAAATGAAAATGTGTTCTTAGAAAAATATAAGGATTATTGCATGCCCCATAACCTTAAGGATGATGTCTTTAAGATGATGCAGAAAGAGGATGAAAGCCTTGAATAATTAGTTCAAATATTTTCTTGCAACATTAAAAGGGAAAAGATGTATAATTTAGATGATGAAACACTAAAATATCTTTTGCTAAAATCTATTAGAGATGACTAGCTTAACCTTCTCAATTTAATGAGCAAAGGATATGTTTCTCAACTTTCATTTCGAGAAGTCTATGATATGTGTAAACATATTTCAAGGGGTAACACTAGAACTGGTAAAAATACATGACATATTGGTATGTCTAGACTTAATAAATATGCAACTGGAGCAGTAAGTAGAGTTGAAATAGAAAATGTTCTTGACAATTTCAAGATAGATATTATTGGGAATCTTAGTGAACAACCAGATACTATTAAGATACAAAACAAGCAAAAAGCTGAGAATGTTGCATTATCTATTTTTTTACCATATGTAGGAATAAAAATGCCTTAAGAGAATGTCCCCTTGATAGTATATAAATTTGTGTCATATGTGCTGAAAATCATAATACAAAGGAATGTCCTTCGATACCTAGCCTTAAAGCTATTTTTCAAGATGAAACCAAAACAAGCCAAGTTGAATCTATTTGTTTTATTGCTAAAATAACATGGGAAAATCATAAACTAAACATGACTTAAGGTTTTAATACTTAATCATATGCACAACCATAGAACAATTGGATTGCACCCATGTCGTGGCAACCTTGGCCCCCACAAACTCAAAATCCATCTTGGGAAAATGGTTGGAAAAATCCTTATGGAAAATATCCTCAATATCCTCAACTACAAAAACCTTATCCTTCTTTTCCACCGCAATATTATCCTCCTCAACCAACTCAAACTCCTCAATTCCAAAATCCAAATCAACAACTTTCATTACCATTTCCTCAAAAATAAAATTAGCTACCCGCTCAACCACTTTTGGATCCAAATAATAAAAATAAACAAGTTTTTTATAATGTTGAAGGACAAAATTTTCAAGCTTGTATGATAACCCCATTAGGTCTAATTATTGTTCAACTTAGATTTGGTAGGGTTTTGTAAAAGAAGTCACCAACAATTTCCATCCAAAAATCTAAAGAGGATGAGATTCATGAAAAAGATGAAAATATTCCTCTAAAGGAATATGTTTTTATACAATCAAAGGATGAGAAAATAAAACAAGCTCCTACAATTCCTCTAGTAGAACTACCTTCTATTTCTTTACAAGATCCACCTTTTCCCAAAAGACTTAAAATTGATAAAGGAATAGAAAGGAGATTGTTTTACCGGCCTATGATATGCTATATGAACTTAAGAATATTTTCATAAAAATTCTTTTACTCCAATACATAAATGAAATACCAATATTTGCAAAAACTATCAAGGAGCTATGCATTAAGAAACTAGGAAGAATAAGAAAATATATTAAAAAGATCCAATTGGTAGGAAAAATTGCAGATATTATGATGGGGAGAACAATTTTTCAAATATATCTAGATCCAGGTAGCCCCATTTTAAAAATCCATATCAATGGTATTGAGATTCCAAACACTCTTATTGATCTAGGAGCAACCATTAACATCATGAGTAAACAGACAATGGAGCAACTAAATCTTCCAAATCTTCAATATATTCCAACATTATTGCAATTAGCAGATAGATTTGTTATCAAACTAGATGGTGTATTTGAATATGTGTCTGTCTCTATATATTCTTGGGAATATCCTGTATATTTCATGATTTTAAATCCCAAGGATAATTTAGGAGGCCATCCATTGATCCTTAGTAGACCTTGGCTAGTTACAAGTGATGCATTCATAAGTTGTAGAGCTGGTGATATGTATATATCTTATGGAAATTCCACTAATAAATTCACATTGTATATTCCTGCAAAGATAATAACTGAAGTAGAAAGTGAAATTTGTATAGATGATGATGATGAAGACTTTGATAATATGCAACCAGTATATAGTTTGTCACAATTGAATGAGGAAGATCAATTGATAAATTTAATGAATAAAAATGATTCTTCTTCTTACTGTGATCAAATTCAAAGTTTTTAAAAACAATGTAATATTGAATATCTATCATCTCATCAAATTACTTTACATTCTATGGAAAATTTTGGCAATTCTCAAGTATAAAAATTTTCAGGCAAAACATTGAATATTAATAATAACTTGGAAAAATTTCAAAAGAGAAAATTGGTAAATATGTCACAAAAACATTCCTCTGCTTATGCATGGGAATATACCCATATGAAAGGGATTGATCCTAAAACTTGTATGTATCATATTTATATCCAGGAAAATATACAACCAGTTAGACATGAACCTCAGAGAAGAATGAAACTGAGTCTGAGAGAAATTGTGAAAGAGGGATACAAAAAATTTTGAATGTGAATTTCATTTATCCAAAATCATATAGTTAATGTTTGTCACCTTTAGTGATTGTTCCAAATAAAAATGGAAAATTGAGAGTGTGTTTTGATTACAGAGAATTAAACAAATCCACCTTGACAAATCACTTTCTACTACCATTTATAGATAAATTATTAGATGCCTTGGCAGGAAAGAAGTATTTTTTATTTTTAGATGGTTTTAGTGGATATAATCAAATCCATCTAGCACCAGAAGATCAGGACAAAACCAATTTTACATGTCCTTGGGGAATATGTGCCTATAGAGTACTCCCCTTTGGATTATGCAATGCATCTTCCACATTTCAGAGAGTCGTTTTAGGTATCTTTTCTAATTTAATTCATGAATGTGTGGAAGTATATGTTGGGGTTCCAATGTTTTGGCCAGATTGGCAAGACCAAAAGACTAGACAACATCAAAACTACTTTGGGATCCTAGGATCTAGCCCTCCTGGATCCAGAGAGGGATCTCTCTATAAATGTAAAGAAATGATATATCTTTAAAGCTCAAATATGAGGTATTAGGCTAGGTATGAAGCACAAGGGTTTTTCAATGGTTTGGTTGTTCGGTTGGAGATCATTAACTGAGAAGGTTAAATAGAATGAGAGGAACAAAGCAGCAGGATGCTTCGACAAAAGAAGATAGGTCAAGAAAGTGTCAATCCATTGGGCTATGGAGTCATAAAAGGGGATTACTTGCATAACTACTAAGCAAGGTTTTCCATAGGGCAAGTCATCTATACTAAAATATCTTTTAGATAGATGGTGGAAAGGAACATTAAGGAGTGAAGGTGAAAGAAATAAAGAAACCCAATTGCATTTTGGAGATCAGGTCAGATATCATTTAAATCCAGACTTTCTTTGACATACTCTCAAGGAAAAATAGTTAAGATTTAACATAGAGCAAGACCTAAGATCAGAGAAAGAATTTTAACCTTCAATGCTTTTGACACTAGCTCAAAGGGATCTTAGAAAGGCCAAACTGTTGGAAAAGGACCCCACTAGACAGGGCTAACCCTAAATCCCCAGTATCCCAATTCTTTCAATTAAAACCAGACAAGAAAATCTAAGAACAAATTCTAAATTCATGCATCAGTAAGCAGGGAAAACCAACTACTATACTGGCTAAATTATCTTGAATTAGTTCTCAGATAGCACAATTAGTAGAAAACATCAAAGATAAGAAGAGCAGGAAGCATTAGGGTACCATGCAAGGGTATATCCTAAGCCAGATTACTAATTTCTTATCAGACAAGCGAAATATGATGAATTACAGAAGGAAAATAGAGACAAAGATAGAACACATCACTGCTGCTTTCAATCAGGATCCAATGAAACATGTTTTTCATATTAAAGGGCAACACCAGTCATATGCAACATTTTCCAACAACTTGATATTCAGTCTGAAATCATCTCCTCAGCCTATTTTACAACTATGCACACATAACTCTATCTCAAGAGAAATAGCTTACAATCCACAGTTATCCGATCAACAACCTTTACAATGTATTTCTCTTGAGTTTTATAGCTGAAAGAGAGGCAGAGGAGGTAGATAGAAATTTAAATGAAACATTAAAATAGAAGTAAAAGAGCACTTGAGGCCCATTTTGCTTTAATATCCATGCATTGATTTTCAGTACTCTTTGGATGAAAGAGTGGTCTTCGACAAGCTGATAGTAACTCCAGGTATGTTCTTTGATGTACTTTTCGGCTATAGTACTCTGTAGTACTCTGGGACCAGTAAGGTAGTAGAATGACTTGTAGGCCTGCCATACTGTGTAACAAATGCTCTGGAAACATTAGGACTTTCTGACAGGGTGTAGGTCTTCTCGGGAACATTGATGAAGAGTAAAAACATTATGGGAAATTTGTCTTTTCTCGGGAAAGAACCTTCTGCTGATGTGAAACACTGATAAGGATTGTTTCTATGATTTAGGCCTCACTAGGCCTTCCGTGTCATTCATAAGGTATTCAATCTGTGCATTCGCCCTTTAAACACTAAATTAAAACTTTGAATCTTCAATAATAGGCCTTAAATCACTTTAATCCTTCACTGATACTCTTTGCCGCTTCTGTGACTGTCTCTATCTGTGAATGCGCAGATTTAATGGTGCTGGAGGTTTTCAACAGAGTTAATAACTTTGATTGGAATGAAACATGTGTTAAAACCCCCTCAGGAGTCCTTCCCTGCGATCTCTGGCTCTTAAAAAGCTTCCTCTGCGCTATGTGTCACTATAACTATGACTGTGAGCAATAACAACTTTCACCGTCTGTAACCCTGCAAAACACAAAAACATGTTAAGAAATCCATGCAGGAGTGGAGGTGGATGCTGTGGAGGCTTGTGGAGATGGCAGCGCAACAGTGAAAACAACGGTTGTAGTGGATAAATGGTGGAAATCATGAAGAATGGCGAAAAACTATTCTGACGATGGTCCGGTGAAGAAATGGTTCTGAACCGTCCGATTAGATCTAATGGTGGTGATCGACGGTCGTGATTTGCCAGTGGAGATGCTTTAGAGGTTAGGCGAAGAAACTTAACTTTGATGTTAAAACACCAAAGTTTTAATGCTAGGCGGAAGAAATAACCCTTAATGTAAAACATAAAGTTTTGACCTTTGGGCGAAATACAAAGGAAATCGATGAAAATCAAATGAAATGGGGCTTTAGATGGTGAGACCGACAGGTGAAGGGCGATTTTGAATATTGACCGTTAGATCTCAGGAGGAGATCAACAGTGGAGATTACTCCGATGAAACTCTGTGGAATAATATGAATGAAAAGGCGATGGAATGAGGGCCGTAGATATATACAGATCAACAGTCGAGATCTTCGGAAAGAGCTTTCAGATGCAGGAGGGGGAGGTGGTTTTTAGGAGAAAACCCGCTGTTTTCATGCTGCGATAGAGTGGTTTTGACATTTGCCCAAAAAAATGCGATATGGTCTGCCGCTTGACATGTGTCCTCCTCAAAACCACCTTTATCGCGTAAGTTTGAAGCATTAAACTTCGGACGCCAAAATAACATGATATGCACCACAACCATTGGATTTAAAGCGGGGAGATCTGACGGTGTGGAATAATGCGCGATATGGAAAGGTGCACGGTCGGTAGGGTGAGAAAGGGTCAGCGGTAGTTTTAATGTGGGCCGTCATATCTAAGGGATGGACGAATGAGATCAAATGAGGAGACAAAAGCAAAAGGATTAAATGAATGGGCAAGAGAAAGGAGGGCCGTCGGATCAATCAGGATGGATAGCTGCGATCAAATCGCATCGGAGAAAGGCAGGGCCACAACTCCGATGGTTTTAAACTTACGATTGCACGTGGACCGTTTGATCAACGGAAGATCAACGGTGGAGATTGTTCAGAGGGAGAGCGATGGAGGGTGAAGGAGCGGTGAGCGATCCAATCCTAGCCGTTGGTTCTTGTGGATTCAATGGCCAGGATCCAATCAGGAGTTGGCCAATTGGGGAAATGAAAAGGTGGTGCATTAAGATCTTCCGATTGGCGATGGTGCGATTGGCGCTTGACCGTCGGATTGCAAGGGAAATAAATGGTAGATATTCAATCAGGGGTCGATGAAAGGTGTTGGTGGGGGTGCGGTGCGAGATTAGCACTGGCCGTTAGATCTGTATGGATCAACGACTAAGATTGCAGCACAGGTCTTCAGAGGAAAATACAATCACATCGAAATATTTCAATAAACAAAGGGAAATGCACACACGGAAAGCTCTGATTGCGATAAGCGCCCGGGGCCTTAGCGCTTGGTTCTGGCGCCAGGTTCTATGCGGTGAAAAGGGGCTAGGGGTTGGCCAAAAGGGGCTTAAGCTTGTTATGTAAAAAGGGGATTTTTAAGCCAAAATGAAGATTTTTAAGGCTTAGAGAAGGGTCCCGGTAGGCAAAAAAGGAGGTTTTTAAACCAATAAAAGGGATTTTTAGAGGTTTAGAGGGGAATTTGATTCTTTGGAGGGTTAATGAAGGGATTTTGGGGGGGGGGATTTTGAGAAGGAAAAAAGGGTTAAAATGGGAAATTTGCAGGGATACAAGGGAGCAGATGGGGCTTTCTTGGGCACAATTTTTTCACAAACAGTGAGGCTTTCTTGATGGAAACAACAGTGAAGATCTTTCCAAAGGCAAAAGACACAAGGAGGCTTCAAGAGTGATATGTTTTCAGAGGAAATGTATCTCTTGAAGACTTAGAAACAAATTTAGCCACATGTTTTCTCTCTCAAAAATTTATAGGTGGCTGATAGTATACATGGATGATTTTACTGTGTATGGAGATACTTTTGAGGAAGTTATGGAAATTTTAGAAAAATTTATTATTATATGCAAGGAAGCAAACCTTTCATTAGGCCATGAGAATGTTTTTTGATTTTCAATGAAGGGATTGTTTTAGGCCACCATATTTCAAGTGATGAAATTAAAGTGGATACTTCTAAAGTAGAAGTCATTTCTAAAATTTCAATTCCTATTTTTGAAATAGATGTTAGAATTTTTCTCGTATTTACTGGATATTATAGGAGATTCATAGAAAATTTCACAAAAATATCCTCTCTGTTTTTCAAACTTCTTACGAAAGATTGTGACTTTACATGTGTTAGCCACCTATAAAATTTGTCATATCAAATGGTGGCTAAAATCATTTTTAAGCCTTCAAGAAACAATTTTAGGCCAAATTGTGAGTTCTTAAAGTCTTATGAAGATAACTTGTTCTTGAGTTAATCTTCAATGTTGTTTCCCTCATAATCCTGAAAAATCTGCTGTTTTCCTGAAGAAAAAGACTGCTAAAAACCCATTTTTCCTTCATTTTCCCCCTCCTTTCACTCATAAAAAATCCTCCATTTTCCTCACTTTAACCTTCAAAATCACTTCAAGACCCTTTTAAAACCATTTGGTCTCCTACCATTTTGCTTAAAAAGCGTTCTTTCCCCTATCGGAACCCCCCAATTGGCTTAAAAACTCTGTTTTTAGCCTAAAAAAATGCTTATATTTCATTACACATAATTTTAGCCCCCAAGGGCTTAACTTTCATAATCCCCACTTCTCATAGGACCGACAGCCCCGCAACCAGGCGCCAAGGGCCTAAACTCCTCTTCTTAACCCGTAAAAACCTTTTTCCTCCTTTGTATTTTATGAAAATCCGACTTTCCACTATGTTTTAATAAATTCGATAGTTCGAAGTTTCGATGAAAGTTGACCGTTGATATGAACCAATCAACGATCATCGGCCAATCACATTGCAAATAAACGTATAAGCCTTTGTTGGTTTCTTCTTTTTTCTCCGATTATGATTGGCCCCTTTTCTTTTGAAACCCCCGATCCCTTCGTTTCTTCACAAAACCATAGCCCCGCAATCAAGTGCTAAAAACAATAAAAAACATGTCCAAACCCTTTATTTCCTTTTTTTTTCATAAACCCGATGATATGCTTTAAAACAGATCTCCACCGTCAATCTCTGCAAGATCAACGGCCGTCGGCACATCGCATCGGAGTTTTTCATTGGATGCATTGCAAAGATTTATTGCCTACCTCCGATTGCAACCTTGCGATGGTTTCCCAGTCGTTGATCTGTTCCACCATACCGAGATCTAACGATCCACATCGCTCCATCCCAAAGCTCGTCCCTCCGCCTTGGACCTTCGCAGTTAATTCCTGACTGTCGATCTAGTTCTAAGATCGACGGCTCTGATTCAATCGCACCGCAAATTTCTTGTGTGCCATGCTTCTCTCCTCGCCGATTGAAATCTTGCGATTCAATCTGGACCGTCGAATCCAAAAGAATCGACGACCTAGATTAATCAAAACTCCTCCCCTTTTCCTCCGCTTTTATCCCACAGATTCATTCCCGCCTGTCGATCTTTCTAAAGATCTAACCGTCCGCGCGCAATCGCATCACAAATTTTATTATGCGCCTTCCTCTCTCCTTCGCCGATCACAATATTCCAATTGCATCTGGGCCGTTCATTTCACCAATCCAATGGTCCAAATCAAACCTCGAAGCCTCTGTTGTTTCATAAACCCCGTTGTGTAAAGTTCTTCGGTGAAGATCCACCGTTGATCTCCGTAGATCAACGGTCCACAATCACCCACTCTCCGCCCGACCCTTGCTTCATATTTTGTTTCATTAACCCCAAGATTCAATATGAGCCATTAATCTTTTTGATCCTATGGTCCATATTCAACCGGATAAGCCCAAATCCTTTAGGACCCATCTCTCCATCAACAAATCCTGACCGTTCATTCCTATGATCCGACGATCGAAATTAAAACCACCTTGACACTGCCCATCAACTTCTGCCTGCACATCTTGTCTTATCGCGTTCTCCTCTCCACCATTTTATCTTCCCACCCTTCATCCAACGGCCAGGGACCCATATCGCGTAATTCTGAGTCCGACAGTTAATGCCTAAAAAATACGTGATATGGGTAGTTTCTAAAGGACACGTGTCGACTGGAAACCTATATCGAATTTGTTTTGAGAAATTTTGAAAACCGCCTCTAAGAAGCGCGACATCAGTGGTTTTTTTGGGCCGAAACCACCTTACCCCATTTACATTACATTCCCTCATTTTTAATCTCCACCCTTGATCTCTGTCGACTGATCTAATCCGACGGCCCAGAGTCTTTCCGAAACCCCAAACTTCTGTTTATGCCTTTTTCGTTGCCGATTAAGGTTTTCCCCGTTTACATTATATTTTCCTCCATTTCATTACAATATTACATCCTCCGCATTATATAATCCCGATTGATCTTGACCGTTGATCTTTGCAGATCAATGGCCCGGACTTAATTTGACCCTGATTTTATCGAACTGCCCCTCCTATCTGACCCCAGCGAAGCAATCCTCGCCGTTGATGACTTTCATCCAACGGTCAAAATCTAACCTAAACCTCTGAGGCAGTTTAAACCTTATCCCGTAGGATTTTTTATAATTTCGTTTGTTTATGCAGGTTTTAATGGTTTTTCCATTGTTTTAAAGGAAAATCAAAGGCCAGGGATGACGATCCCCCAAACCTTTATTCATAAAGGACATCACTCTACAGGGTTCCATATCATGTTTCATCCATGCCTCATGAGCACTGATGCTATTTTAAAACCCTCTACACACCTGTAAAAGAAAAGAAACATAGTGAACCTCAATCAAACAAAGAGTATCAGTGTCGAAGTATGAAATCATAGCAGAAATGAATGTTTAAAGATTTTAAACACAATTTTGAGGGATTACGGCCTAAACTCGATTATCAAAAGCCTAATCCATACAATTGAAGATAGTTGAAGACCTGAAGACAGAGATTAAGCCAAATTAGGCCTAAAAACTATATCAAAAGCAAATTAGCATTGTTTTAGGTTATAAAAATGAAATATATCACTCCGAGAAGCCTACACTGCCACATCAGAGGCTAATTGAATCCTCTCCAGCTACCAAAAGCACCACCTGCGGCCTCATAAATCAAATAAGGCAGAGTTATTGCCTTAGTCAGTGATATTTTGCCTTAAAGCGGCCAGAGTTATTGCAAATCTTGCCTGAATGATTTAATATAGTCCAAGCAGTTAAGGAATGTTGGCGTTCCCTCGTCCTACTATCTAAACTTTAAACATTGTTCTTGAATGTTATTTTCAGTTTCTGCCAAGTAAAGTTGAACTAGGGAAGTCTATGGTGAGCCCTGTCCTCTAGTTTTATCTCCAAAGGTTGTCTGAAATTTTCCCTAAGAGTATGTTGAAAGCAGGCTAGGTTCAAAGTCCTTACCCGATCTTAGACTATTATTTGTTATCTTAAAGTGTTGTCTTGAAAATTTTTCTAAGTAAAGCAGAGCTAGGGAAGTCTATGGTGAGCCTTGTCCTCTAGTTTCTTCTCCAACAGTTGCTTTGAAAAATTTCCCTTTGAATATGCTGAAAGCAGGATAGGTTCAAAGTCCTTACTTGATCTTAAGCTATTCTTTTTGTGTTTTAAATGTTTTCTATTGAAAGTGCATCAAAATCAGGCTAGTTTCAAAATACTTACCTGATCTTAGATAACTTTTATGTCTTTCTTAAGTGCATGCCAAAAGCAGGATAGTTTCAAAGTACTTAATTGATCTTAGGCTGCTCTTTGTTCTTCATTTGTTTTATTCCCCTTCTTTTTGTTTCATTCCATTCCATAAAATCAACTTAAAGAGATCCTTAGACATAGATGACTTGCCCCATGGACCACTCTTGAACCTTGCTGTTTCAATTAAATCATACTATGACTCCATAGCCCAATGGATTGAAGCTATTTCTTGCCTATCTTATTAGCTGAATCAATCTTTCACTTTCATTCACCTTCACCCTTCATTTATACTTCCTTCCCCTTCACATATATTTTCCCAACCAAAACAAACAAAAACCTTGTTCTTCATAACTAGCCTAATATCACATTTCAAAAGCCTTAAAGATAAATCAATCTTTTCACTTATAGAGAGATCCCTCTCTGGATTTAGGAGGGCTAGATCCTAGAATCCCAAAGTGGTTCAAATGTTCTCCCTACAGCTTTAGTCTCACCAATCTATTGAAGTTATAGGGACCTAACATTTTTGGCGACTCCACTGGGGATTTCTGAGTGAATTTCATCTTGGTTACCCTTAAGACCTTAGGAAAAGCCCTTGTTTCAAGAAATTTTTTCAGTGCAGTATAAGTAGCCCTCTCCAAGCACTACCAATTAAATTATTTGAATCAGTGACAAACTAAGGAACCCTTAGGATTCTTATAAAGCTTATCAAACCTTGAAGGAATCAACTAGCTTAGCCATAAGAGTTAACTTTCTTTGTCTCATCACCGTAGCTAAGTGTTAAAACATATTTAGGACACTCTTAGAACCCACAGGACTGAAAAAACTCAGAAAAACCCAAAAATATTTCAGATTGGTATTCAAATAAATGTGGTGGTGGACCATAAAACCTTTTACCTCCAAAAGTGCTAAGAATTTTCACCTGGTGACTCCACAATCCAAAACAGACCTTAAGAGTCCACTGGGAAACCCATAATCATCATAACATCATTTAAACTCAGTTAAGAAGGCTTTAAATATTAAAGTTCTCTTTTTTAAAGATCAGTTAGCCTCCTAAAGACTGTCATATTTGGTTAAATTTTTCTTGTAAGTTGGGTCTGAAAAACATAGCATAGTGGCTCCTAGAAAGATTCATACTAGAGCCTATCCTGATCCAAACCCTCCTGAGATAGTTGATAATCCTGAAAGAATACTTAGGAAGTATACTAAGGCCAAATCTTCAACTATTGTCAGATCACTCCATAGAGCTAATTCTGTTCCTGAAAATCTTGCAGCTCTACAAGAATCACAAGTTGACTTAAGAAACCCATTCAGAACTAGGTCACTTGAGGATTTAGATTAGTTAGATTTAGAGCCTTCACTTCCATCCCAAGACAGAAGTGAACATCCTATTAGCAGAGAAACTACTCCACCTGATTTACATTTCCTTCAGAATTTTGGTTTCTCTCACCCAAGATCAGCTCAACACTCTCTTGCTGGTTCATCCACTTCTGTTATCCACAAATCCACTGTTCAAACTACACCATTCCATCAACCTCCTCCACTTGTAAACCCCCCACTTTTTCCACAACCTCCTATCATGGCAACATGGTATGCTCCCCTAGTCCTTCCTTTACCTTTAGTTAATCTTCCATAGGACTATCAGTCCAATATACCTTTGTATGATGCCAGTAATGCTACTACTGCTTCACAACATGTGGATAAGATGAATGACTACTTTGACAGAAATGAGATTGATGATGAAATTGTCAAACTTAAATTATTTGCTCAAAGTTTAGGGGGAGAAGTAAGAAAATGGTTCAAAGGCTTAACCCCTCACAGTATTAATGATCTCCAAGCCTTCCATCAATTATTCTTAAACAAATGGGAAGTGAAGAAAAACCCTCTCCAAATAATTTCGGACTACAAAAATCTCCACAAAAACACTGGGGAAAGTGTATAAGCTTATTGCACTAGGTTTAACAGTGTTTATAATGCCCTTCCCCCAGACTTAAAACCTCCACAAGGCTCAGCTTTAAACAATTTTCCTGAAGGATTTGATCTTGAAATGACCTATCAGCTGAGAGATAGGGATCCTTTAACTCTTGAAGATATGTAAAAGGGAGCTCTTGATGTGGAAGTTAATTTAATGGAGAAAAGAGAAAGAATGAGGAATGAGAAGAAAGTGTCTTTTAGAGAGGAATATACACCTTCCACATCTAGCTCAAAGATGGAAAGAATGATGGAGGAGATGATGAAAAATATGGGCATACTTGAGAGAGCACAAGCTAGTCAAAACCAATCAGCTCCTCAAAACAGAAATCAAAATCAAAATCAGAATTTTAGGAGAAACCAGCCTCAAAACAGAACAAGGGAAGATGATCAACAGATTACTCCTCCCTTTCATCAAAACTATGTAAGTGTGGTTGAAGAAACAAGTGAACAAACAGAGGAATATGACATAAATATGTTGGGAGTAGACAATGATGATTTTGAAGTTCATTACAATAGAAAACAAGGTTTATACACACCCTATGATGATAAAAGACCAGAAGATGAATATTACTATCAAGAGCTGGAAAATGTCATCATAGAGACTCCAAAAGAATATGACCTTAGGAGTAAAAGAAATCAGGAAACTCCCAAGACTAAGACCTCTAGAAATTCTACAAAAAAATAGCCCTGTAAATAAACCAAAAGTTACAAAACAGAAAGACAAAACAGTGGCTGGAAATTCTGATAAGAACAAAGAGAAAGGCACTCAAATCAATGAAATAGAGTGCAGATCTTAGCAGGACTAGTACTTCAGCTAGTGTTCCTGTTAAAACAATTTTAACAAATGTAAATAGAGGAAATCAACAAACTGATTTTGCTGATAGAGTGGTAGTTAATAAGGCTGAAACAAGCATTTTAAGAAATCAGATGCCTTTTAGCTTGCAGTAGGAAATTGCCAGAATCAAAATATCTATTCCTCTTACTGAATTAGCTGCCCAAGATGTATATAGATCACAAATTTTGAAGGATTTTAACATAGAACAAAATAATGACACTATCAATCTTAATGATGACCAACCAGAGTTGTTATTCGGTCCTAAGATTGAAGGTAGATATCAAGAAGGACTAGTTCCTCCTTTTTATGTTAGTTTAAATGTTCATGACAAGATTTTACACAATGCTATGCATGATTCAGGGGCCTCTCACAATTTAATGCCCAAAGCTGTAATGGAGAGCCTAGGCCTTGAAATCACTAGACCATACAAAGATATTTACTCCTTTGACTCAAGCAGAGTGAAATTTTTAGGATTAATCAAAGACCTCTGCGTAAACTTAGCACAAATTCTAGCCAAGTGTTTAGTAATGGATATTGTAGTGGATGATGTACCCCCCAAGTATGGTATGTTGTTATCAAGATCGTGGGGAGCTAAGTTACAAGGAACAATGCATATGGATATGACATATACTACCATCCCTGTTTTTAATCAAACCAGAAAACTCTATAGGGAGTCCCATATGCAATACATGGTTACCAGCCAAGAGAGACCACAAAACTCTCCTCTTTATTCTGTACATACAGGCCTAGATTTATTTATCCTGTTCAATTATAAAAAATTCAGTGAACAAGAAACTCTAACTGAATTAGTGGCAGATATAGAAAAAGAAGAAGACAAGACAGAAGTGTCAAAACAGTTTGCCAGATCTGAAAATCACAGCAAACAAGTCACGGGTCTAGAGCTGCAAATAAATCATCCATTACTTTTTAACCTCGAGAGTCAAGAAATGAATCATCAATACAATGAAAAACATGAGGAAATAAAACAAATTCAACATAGTGTTGATCTACAAGAACAATCCAAAAGCGCACTAGATGAAGAGGATAGTAACCAAACTAGTGAATATGAAACTAGTCCTCTTTGGAGTATGAAATTTGATGGGTCTTGCACTAAGAATGATGCAGGTGTGTGAGTGTGGCTTCACAATACAATGAAAAATCATACTGAAGGGAATTCCTACAAATTAAACTTTCAGTGCACCAATAACATAGCTGAATATGAAGCCCTTCTTTTAGGCTTTCATTTATTAAAGAAATTAGGGGCCAAAATAATAAAGGTTCATGGTGATTCTAAACTAATAATTAGGCAAGTAAATGGGGAATATACTGCGAAACATCCCAGACTTAAGAGCCTATTGAAACGATGTCATGGATTTATTGAAAACATTTGAGGAATTCCAGCTAATTTTTGTCCTAAGAGATCAAAATATCCAAGCTAATGGTTTAGATTTTGCTACTAGAACATGCCTAACACCATTTGAAACCAAACTATGCACAACTAAAATCAAATTTCAACCAAATGTTCCTGATAATGAAAAATATTGGCAAGTATTTGATGGAGACAAACAAGTAGAAGACTTCATGCAGTCCAGAAATGAATTTGAACTACCAAGTTCAGATTCAAATTATGAAGATGACTGTTCTACTGAGGAAAATCTACTTGATGAAGGAGTAAAATCTCCTGAGATTGTTGTTATAAATCTGTTAGCTAATAAATCTGAACATAACATAGAAATTAGTGCAGATTTAGGAAAAGAAGACTTAGAAATATTGCAATATGACACACAAAGTTTGCCAAAGGGTCTGGTTCCCTTAGAAGAGTTGTTTGATTTCAATGTTGTTGACAAGAAACCAAAGCTGAAGCCTATTGAAACTGAAGTTGAAGAGTTTAATATAGGCAGTGAACTTAAACCGAAAATGATCAAACTATCTAAAACTTTACCAGCTCACATCAAACTGAAATACATAGAGCTGTTTAAAGAATTTTCTGATGTTTTTGCATGGAATTATGAGGATCTGAAATCCTATGACACTGAAATAATTCAGCACAAGATACCTCTCAAGGAAAACCAAAAACCATTTAAACAGAAACTGCGTAGAATAAACCCTATTCCGTTACCTTTGGTTGAGAAGGAAATCAAGAAAATGTATGAAGTTGGAATTATTGTTCCTATTAGATATTCAGAATGGTTGTCTAATTTAGTGTCAGTTAGGAAGAAAACATGAGAGATTAGTCTTTGTATCAACTTTAGAGACTTAAACAAAGCTTCATTGAAGGATAACCACCCTTTACCCAAGATGGATCATATTTTGTGAAGGGTCGTTGGTTCTAAAAGAATTTCTTTGCTAGATGGCTTCTTAGGATACAATTAGATATTAGTACATCCTGATGATCAACTAAAGATAGCTTTTACTACACCTTGGGGCACTTTCATGTATGTGAAAATGCCCTTTGTTTTAATGAATGCTGGTGCCACTTTTCAGAGAGCCATGGATATTGCATTCTCAGAAGAATTAGGCTACTTCATCTTTATCTACCTTGATAATATCACTGTTTTTTCCAAAACAGATGAAGAACACTTAAAACACTTAAGAATAGTATTTTAGAAATGAAAAAAGTTTGGATTATCTTTAAATCCGAAGAAAACATTGTTTGGTCTCCAAGAAGGTAAACTCCTTGGGTAAATCATATCAGAAGAGGGAATAAAGATAGACCCAAAAAGGATTGAGGCAATATTGTAAATCACTCATCCTAGAAACATCAAGGAACTTCAATCTTTCATTGGAAAGATTAATTTCTTGAGAAGGTTCATACCCAACTTAGCTGAACTCCTTAGAAACATTACAAACATGTTGAAAAAGGAACAAGAAGTTAAATGGACCTTGGAAGCAAAGAAGTCTTTTGAGCTGGTAAAACAAGAATTAACCAAAACACTAGTTTTAATAAATCTCGATTTTTCAAAATATTTTTACATTTTTTCATTTGCATCAGAACATACAATAGATGCTGTCCTATTGCAGAAAAATCCACAGGGACAAGAGCAGCCCATTTCATTCTTTAGCAAGGCATTGAGAGATGCGCCTCTGAAGTATAATATTATGGAAAAACAAGCCTTTGCCTTAGTCAAAGCTTTAAAAGACTTCAGAGTTTACATTTCTGCACTCCCACATTATTGCCTTTGTCCAAAATTCAGTTGTAAAGGACATTTTAACACAGGAACCAGATGGCAAAAGAGGTAAGTGGATAGCTGTGATACTTGAATATGATTTAGAAATCAAACCCACTAAACTCATAAAAGGCCAAGGACTAGCAAGATTAATGGCTGAATCGAATTTTGAAGCTCTTGATATAAGCATGATAAATGCCTTAGATGAACAAGAGGAAATTTCAACTCCCATTGTTGAAGATTATTTTATGAATTCCTCTTGGTATGCTGATATTTTATTTGTTTTGCTAAATTTGAATACACCTCCTTGTTTGACAAAAACAAAGGCAAGGTTTTTAAAGTTAAAAGCTGTTAATTATTGCATTTTAGATAAATGTCTTTATTGGAAAAATGCTAGTGGGTTATTGCTTAAATGTTTACCTGAGAATGATGCAGAGAAAATCAAACATGAGTTCCACGAAGGAGAATGTGGAGGCCACCTCTACCGGAAGACAACTGCCAAAAAAATCCTTCGAGCTGGTTACTATTGGCCCACACTCTTTCATGATTTCCATAAAATGATCATTGCCTGTCATAAATTTCAACTCTTTGAAGGCAAAATAAAATTGCTTCCTTTACCCTTGCATCCAATCATTGTTGAAGCTCCTTTTCAACAGTGGGGTTTAGACTTCATAGGAGAAATCCATCCATGCTCATCTGCCTAGCATAAATGGATTTTCACTGCAACATACTACTTCACCAAATGGATAGAAGCCATCCCTTCTAGGCAAGCCAATGACTCTGTTATTATAAAATTTCTTAAAACTCATATCCTATCTAGATTTGGATGCCTTAGGAAGATTATTACAGACAATGCTGCTACATTTGGATCCAAAAATATGGTTGAATTCTGTCACAAATATCAGATTACATTGGGTCATTCTACTGCTTATTACCCTCAAGGTAATGGGCTAGCAGAATCCTCAAACAAAAGCTCGGTGAACATAATCAAGAAGTTGTTGGAGGACAATAAGAAGTCATGGCACACAAAGCTGGTACATGCACTTTGGGCTGACAAATTAACACTGAAAAAATCAATTGGAATGTCACCCTACCAGCTTGTTTATGGAATAGATGCAATTTTTCCAACCAGCCTAGGAGTGCCAGTCATGAAGCTGATCCAAGAAGTACAGTCTGAAGACAATGACATGATAAGAAGAATAAATCAGACCATACTTCTTCAACAAACCAGAGAAGAGGTCTACAACAGATCATTACAAAAGCAATAAAGCATCAAGAATATTTTTGATAGAAGGACAAAGGCCGGTGATTTTAGCATTGGTGACAAAGTTTTAAAGTGGGATTTAAGGAGAGAGGATAAGGGCAAGCATGGGAAATTTGACAATTTATGGCTTGGTCCTTATCTTATTCATTTTGTTGCTGGTAAAAATGCCTATTTCTTGCAAGAATTAAATGGAGCTGAACTGTTTGGGGGTCCTGTCAATGGAAGGATGTTCAAACATTATTTCTCTTGACCATATCAGTTTGGAAGCCTTTTTATTTTTTCCCATTATTAATATTACATCCATCATTGCATTCAAAGTTAGAAAAATCAAAATACAAAAACAATAAAAGATAGAAAAGAGGGCAGATTGTAAAAACAATAAAGGTATAGCCCCATACCAAAAAAGAGAAACAAAGTCTGAAAGTGTGCAAGCTCAAATGACATTCCTAAGAAACACACTCCTAGTTATTCATACAGCCTAATCATGACTAATTAGTTTTCAATTTACTACTGAAAGGTTAGTGAATTAGATTTTCCAAACAGCTTAATCTTAGCTTATCAGTTAGGTAGATTAGGATAGGAAAATAAAGGTTCAAATAAGATAAAAATATGAACCTATGAGTTTCAAAAGAAGCATGGCTCTAATCTATTTGAAAAAATCTTGAGCCAGTAATAGAAGCAAACTGGTTCTAATATGCCCAAAACTTGAACCAAAAAGGAATGTAAGACAGCTCAAAAAAAAAGTTAAAAACAGAGCTGAAGGAAAAATAAGGATGTTCTTAAACTTTCAGATCTTAAGCCTTCACCATTTTGATTTAATTTTCTGCAATAATTATCTATGTGCAGCTTGTTTTTATGCCATAGATCAGCAACAAGTTAGACTATTCAATCCTGACTTGTTTGCTTATTAAAATTCCTGTTTTAGAATTTAGTGAATAAAAATCTGTTAGACAATTTAATCCTAACATATATTAGTTAGGTAGAGAAGCTTATGAACTCAACTGCTTAATCTGAGTTCATGGAGAAATAAGGGTAGAAATAGACTAGTTTTATGTTTTCCAAAAGAATAAAATGTTCGTAAAAAGATTTTTCCAATCCAAAACCACTCTGAAAAGAAGAAAAATGCTAGATCATTAGGATTGGGTAGGTAGAAAGCTTGTTTTGATACAATTCTATTGGTTTTAATGGTTGCTAACATTTTCAGAGCAAAAGAAGATCAGCAAAGGAAGCAAGTGCAGCCCAATGGATGAGGCATTGATCAGCTTCCAAAGAAGACATGTCTGAGGTTCTTGGAACCTCCAAGGAGCTGCCATCCCAAGTTGGAGCTGCTGTTAGCCACCTATAAAATTTGTCATATCAAATGGTGGCTAAAATCATTTTTAAGCCTTCAAGAAACAATTTTTGGCCAAATTATGAGTTCTTAAAGTTTTATGAAGATAACTTGTTCTTGAGTTAATCTTCACTGCTGTTTCCCTCATAATCCTAAAAAATCCGGTGTTTTCCTGAAGAAAAAGGCTACTAAAAACCCATTTTTCCTTTATTTTTCCCCTCCTTTAACTCATAAAAAATCGTCCATTTTCCTCACTTTAACCTTCAAAATCACTTCAAGACCTTTTTAAAACCATTCGGTCTCCTACCATTTTGTTTAAAAAGCCTTCTTTCCCATATCGAAACCCCCCAATTGGCTTAAAAACTCTTTTTTTAGCCTAAAAAAATGGTTATATTTCATTACATAGAATTTTAGCCCCCGAGGGCTTAAATTTCATAATCCCTGCTTCTCATAGGACCAGCAGCCACACAATCGGGCGCTAAGGGCCTAAACTCCTCTTCTAAACCCGTAAAAACATTTTTCCTCTGTATTTTATGAAAATCCGAATTTTCACTATGTTTTAATAAATCCGATAGTTCAAAGTTTCGATGAAAGTTGACCGTTGATCTGAACCAATCAACGATCGTCGGCCAATTGCATCGCAAATAAACATATAAGCCTTTGTTGGTTTCTTCCTTTTTCTCCTATTGCGATTGCCCCCTTTTCTTTTGAAATCCTTGATCCCTTCGTTTCTTCACAAAACCATAGCCCCACAATCGGGCGCTAAAAACACTATAAAACTTGTCCAAACCCTTTATTTCATTTGTTTTTCATAAACCCGACGATATGTTTTAAAACAGATCTCCACCGTTGATCTCTACAAGATCAATGGCCGGCGGCACATCGCATCAGAGTTTTTCATTGGACTCATTGCAAAGATTTATTGCCTACCTCCGATTGCAACCTTGCAATGGTTTGCCGACCGTTGATCTGTTCCACCATACCTAGATCTAACGGTCCACATCAGTCCATCCCAAAGCTTGCCCCTCCACCTTGGACCTTCGCAGTTAATTCTTGACTGTCGATCTGGTTCTAAGATCGACGGCTCTGATTCAATCACATCACAAATTTCCTTTGTGCCATGCCTCTCTCCCCACCGATTGAAATCTTGCGATTCAATTTGGACCGTCGAATCCACAAGAACCGATGGCCCAGATTAATCAAAACTCCGCCCCTTTTCCTCTGCTTTTATCCCACAGATTCATTCCCAGTCGTCGATCTCTCTAAAGATCTAACGGTTCGCGTGCAATCGCATCACAAATTTTCTTATGCACCTTCCTCTCTCCTCCGCCGATCACGATCTTCCGATTGCATCTGGGCCATTCATTTCACTGATCCAACGGTCCAGATCAAACCCCGAACCCTTTGTTGTTTCATAAACCCCGCTATGTAAATTTCTTCGGTGAAGATCCACCGTTGATCTCTGTAGATCAACAGTCCACAATCACCCACTCTCCGGCCGACCCTTGCTTCATATTTTGTTTCATTAACCCCAAGATTCAATCTAAGCCGTTAATATTTTTGATCATATGGTCCATATTCAACCAGATAAGCCCAACTCCTTTGGGACCCATCTCTCCATCAACAAATCCTGACCATTCATTCCTATGATCCGACGGTCGAGATTAAAACCACCTTGACCCTGCCCATCGACTTCTGCCTGCGCATCTTGTCTTATCGCGCTCTCCTCTCCACCGTTGGATCTTCCCGACCTTCATCCAACGGCTAGGGACCCATATCGCATAATTCTGAGTTCGACAGTTAATGCCTAAAAATTACGCGATATGGGCAGTTTATAAAGGACACGTGTTGGCTGGAAACCTATATCGCATTTATTCTGAGAAATTTTGAAAACAGCCTCTAAGCAACGCGACACCAGTGGTTTTTTTTTGGCCGAAACCACCTTACCCCGTTTACATTACATTCCCTCATTTTTAATCTCCACCGTTGATCTTTGAGATCTAACGGTCCCAGTTTAATCTAACCATTAACTATCACCCTCTGCCATTTTTCCAAGAGACCTCATCAATGAATCTCCGCCATTGATCTCTGTTGACTGATCTAATCTGATGGCCCAGAGTCTTTCCGAAACCCCAAACTTCTGTTTATGCCTTTTTCACTGCCAATTAAGGTCTTCCCCGTTTACATTATATTTTCCTCCATTTCATTACAATATTACCCCCTCCGCATTATATAATCCCGATTGATCTCGACCGTTGATCTTTGTAGATCAACAGCCTAGACTTAATCTGACCCTCATTTTACCCAACCGCCCCTCCTATCTGACCCTAGTGAAGCAATCCTCACCGTTGATGACTTTCATCCAACGGTCACGATCTAATCTAAACCTCTGAAGCAGTTTAAACCTTATCCCGCAGGATTTTTTATAATTTCGTTTATTTGTGCAGGTTTTAATGGTTTTTCCATTGTTTTAAAGGAAAATCAAAGGCTAGAGATGACGATCCCCCAGGCCTTTATTCATAAAGGAAATTACTCTGCAGGGTTCCATATCATGTTTCATCCGTGCCTCATGAGCACTGATGCTATTTTAAAACCCTCTATGCACCTGTAAAAGCAAAGAAACACAGTGAACCTCAATCAAACAAAGAGTATTAGTGTCAAAGTATGAAATCATAGCAGAAATGAATGTTTAAATATTTTAAACACATTTTTGAGGGATTACAGTCTAAACTCAATTATCAAAATCCTAATCCATACAATTGAAGACAGTTGAAGACCTGAAGACAGAGATTAAGCCAAATTAGGCCTAAAACCTATATCAAAAGAAAATTAACATTGTTTTAGGTTATAACAATGAAATCTATCAATCCAAGAAGCCTCCACTACCACATCAGAGGCTAATTGAATCCTCTCTAGCTACCAAAAGCGCCACCCGCGGCCTCATAAATCAAAGAAGGCAGAGTTATTGCCTCAGTCAGTGATATTTTGCCTTAAAGTGGCCAGAGTTATTGCAAATCCTACCTGAAAGAGTTTTGAGTCAAAAAAATCTGCCCAACAAGCTTAATACTTAATGTAAACCAATTAATATAGATAAATATCAGAAAGTTTCTCCATTGAGCCCCTCAAAGGCCGAGAATCATTAAACTGTATTAATTGAACATATAGATCTTTTCTCTCATTCCACCTCCTCATTCTTCTATAAATACCTCTGTAGAAGATGAGGAAAAGTTTGGTCACTGCATATCTGTTGCTTATAAATAGTTTTATGAAGATGTTGTAAGCTTTGTTTGTAATTGAAGATACCTAAGTTGAGATGAGAAGTTTGAAGCTATAGAGAACCACTGGACTTGATGATTGTAACTGGTTTGAACATTAAATACAAGCTGATTTATGGGATCCTAGTCTATGTCAACGGTGATGTGTTTCTTATTGTAAATTGTTATTTTCTTTTTGTTTCCATTCTGTCCATTTTCTCTGATAAAGAACAACAAATATAGAGTTAGGATTTACTGTCAAAAGTACCCTGCTCTCACTGATAAGCTTTATCTTTATGTTTTCCTCCAATTTTCTATTTGAGAATGATTTAATATAGTCCAAGCAGTTAAGGAATGCTGGCGTTCCCTCATCCTACTGTCTAAACTTTAAACATTGTTCTTGAATTTTATTTTCAGTTTCTGCCAAGTAAAGTTGAACTAGGGAAGTCTATGGTGAGCCTTGTCCTCTAGTTTTATCTCCAAAGGTTGTCTGAAAGTTTCCCTAAGAGTATGTTGAAAGCAGGCTAGGTTCAAAGTCCTTACCTGATCTTAGACAATTCTTTGTTATCTTAAAGTGTTTTCTTGAAAATTTTTCTAAGTAAAGCAGAGCTAGGGAAGTCTATGGTGAGCCCTGTCCTCTAGTTTCTTCTCCAATAGTTGCTTTGAAAATTTTCCCTTTGAATATGCTGAAAGCATGATAGGTTCAAAGTCCTTACTTGATCTTAAGCTATTCTTTTTGTGTTTTGAATGTTTTCTATTGGAAGTGCATCGAAAGCAGGCTAGTTTCAAAATACTTACCTGATCTTAGATAACTTTTATGTCTTTCTTAAGTGCATGCCAAAAGCAGGATAGTTTCAAAGTACTTACTTGATCTTAGGTTACTCTTTGTTCTTCATTTGTTTGATTCTCTTTCTTTTTGTTTCATTCCATTCCATAAAATCAACTTAAAGAGATCCTTAGACATATATGACTTGCCCCATGGACCACTCTTGAACCTTGTTGTTTCAATTAAATCCTACTATGACTACATAGCCCAATGGATTGAAGTTGTTTCTTGCCTATCTTATTAGCTGAATCAATCTTTCACTTTCATTCACCTTCACCCTTCATTTAGACCTCCTCCCCCTTCACATATATTTTCCCAACCAAAACAAACAAAAACCTTGTTCTTCATAACTAGCCTAATATCACATTTCAAGAGCTTTAAAGATAAATCAATCTTTGCACTTATAGAGAGATCCCTCTCTGGATTCAGGAGGGCTAGATCCTAGAATCCCAAAGTGGTTCAAATGTTCTCCCTGCAGCTTTAGTCTCACCAATCTGCTGAAGTTACAGGGACCTAACAACATGGAACTTTGTTTGTCAAAAAGCATTCAAAACATTGAAACAAAGGAGTACTGAATCCTCAATTATAAGATGACCTAATTGGTCTCCCCCTTTTCATATTTCTACTGATGCTTGACACAAATTTAGGAGTTGTATTGGGACAAAAAGATTTAACTCCTTATGTTATCTATTATATAAGAAAAAATTTGACTCCAGCATAGTTCAATTATATTGTGATTGAAAATGAGTTTTTATTTGTTGTACATGTCATTATTAAGTGTCGTCATTAAATCACTGGTTATGAAAATTTTATTTATACAGATCATTCTACCATTATATATCTAAAGTACAAACCAATTACTAATGGAAGACTTACAAGATGGTTGTTATTGTTACAAGAATTCAACATTACTATTCTTGATAGACCAGGAAAAGAAAATACAGTTGTTGATTTTCTTTGTAGAATGCAAAATAATATTGATGATATTCCTGTAAAAGATAATTTTCCTTATGAATATATTTTGCAGTATCTACTAAATTAACTTGATTTGCAGATATTGCCAATTATTTAGCAACTGGAAAATTACCACCACAATTGTTAGCCAGAGAAAAACAAAAAGTTATCAAAACTAGTGCACCTTGTTCTTGGATAGATGGAGAATTATACAAACTTGGACCTGATCTGATCATTTGAAGATGTGTTTGAGAAGATGAAGTACCAGAAATTTTGAAAGTTTGTCATGATGAGCCATGTGGAGGAAATTTTTTCCGACAAAAGAACTGCTTACAAAATCCTTCTTTTAGGATATTATTGACCATCTATTTCCAAATATTCGAAAGAATATTTCCAAAGATGTGATAGTTGTCAAAGAATAGGAAAACCTGTACCATCAATTGAAATGCCTCTACAACCATAGGTATTTGTAGAGCCTTTTGAAAAATGGGCTTTAGATTTTGTTATACCAATAAATCCTCCATATAAATAGAAAAGGTACATAATTGTTTGCATAGATTATGTCACAAAATGGGTAGAAGCGAAACCTCTTTTCTTTGCAACTGGAAATGTTATAGTTACATTTATTTTTGAGGATATATTTACTCGTTTTGGTGTTCCAAGAGAAATTGTAATAGATCATGGTACCCAATTCACATCCAAGTTGGTGCAAAAGATCATGGAGAAATATAAAATTAACCACTGGAAGTCTACTCCATATAATCCATAAGCCAATGGACTAGTGGAATCCACCAACAAAGTACTTGAAGCAATTCTTAGCAAGACAGTACATTTGCATAGAAAGGATTAGGAAGAAAATCTTCCAGAAGCACTATGGGCACATTGAACCACATGAAGGAATAAAATTGGACACACTCCTTATGATCTTGTTTATGGGAGGAAATTTTTTCTTCCAATTGAGTTCCAAGTGGATACCTACAGAACAACTACTAATTGGGACTTGAACTATCAAAAGCTCAAAAGCAAAAACTAGCACAATTGAATGAGCTAGATGAGATCCGACAATATGCTATTCAAAGAACTAGCATAGTGCAGCAGTCGAGTTCAAAGTGGCATGAAAAAATAATCAAAGCTAAAAATTTCAAGCAAGGTGATTGGGCTCTTTTATTTTATTCCAAATTCCAATATTTTCAAGGAAAATTTCGAACTCATTGGCTTGGTCCTTATTAGATTGATACTATTTTTTATAATGGAGTAGTCAAAATAAAAACTATTGATGATGAACAAATTACTTTCCTTGTTAATGGTAATAGACTAAGATTATATCATAAAACACTAACAAGGGAATAATTTCTCAAATACTTGCAAGAGAATTTTGAATTCCAAGTTGGTCAATAAAGGATATTCTTCTCCTCAATCTCCAACTTCATTGTAATTTTATTAATATAAAAATAAATAAATAATAATAAAAGTATAAACATGAAAACCAACTATGTTGGCATGTTTATACTGAAAATATCAATTGAAAAGCAAGATTTCTTGCAATTTTGACTTTCATAATTCCATTTTTCTTGTCCCTATTTATTTTTGTCCTTTTTCTAATAAATTTTAAGTGGCAAGCAATACTTCTGAAGATCGGTCTTCTTCTTCACTTACCACCCAAAGCAACAACAACAATAAAAGAGTCTTCTCCTGATAAAACAAGCAAAATTAAAGAAATAATAATTGGCAACATAATTTATATCATTCTGCATCTAAACTTAAGTTCTATAGTCAATTCTAAATTCTACATCTACATCAAGATCACAAAGTCCATAACAAAGGTGCATTGAAGGAACTCACAAAACAAATATATGTAGGATATTGAATTATTTTTCATATAAGAACCCAGGTTTTTATTCATGGATGATTTGATCAAAAGAAAGTTTGAATAATTAAAGACCTTACAAAGCTACTAAGAAAATACACCCATCATCATAACTCGTATACCCCACTCTCTCATCATTACTCATTCGGTCACATCAGTCTGGTTCAAATCCAGTACATTCCGCCAACCCTATGAAATGAGATATGGGAATTGTGGGAAGGTACAGTTTGATCATAAAACGGTTTCTTCCATAAAATTTTGTGTTTCATTATCATTTTATTTCACTTCATCTAATTTTGTTCCATTTTGAAATTACTTCATTCAAAACTACACTCATTCTCTTTCTTCCATCATCCATGTCAAAGGAAATAGTCAAGGACTGAAACTTCTTCTCGCCACAGAGATTATTTTCCACTCTAAACCAAATGGAATTAAGTTTCTTCAAGAATATTTGAGGGTTAAAGATCAATTGTAGCAAGTAGGATGGCTTCAGTTCTGTGAAAATTCGGCGGGCATGAGATAGAGATTACTAAAGCTTTTTCTTGAGCTTTTGATGGGGTTAAAGCCGAAATTGGAGATATAATGCTTATCCTAACAAATTCTATCATGGTAGAAGCTATGATATTGCCTCGAAATGGGGAGAGTTGGTTCAAGAATAAAAAAATCAAGGAGAATGAGTGGGTACATTTCCTCAGAGAGCTATGTATGGATTTATCCATATTCAAAAAGGGAATTCCAGTCACTGCATTAAAAGGAAAATGGAGAAATTTGTTGTTAGTTATCCAAAAGTTTTTAACTTGTGAGGGTAGATTTGGAACTATGTGTTTTTAACTTGTGAGGGTAGATTTGGAACTATGTTTTTCTACCATGCTCAACTCATGATGCATTTTATCGATGAGAATGAAATCAATTTGCCTTAATTTTTTCTTCAAAGTCTTAGAAAAACGACATCCAGTATACAAATAGAGTCTAAATCTGTTGATATTTCCCTCTACCATCATCGACTCATAAAAATACTTATAGAGGCACATTTGGAAGAAAAAGGAGATGATGGTGATAATTTCCTAGTCAGAAATCATTTTGTAGAAGTCCAGGAGGAAGAAACAAGAAGTAGGGTTAAACAGAGTTGAAGAAAGTCAGTACCAAACCCTAACCCTAGAAAAGAGAAATTTGAAGAGGAAATTCCATAACATATGAGCCATATGAACTAGAAGATCCATTTGAGGATGATACTCCACTTTTCCAATATTTCAAAAAGTGTAAATAGAAAAATATAAAATAGAGTCTTAGAAGAAAGAAAGTCAGCTTAAATACTAGGTTACCTTAAGAAAATGAAAAAGTAGACAAGGGAAAGCAAGAGGTTAACAAAGGAAAAAGTCAAAACATTGAAGGATTAGTAATAAAATTAATAAGAAGTAGAATAATTTCAAAATTGATAAAGGTGCATTCTATAGACATGATTGATTTTGAAGAAGAGGGATATAAAACACCTCCTCAAACAATGATTCCAATGAGGGAAATGCCAGAAATTGACCCTATTTGACAGGAAATTTATGATTATGTAGAATCCTTGGAATAAAGAGCACAACAAAAGGCAAAACTCTCTCAACATGAAATTGGTGAAAATTTCATGACAAAACAAACTCCAGAACAGGAACACGGAGTTGAAGATGCTTTGAAACATGACATATATGAGCTAGAGGTTCTTAATAAAAATTTAACACGAGAAAGGGAAGCAAAAAAATTACATAATGAGAAATTAAGAACCCATAATGATAACATACTTCTACATCTCTGTTAATGGTATAAGAAACTCAATCCTAACAATAAGTGTCACAAGAATACAAAGTAAAATTTTGATGAAGAGACCAAGGACTACCTTCAACATTAGAAAGAGAAAGGAAAGCACTAGTATGGATGTGCTTGCATAGGCTTCAAAAATCATACATTGAATAAGAAAGAAGAGCCAATTTTGAATTTTTGGTGCATGGGGACATGCAATACCTTTGTTGTGCGGGAATGTTGAAGTCTGAAATTATTTCCTTTTTTTCATCTCCTTCACCTTTTTGTCATCATTTTTGTAGCAATCTCAACATACTCAAGGCCAATTCAACTGATATAAAAGGTATTTATCATCCATGTTTATAATATATCTTTATTTACAAATTATAATGAAAATATTCCTAGAGTAACAAAATTGTGAACATTTTGTAGCTAATGTCGAATTCTACAACTATAACCATGATTAGATAGGTTCTAATGCACAAATAAAGAAACAAAGGGTATATGAAGATGAAAAATGTTCAATACATGAACTACCACCTATTGGCATGTCTTGGCAGGCTACAAAGATCAGGATATCTAAGAGTCAAACTCAAAGTCAAACTCTGAGTATGTGGTGCAATGGTCAAGCAAAAACAAAAAAGGATCAAAATGACATCAAGTGAGCATGTAGAAGACCTTCTTAATCATTAGGATATTTTTCAAGAATATTATCTTATGACTTTCTCTTTCACTAGCAAGTCATAAGGATATAGAGTTTCAAACTAAATCCATTTCGTAGATGTCAGATTAGTTCATTTTGTATCGACATAAAAAACTTGAAGTTGTTACTGAAATTTGTATAAGGTTTGTAAGGCGAGACCCAAAATACAGTTCAAATAAGTTTGCAATGGTTTATTTTCAAGATTTTTGATACTCTATTCTGAGTTAATACAATTCTTTGTTCTCAATGTGTGCGTAAGGAATTCTTTGATTAATAACAAACCTATGCTCATGGGAGGACCCCTATCTATGTGTAAGGTTATTTTTTTTTGTTTTTCATTTCCAGTTTTCTTATAGTGTTGTAGTTTCTTTAAGAATTTTCTTAATTAGTTTCATTACATTAATATTTTGATCAATTGTTGTTTTGATTTCAGAGTGCTCATAAAAGGAAAATACCAAAAATATTTGATTCTTACATGCATTTTATTTTCAACAATTAAATATTTCATTACTCAAAGTTAATTTCTTAGATGATAACATAAGTTTTCTTTAGATTTGAATACACACACAAGTAATCACTTTAGAGTTACAATTTTTCCATTTGATGTCTCTTCTGCAATTAGAAATTAATTCCATTTTATTTCATTTTATGTAATTCGTATAGAAATTCCTTTTTTGCAAATTAGTGTAGAAATTCTTTTTTGCAAAATAGTGTTGTAGTATTTTCAATTCTGCAAGTAGCACTAGACTCTTTTTATTGCGATTTATTATTAGTGTTTCCTTTTATGCAAGTAGAAGTAAGTTTTTAATTATGCAATTAAGATAGATTTTTCTGAATAAGATTGATTCTATTAGAAGCATATAGTACAAAATGGATTTACAAACAAGAGGGATTAAGAATCAGGGAACCGGAAATGATGAGTTTTCAACCTCGGTCCCAATACATAGCCAAGAGAGAACAAAGAATATCAAGAAGGGAGACAAGGGGACCAAGAGAGACAAACACTAGAATCTACCCAGAATGGGTAGATTCCTCAATACGACATTTCTTTCCTTTCTTTTTGGTAACTTTAACCCAAACATTAGTGGGAATGTGGGCTAAATCCAACTGGAGACCGTTGTTGACCACAGGAGGAGTCTCCTTATCCGAGTTAGAGGAGGCAAAATCATGAGTTCGTTTTAGAGGATTCGAGATAACATTGGGCCCCCTAGGGTCTACCGAGGCCATCTCCTTCTCCGATATTGCTAGCACTTCATCTGATTCAATCTCCTCCTCATATGAGTTGAAGGCCTTGACGTCATCCATGGGAGGTGGATCACAGGGCTTCCATCCTTTAGATTTCGGTTTACGATTGCCTCTTTTCGATTGGGCGTGTAATATAGTGCATGAATTCTGAAGATTCCCTATTTGATGGTAGTGACGACATCAGAGCACAGTGTTCTCGTAACCCAGGGTCTGATTCCAAAGGAAGTCACCCACTTTGAGGACGATTTGATCAGGTATACCTTTACTTAGATCAATTTCCGCACAAATTTTGTCGTAGGTGTATATGACTTTCCCTCCCCTAGAGGGATCCGTTGCCAGAAAGAAACCCAGAGAGTTTCCAATTGCTTGGAAGATAGAGGAGTGCCATAAATGAGCAGGTAGATTTGGAAGCCTGGCCCAAATGGGTAGTTTGGTAATGACTGCTGAGGAAGGGTTGAAATCTGGGAACCAGGGGGTGAGGAACAACCTTGCTTTTCCATAAAACCGTGGACCATCAGTTAGGGCTTTTTGATAATCCTCATTGAAAGAAAATAGAAATATGAAGAAACCCTTCGAGCAGAAGATAACCTTGATGTTTTTGGTCCAAGTGGAGTGAATCCATTGATATAGATATGTTGTGCAAGGCCATAATCCATTGAAACGATAAATAATGGCAGATTCTGAATAAATTTGATGTTGGTTTTCAAGTTTTGGGTGATAAATTTCTATCAAAGGCACATCCTCTGATTTGTCCACCAGAAAAGGCCTGGGAGCTTCCACAGGTTGAGCAGATTTCTCCGTGGGATGTGCGGCTCTCTTTGGAGGTTGTGCATGGATGGCATCCTTGTAAGAGAAGGCTTGGGTAGAGGACGATTTCCCGACTGCCCCTCCTCACAGATAGAAGGTTAAAACCACCAAGGCATCTTTTTCAATATTATAGAATGAAAGTGAGAGAGATTCTTCAAGTTTTTTAACTCCATAGAGAAGTCGCTGAGAGGTGGAAGGTATCATCAGCTTGATTTCAAGGGTCTGCGAGAGGGATCTCACCAAATCCATGGAGTGAACCCAGAGAAGTAGAGTTTTGCTAGATAAAAGAGTGATTTGTATCTGGAAAGAGAGGGGAGGCAGATATGGAGAAACCTCGTTGCCAGATCTCATTCGAGAGGCCAGAGTATTGAACATTAATGTCTCGTTGTTGTTCTTGGCTACCGCAATGTGATTAGCCTTCCCTAGTGAGAGATGGTCGCCCTGGGGTCATGTAGTGAATAGAGGAGTTTTTGGAGTGCAAGGGCTAGTCGGAGCAGCCGATGCTTTTCTTACCATCGAACAACATGCTGCAGTCCTCTGGCATTACATTGGGGATGATAGTTGTGCAGATCTGACTTCCCAGAGTGCTGTCGCCCTTTATGCAGTGGATGGCCTCGACTTTGGCTGCAATCAGAGGCGTTGAGTGATCTATGGTCTGAACACCTGCAATCTGCACCCGATCCCCAGGACTATTTCAATCAAGGTATGGCTCATGGGGTAGTGATGGCTTGAATGGACCATGGTCATCATGAGTTTCAAGATCGGGAGATTCGTCAGCTTTCAAAACGTGGAGGGCCTCATCCATGTCTATGATCGAGAAGGATGTACTTTCTGAGGGCTAGATGCCAACCATCTTAGCCGTAACTCCAAGACTAGTGCCCTCATGGTTTTTTTTATGAAGTGACTGAGGTAGGAGTGGTCTCAAGCCACCATGGTCCTCGGGGCTGAGTTGCAACGTGACAACGACAAAGGGAGGAGGAGCAGAAAATCTAGTGTTCGTCATTTTTCTAGATCGAAGTCTTGAAGTGTGTAATTATTCTCTAAATCTCATTAAAACATTTGTCCATACTTAGGTTAATTTCATGTTTAGAATCAATCAATCCATAGAGAGAATCATAACATATATGGTGCACATACGCTTCATAAGTAGACGAATCTTGGTTGAAAATTAATGAAATAATTTAAGAACAATTAAATTACCCAACAATATCATCAACATAAGGGAGAAGACTAATGACCATAATAGCAATTTTAAGGCCATTGAATCCCACAACTTCCAAAAAATTGTTTAGCTTATCAATGTAAATGCCAAAAATGGTAGGGGACACCCTTGCTCAATGTCGATAATGCATGTAATTTAGTTAGGCCATCTCTCAGTGGTCTTAAGCTTAGTGACATCATTTTCATATAGGCTAATCACAACAACCCTCAATTCGAGAGGAACCATTATCTATATTAGTCTTTTCCATAGCTTATCTTGAGGAACTGTGTCAAAAGATTTTCTAAAGTCAACAAAAGAACATAAGGGGTCAATTTTACTATTGTGACATTCTTCGGCAATGATAATAAGAATGACGAGATGGTCAATAGTTGAGTGTTGTCTCTTAAAAATTGCATTCCATTTAGCTCTTTTACCATAGATTTCAAGCTAGAGGCTATTATTCTTCTCCAAAATGAGCCTATATAGTTTGTCTAAAATGTGGCTAATCATTATGGTCCTACGGTTAGAAGGAAAATTTTTATCCCCACTTTTAAATATAGGCACTATAAGGCTTTGTGTCCAAGGCTTAGAGAAGTCATGTTTTATCATCAAATTGAGAAGTTTGTGAATATGAGGGTTGATGGTAGACCTTCCCATTTTGAAAATTTCAGTTGGTAACCATCAATATCCTTAGTTTTCCCATTTGCAAGTTCCTCAATCCCAAAATCCATGTCTTTCAAAAAAAATATCCTCCTATATAGTAGTGTTTAATCTATTTCCCATGGTTTTTGGGGAGCCATAAAGATTCTTGATATAAATATCCTAGTTCTTTAAGTGAATTATTTTGTTTTGTTTTATGGACAAGTATATTCCTACAAAACTTTATAGGATCGACTTTAGAAAGGAGAATAAGTCTCTCTTATCTCTATTTAATATATGAAATTTTCTTCCTTTTGATAAGAGCCTTGTAGACACATATTTTTTCAATCTTAATAGTTTCATTAGGGGCATCTCTAATCACTTTCTTGGCAATTTTATGATCATTATCATATCAAGGGTTAGATGTTCTATTAATCTTTTTATACAACACCTCGATTGAGAATTTGTTAAGGGTACTGGAAATGGTTGTAGTAAAATTGTAACAGATATGATCACTGTTATCATTATATGATAAGAGACCTAAGTCTCTCTTTAAATCTTGTAAGGAAATTTTTTTACTTGTGTCAAAATGAATATGCATTTGAATTTCACAATTATTTTTCATGTCAGTGATAAGCATGTTAAGATTTAGGGTTAAGGATAAAGGTTTGTGATCAAAATCAGGCTTTTGGTCATTTAGGATGTCAAATTTTGTAATACAATTGATAACGTGGGTGTCTAATATTGCATAATCCACAACACTACTACCCAACCCATGAATACAAGTCATCTACCCATAGTTTGGCCACTTATTAATCCCATTACAAATTATCAGGTCTTGGGAACTGAAAAGCTTGATAAGCTCGGTAACAAATAGGTTTTCAGTTTGTCTTCAAAATTCATTTTGAATATATTTCCTAAGTCGTAGTCCTTATCTAACCACAGGGGGTTAGGGTTAAAGTTATTACTTAGGAAGGTGGCTTGGTTAGTAGTAGTCTAGCATTGAAGTTCCTAAGAAAAAGGATATTAGCTTCATTCTTTAGACTGTGGATATCTTGTTCTAAGGTATTGAAGGGATAATTCTGGTGTAGGTTGTTTTTCTTATAGGAGGTAGAGTTGATAGGAGTGAAATAAAAAATTGCAAGAATAAAACCATTTGGTGTTAGGATCAGAATTTTGATCCACATGTATTGATTGAGGGGGTCAATATTATGAAGTAGAATGATAGAAAAAATGTTATTTTTATATAACAATCTATACCAGCAAACAAGTATTGTAGGGTAGCTTAGTCCCTATCATTCAAGTTAGATATTATATTCTTGAAAAATTGCATAAAAGTTTATAATCTACTTTTGTCAATGCTAATTAAATTAATAGTGGTTAATAAGAAAAGAAAATCATATAGTCTTGCTTTAGCAAGAACTAATAAATTCAAAAGTAAAGTGGATAAATTAATTGCTTGAAGGACTTGCATAGATTTTGGTGGTTAGTAACTACTAGTAAGCCTACAAATTTACAATTTGCACTTTTGAATGCATAAATGAATTAAACACCATAAAAAACATTTGAGACACTCCATATTTATAGATTAAACAACTTAAAATTATTATTTTTAAAAATCTCTACTGGATTTTGGACAAATTTCCCATAAAAGTGTTCTGAAAAGGGCTAGTTAACATTTACAGTTTTACTCCTACATAAATGGTGAAGAAAACATAAATAATGGTTATAAATAACTCTAGGTAAGCATAATTATTTAAATCTTATCCCTATCCATTTTTTATCCAAAGACTTGCTAAAATTATAGTGGGAAGTAATTGATGATAAATATGTTATTTACACTAGTATGAGTTATTTTCAAATATTTTATTTTTGAATGGTTTTTCTATCAAGCTTAAGAATAAAAAATCCCTACACAAATGTAAACCATATATGTAATTTATAACACAACATATTTGAAACACATATCCAAATAGTATTATATTGTGGAGAGATTGCAATAAGACCTTCAATTTATGGTCCAATCAAATATTTGATTTGATTTGATTTGATTTTATATAATATTGAAAAATAAATATTTATTTTTGAAAGTTAAACAATGATCAATATTAAAATAATAATAGTTAATAGGAAAATTGATTTTTAGAGTCTTACTTTCATACGTACTAAAAACTAGAATACATAATATTGAAGTTATCTATGAAAAAAATATTATATTTCTCTTTACCAATGGGATATAATCAATTAAATGCAAGATTCTACATTTAAAAATGAAGTAAGTTGCCAACATTACTATCGATATTATATATTTAAAATAAATAAATATAACCTTTATTTATTTACTTTTAAAAATAATTACGCCGTAAGGCGTCATTATTTGAAAACATATTTCCTAGCTTCTAGTCTGTCAGAGTTTGGACCATTGGATGAAATGTTAGACGATTGAAATGATTTAGAACATTAGATCCAATGAATCCTTCGACCTAACTAAGTAACTCACTGATATTATGAAATAAGATACATCATGTAATTTGGATCATTTCATGGTCTCGCCCACACAGACGCAGATGCATTGCTGAGATCGACACCAACGAATGCCTAGGTACAGAAGATCACATGGAAACCCAAAGCAGGACTGTAATGAATCAACTCTCCATACTCAGTAATGATAAGTCACATGATCCTCATGGAAAATACACCAAATCGAAAGACAATAGTGACGAGAAAGACAAAAATTTTCTCTTAACATTGTTGGACCAGGTGACCCTTCGCTCTCTTCCAATTGAGTTTCATGGTTTTCCCATGTATTTTCAGAACATATACATATAAATTAGGCGGTTGGTAGAAGAATTATTCGTTATTGTTTCAGGAATTCTATTAATAAGAGTCGATTATGTATGCATGTGTCTTGGTACCCAGAATGGATTCTGTATTTATGCATTTTACTACCCAGAATGGTTTCTGTATGTATGTATGGATAGATTGACACAGTTCTATGGTTATGGGCAACGATATCACTGGCTTAGGGTAATATTGACTCCTGGAAAAATATTGCATCTCTGAAACCCCCATAAACTCTGTGTCTGATATTTGTTTGGAGGAGGATTATAGAATGTACTAAGAATCGAGCTTTGTTTATCAGTAACGATAAACCCAAGAGTAAGTTGATCTCAGGGCAAATGAACTCCACTGTCATCCTTAGATTTTATAGGTAATTTTATTGTGGAAGCAAGTTATCGAAGGGCCAAGACTGGTTATAGGTTAAGGTTTTAGGTTGTGTGTAATGAATATACTTCAAATATTGCACAATCATTTGCTCAACAACTATTTAAATATTTAGACCATTAGATCCAATGACTCCTTTGACCTAACTAAGTAACTCACTGATATTATGAAATAAGATACATCATGTAATTTGGATCATTTCATGGTCTCGCCCACACAGATGCAGATGCATTGCTGAGATCGACACCAACGGATGCCCAGGTACAGAAGATCACATGGATACCCAAAGCAGGACTGTAATGAATCGAATCTCCATTGTCTACTCAGTAATGATAAGTCACATGATCCTCATGGAAAAGACATCGAATCGAAAGACAATAGCAACGAGAAAGACAAAGATTTTCTCTTAACATTGTTGGACCAGGTGACCCTTCGCTCTCTTCCAATTGAGTTTCATGGTTTTCCCATGTATTTTCAGAACATATACATATAAATTAGGCGGTTGGTAGAAGAATTATTCGTTATCATAATTTTTGTTTCAGGAATTCTATTAATAAGAGTCGATTATGTATGCATGTGTCTTGGTACCTAGAATGGATTCTGTATTTATGCATTTTACTACTCAGAATGGTTTCTGTATGTATGTATGGATAGATTGACACAGTTCTATGGTTATGGGCAACGATATCACTGGCTTGGGGTAATATTGACTCCTGGAAAAATATTGCATCTCTGAAACCCCCATAAACTCTGGGTCTGATATTTGTTTGGAGGAGGATTATAGAATGTACTAAGAATCGAGCTTTGTTTATCAGTAATGATAAACCCAAGAGTAAGTTGATCTCAGGGCAAATGAAATCCACTGTCATCCTTAGATTTTATAGGTAATTTGATTGTGGAAGCAAGTTCTCGAAGGGCCAAGACTGGTTATAGGTTAAGGTTTTAGGTTGCGTGTAATGAATCTACTTCAAATATTGCAAAATCATTTTCTCAACAACTATTTAAATATGCGGGTTTCTTCTAATTCCAGGTCAAAGCAAGAAAAAATAAACAACAATGGTCGACTGGGGGTCGGTCTCAAGAACGGTGGCAGATACCCATCAATAACTAGAAACTTGCTTCTACCCCATTAGTCATAAGGGTTTCAGATCCCTGTTTGTAAAAACTTGTGCATTACTTGAATTTAAATTCATTCAATAATATGTACTGGCACCATATTACTTGAATTTAAATTCATTCAATAATATGTACTGGCACCATATATGCCCTTTTTCACATGCCCAACTTCTGGATCTTTAAACTGTCTAGCATAGTTGCAGTTATGTCATGAAGTTCTCATAATTGGATGTGGCTGGACTTGTAGACAATATACAATACATAAGTGTTTGGTTGTAAGGTCTTAGACAATCAATATTTTGTGGGGTGAGATACCTAAAGAGTATCTGATTATTATATAAGATTACAACCTCTATTTTGGCTTCTTCTTTGGTGGCCCATAACTGGAGTGAATAGCACAAAGATTTCTTTTGTTTTCTGGTAAGCAATGATTTTAACATTTTTTCCATTTTTACTATCTCTCGAAGAAATTGGCTGGAATTTTCCACAATGAATTATAAGATAGTTTAGTTCAATTTATTTTCGAGTTTGAAGAGGTCTTGTAAAGGGTCATCTCCATTTTTTGACTTGTTTATTACGGTGAGTGGTTTTGGAATCCTTTTATATTCTATCTCAGCAGGGACTAGTCCTTGAAGAGAATGAGGTGGATTTATTACACAATAGATCTTAAGTTGGTTTTAGTTGGAAAAATTTAAATCCAAATCTTGAATTCATCATTAGGGTTGGGATTTGTTGAATTGTTGTTCCTGAATTATATAAAGACTTACTACATATAGATTGTGGCTAATAATGCAATAGTTACATTGTGGAGGAAAAGGCATTACAGTGTTATTCGATATAACTAATGAACTCAAGATTAAGGGTTTGTTCTAAAATAAAACTAGAAATTTAAAAATTAAAAGCATGATATAGTGATCCCTGCGAAGTATCTATCTATGAACAAAACTCTAATTATGTTGTCTTATTGGAGACCTCAAATTTGAATCCCCAGGTAGTTTATTTGTGTATTGACACAAGAATCCAGTTTTTATACAAACTGGTTGTTTATGCAGCTAGTTAGTCTATTATCTGAATTTCATGTCTGTTTCAGTTTATGTCTATACCTGATTCTCTCTGATTAGCGAGGATTGGGCTCTTTGCCATGCAGTGATTATTTTCTGGTGGCTTTGTGGTGTGAATTTATCTTCCTTCATAGTCAAGAAATGAATTTTCAATTACTTTATCCGTTAATCAATCCATTTCTTCAATATTTTCCTTGAGTTCTTCTTGATGCTTTTTTGGTCCATGTGTCTGTCAGGCTCTTCTTGAAAAGTGGAAAGGGAGTTTGCATCTATCCTGTTCCTGGATATGGGATGTAGTCCCTAATTTCCTTTCCAATCCATTGAGCTTGAGTATGCTGTGGATGCTTTGATACACACCATTTGTACCTCTATGTTTCTTCAAGAGGCTTTACATTATCTGTGTCCCTGATTATTTCAAATTGTTGTTATTTCAAAATGTAGCTTCCCTGGCAGCATCCTTTTGGCTTTATCATTTCTTGTGAAGTCATCTCATGGGGTATATGCCTTAATGTTTGGCTGGCAATGCATTAATGTTTTTCTGATAATACCTTAAGATTCCTGTTTGAGTGCACATTCCAGTAAGTCTTTATCGTATCATGGTGTATATTTCTATTGTTGTCCATGCTTTCCATGAATCATCTAATAACAGAAGTATTGTTCTAACTCCTGCCCAATAACATTGAACAATTGAACTTACATTGAGTGATGTTCTTGCTTACATCCTGTGTTGGGCTGGGTGTTGGTTACCAATCTTCTTGCATTTTGATTTTCGAATTCATTAGAATGTCAAAACAGTTGAGTAAAAATGAGTGTTTTTTGTTTTTTCTCTATATCCACTAACATTTTCATGTTTCTCCATAACAGTAGCTGAATTTTGCATGTATGGAATGTTTTCTGAATTTATTTCTAATTTGAAAATAAATTTGGTCATATTTTGGGTTCTGGGTTTTTTATTTTAGTCACAATTTACAAAGTTGTTCTGTCTTGGTGTCTCTAACTTGGGTCATTTTCCTTTGTGTCCTACCTTGTTGTCCCTGCAATTCTCTCAGTTTAACACCATATAATTGTGCATGATCTGTGTCATTAAGTAATAAGAGCTTCATGTCATAAACTGAAAGTCTTAAGCAATAAGTAATTCATCTTTGCAACATTTGGTAATGGTGCAATTGCTAGTATATGAATTAATTTGAAAACTCTAAAAACAATGCTTTAAGTTTTTGTTGTAATGGATTTGAATATTGTTATTAAATGTGAAGAATCACAACAACAACAAAAAATAAATAAATAAAAAATAATATAATAGACAACTTTATTTTTAAAACTGGTTTCAGTGTAATTAAATCACCATTTTCTTGCTCATTGCATTGTAAAAAAACATTACAAATATAGATATATGATTCAATTCATACATTTAACAGTTTGAAAAATTTCTAAACATCCAGCAATGTAATTTGAAATGTTGCTAAATTCATTCTTCCTAAACCTATCAAATTGAACCTACACACAGAAAGAAAAATAGGTACACTCGCAAGTTTCCTGTTTACAGAAATTTAGACTGTGCATATACATGGATACCACTAGATGGGTAACTCCTCCTCAAAGCCCTTCCAAGTTCCTAGATTTTTTTTACATTTACAATTTCCCATAGGTTTATTTGACTGGGCTGCTCAATTTGGCACTTGTGGATGTGGTGGGGGGAAGAGATCAAGATAAGTCCACATTCCCAATACCTTCTATATTGAAATGGCGGTGCTTGCTCTAACACCAAGGCCGAAATTTTGGCACTTTTGGGACTATTACTATTTGCAAACAGGATCCATTTACACATTGCCATATATGGTAATTCAAAAGCCATTATTGAAATTGTTAATGGTAAAATAGTTCTCTCCACACCTTCACTGACCAATTGGCTGGAGCCCATCACAATTTTGATAGATTCATTCTCCAAGATCACATTCTCTCATGTCTACAGGTACTGGAACGAGACTGTAGACTCCTAGTTGAAGAAAGGATTATGCGTGGCCCCTAGCTCCATCCACTATCAGTAGAAAGAGGAAAATGAGATCATAGATGATGGGGAGTTCACCGTTGAGTGACTCCATGCGTTTTCATTTGAGCATTATACCCTGGTCATTTTGATTTTTTGGTTGCTATATACTGTGCAATTTTGATAGTTTATAGCTCTCAAGTTTGAAGTCACTACACACAGTTAATTAGGGTATACTGTTAATTATGCAATGTATATGTACCTTTAAGATTGAAGTCCCCTAGCATATAGGTTTATGTTGAATGTATGTGTATCTTTAGGATTGAAATATGAAGCTTAACATACAGTTATATGTTGAATCCAGATGTATTGGTTTATTGGTTTTCTTTCATATAATAGAATCCAATGTTTTTTCCTCAAAAAAAACTCAGACTGTGTGAGTTTGCTTTTCCCCAAATTTCAGGATGGGTATAGGTGGTTTGTAAGGTAAAATTTGTTTCTTTCAAACTATTTTCTTGCAGGTTTTTTCCTAAATTTTAGATTATGGAAATTAGCTTTTCAAAAATACGTAAATTATATTGAGCAACTTAACATGGAAAAAAATCAATCTCTTTGCAAAAAAAAGGTGTGCTTTGGCCATTTTAAAATGGTTCACAAGGTCTAAACTTTAAAAATTTAACATCTGAAATTGAAATTTCCCTTAGAACATTTTTATTTGTCCATTGAAGTATCAGATTTAGCACACTCCAATTCAATGAAGTATCCTATTGAACATTGATTGGGACTATCCTGTTATATAATATTTAAAGAACTCAATACTCTGTAGCAGTGCACTCCAAAAATCATCTTATATTTGGCATACATTTTTGATCAATTGTGATGTACAAACATTTTCTGTATTAGTTTGTTTAACATCCAATCCATGCTTAGCTAACTGCACATTAAAGAGGAAAAATGAAAGCATATAGCTATTTTTCTCAGTAGATTTGGATTTTCAAACCTACAGAATTGAAATCTTACAGAACCATTAGGAAAAAAATGAAATTTTTACTGATTCCAATTGCACAGTGATATGCAATTATGACACCCAAAAACTTGGAATTCCAATCCAAGTTTCAGAAATTTCTTGTCACCATACATCATAGATCAAAACCCTTCTTGATTGAGATCGATTAAAGATATTTTAGTCAATAAACCCAGTAATCATCCAGACTGCATTTATGCCTTTGAGAGTCCCCTCCCAACACCTTCATTTTACAGAGAACGAAGTTATTTTGGTTTAGGCAAGCTACCTGGAAATGAGCTCATGAGGTGGGATCATATTCCTCTCACAATCCCTCCCTTCATCATCATCACTACTGTCATCTTCAACTAACCCATGACTTCTACTCCAGCAATTCTCAATTTTTTTCTCCTCCCATGACATCTAAGACCAGTCCGGGATATTTATAGGCGCAGAGGATCGATACCTCATTCTCCTCTTATCATTCTCTTCATTGTATGGTTCCTTCCTATGAATCTTCACTAATATTGTTCTTTTGTTAGTATTCCCATCATTTCCCATCGATCTGCACACTGCAACACCTTTACAAACCTTTTTCTCAAAACCAATCTGGTCGGAGGTCTCTGCATCAATACTACCCCATATATCCTCCTCATTAAACTATTCCATCCTCTCAGATTTCTCAACCCTTCCGGATTGCTCAATCCCAAAGAGCTGGTACATATGGTGATTCTTATATTTAGGCCTCCCTAGCAACGATTTTCTCCCCTGACAACCACCCAAGAGATTTCTGCAATGCTTTTCTTCAATTCCCAATAATTCCACTCCTTAGATCCTATATGAAGCTGCTCAGATTGAACCAATTCAAATATCTTTTTTGCCTCCACATAAAATTTTCCAAAGAATACAAGAACTCAACTCCTAATCACTGGATATGACCCAACCCAACTCAGATTGATCTAATTTCAAAACCAACAGCCCCTCCCCTTCCCTTTTATAGGTCCGAGGGATCATATTCACAATGGTTTGTAACAAGTAAACTGAAGTTAAATTCAAAAATTCAAGATAACCTATTTGTCGAACTTGTTTTTTTTTCACTTTTAACCATAATACTAGATCCATTTCAATGGTTGAAATTCAAACCCAACCCATGGAAGTTTTCTTATCAAAGCATTAACAGGTTCGCTGAATAATTTAACTATTAGAAATTCTAGCAGAGATTAAGACAAAAAAAAATATATTAAAAAAAACATTTTTGAATATATAAATAAACTCTGCAATCAACTTATTCATATTACAAAATTCAAAATTACTAATCCAAAAAATCCCAATATCCAAAAAAGTAAAAAGGATACCATAATACAATTGGTCTTTTATTTTTGGAGTTGTCTTTAGTGCGAAATCTTGATTTGTGTTATTTAAACTCATTTTTTTCACTACAGATATGGATTTAGCACCCTGAAAAACCTTTAAGACACTTAGGATTATGCATGGATTACTCATCAAACTTGCGATTTCAATAAATTTCTACTAGATTTCAGTGAAATTAGATCTAGAAAAACCACCTAAGAAACTTCCAAAAAATCTTACTAAACACAACTCCTTTGTCTTTTACCATATTTCATTATCATTATGATTTCATTCAATTATCTGTAAGATGCTTTTTGCATATGTCACGTTATCCACTATGTTTTTTTAATTTTAGGATGCAATGAAGTGGATAAAGTTCATAGCAAACATGTGCATTTTTGTTAAAAATATATATTTTAGACTAAAATTTTGACGAATTAAAAGGTGAATTGGATTTGAATCTACCTACAGTTTTTAAAAATCCCCCAAAAAATAATCAATTACAAGAAATTTTGTGGATGTTTCATTTGGATTTTCGATTTGCTGGACCAATCAGCATGGCTGCACGAATTTTAAAATTAGGGCTAGTCTCTGAAGAGAATGCTGAATGCAGAGAAAATTTCCGAGACGTGCATGTAATTCTTTATTCTGGGTTTTTTTATTTATTTTCATCACAATTTACAAAGTTGTTGTCTTGCTGTCTCTAATTTGGGTCATTTTCCTTTGTGTCCTACCTTGTTGTGCATGCAATTCTCTCAGTTTAACACCATATGGTTGCGCATGATCTGTCTCATTAAGTAAAAAGAGCTTCATCTCATAAACTGAAAGTCTTAAGCAACAAGTACTTCATTGGTGATGGTTAGGATGAAAGTGCCTTTTGTTGTGTCCAGTGTCTACAAATTTTATGGTGCCATTTCGTGGTCCAATTTTGTTGGAAACCATTTTGATGGTTGGTTTTGGGTCTCTATGGTCTTTTTTGCACACATTACCGGTGTTTCTCTTGATGCTCCTTGCTTGTTCGGTTGCAATCAACTAAACTATGTGGACGTTGGCATTATTCTTTTTATTCTCAACTTTGAAAAGTTTGGAGCATGGTTTCATCTTTACAAATATTAGAAATTGAATTTTATGAGCCCTACAACCTTAAGAATGATTAGCACCTTGCTCATATAAGAAATTTTGGTTTTGGAGCAAGGAATATTAGAAAGGCTTCTGTTTCTTAGGAATACCCATCACAAAGTCTTAATTTTGTCACACCATCTATCGTTATTAGCATAAATTCCATATTTGATTTGAATTGTATTTTTATTACTATTAGCGAGATATATACTTCCATATTTGTTTTGAATTGGAATTTTACTTTATTTTTATTTCTTAATCCTTTTCAATATAGCTGGAGTGTGCCTAATGCTGAAAAACATATGTTTCCTCCTTGGAGTATAGGTTTGAAGGAGATAGTTACGACGTTTCCTTTACAACATCTGATGATGGTGCAATTGCTAGTTATGCCATAAGGCGTCTTTATTTGAAAATAAATTTCCTAGCTGCTTTTTTGTCGTAATCTATGCCATTAGATCCTTTGTTAGACGATTGGATCATGATCAGCCATTGATTCGAATTGTGGTAGTTAACAGTTGTGACAGTTGCTAGGTAGTTGCAAAGTTTTCGAAAAGATCGATTAATGAATGAATAAATTTCATAATGTGCAGAGTCCCATGTAGGCCTACTGGAGGTGTTCGATTCACCATTAACGGTCGTTCGTACTTCGAGCTTGTTCTGATCTCGAATGTGGGCAGAGCAGGGGATATTAGCATGGTGTCTATCAAGGGTTTGAACACTGGATGGAAACCCATGTCCAGGAATTGGGGAGCTAACTAGCAGAGCAACTCGTACCTCAATTGATAGAGCTTGTCCTTTCAGGTGACCACCAGGGATGGAAATTCCATTTTCTTCTACAACGTTTCTCCTTCGAATTGGCAGTTCCAATAGAATTTTGCAACGTCGCAGCAGTTCAATTGATTTCATGATCCTAAGTTTTATTTCATATATTTCGTAGTTGTTTTATGACCAGTACCAAAATTCTATAAAAATCTCCTAAATTAGTACTAGAACTTTCGAAAATAACTCTGAAAATATTCCGGGTGCTTGAATGGTGACAGTAGAGGCGAGCTTGATCATGAATCTTAGTTGTAGCAGCCTGTTGTTCTACCTATAATAGTTTTCACCACCTCAACCAAAATTCAGTGGCTGAACTATCAAACCGTGCAGATTGCAACTTTGTATAATCTGGTTGTGGACCTTGTCATTCCTCTGTAAAGAGTGATTCCTATGTAAAGAGTGAGATATTTCATATAGATAGATGAATATACATATGATATTCTTCTTCTCTGTCTCTGTGATGTTGGAAATGTTGTCATTGATGGCAAAAGAGATGGCAAAGAAGGAACACCTGAGGCAGCAACAAGGCAAAGAAAGCAGCAGAGCAGTAAGATGTAGAGAGGGTCGAGCAGTAGAGACAGGTTCATTTAAAGAAGCAGAGGTAGCAAAAGGAGAATTAAGGAGTAGCATCAGTCAAGGAGCAGATGAAATAAAAGAGAGAGCATAAGACAAATAGCGACAGAAACAGAGCTGTTATCATGGAAATGAAGACAACAAAGAAGAAAATGAAGGAAATAAAGGAGACATGCAGAGGTAGAGGAAGCGAATATAATAAGAGACAGAACCGTTATCAGAGGCAGAGGCAGAGGCAGAATGACAGAAGCAGCAGAGGCAATGCTAGGGCAGAGCCGTTATAAAAAATTCCAAGCCAAATGTTATTTATATATATAAAAACAAAGTCTGTGAACTGTGTTGATGGTTGGCGATAATACAGTGAAGTTATCCATAACACTAACGGAGAAAAAACACGACGATGTTAAACTAAATAGAGGTGGAACCAGAGTTACATGTGCAGTGGTAATGGAGCTGTGTGTTATACATATCGTAGGGCCACTTATAAAAGACCGGAATCCAGAGTAAAAGTGTTGGACCAGAACCTGGAGTGGAGAACGAAACCTTGCGAGAGGAACAGTGACGTGGTTTAGAGTGAACAGTAAAGGCCGTAAGTAGAATTCATCGCACCGCCTATCGACCATAAGTGGTATTGCCCAGAGGAGGAGTGATTCCATACAGGAATCGACACGTGGCCTGTGGACCCATTCTAAAACTGCTTGTTAAACTGCGCCTTTGCGCGTTAACGTTCTGCGTTGGAAGCTGTACGAAATGGACAGGAGCCGTTGATTTGGAAACGGGCCATCAGACGGCGATCGCGCGTTGAACATGCCCAGAGTTTAACGAAGGTGTGCAGAGGTTAGCGAAGGTACGATTCGACCGTATTGACCCCACGTTGGCAATGTGTTGTGGGTGTGTGGGCCCAAATCAAATATATATTAAGGTTTATGAATTAATAAGGACAAAGGTGTGAGCATATATTGATATATATTAAGGTTGCAAGTTAATAAAAGAACGCTGAGTACTGTTGGACTCTGGTATAACGTTTCCGGCAATTAAAGAACGTTGAATATATGCGTTGACATAGAGCATCTATATATATATGGGGGCGCATATGTATACTGAATAGACAGTTGGGTTATAACTATAGAAGAATGTTGAATTAATTAAACCAAAGGTTCTGCAGTAGAAAACTATTCAAAGGTGATTCAAATCTAAAGACTTTGGAATATGTGGGTCCATATATATATATATATATATATATATATAGTCCCGTGTGGGATACTGTAATAGTTGAAATATGAATGAATTCATATGTATGGTTTTATAACCATGGAAAATGAAGTTTCCGGATTAATTCAAGCTTTCCCAAATTTAAAATCAACTATTATATAACTACAATGAACAGGGAACTGCATACAGGAGAAAACAAAAAAGAGAGTAAGGTTGGATGAATGTGTAAGGAAAAGAAAAGAAGAGGAGAGCGTGTAGAGATTAAAGTTCGTGAACAAGAAAAATATAGGGATTCAGAAGAGAAGTGAACAGGTGAAATGTACAGATGACAGTAAACAAAGAAGATGCAGAACAGTTTCTTAACAACAGTAGAAAAAGACAAAATCCAGTAAAGCCAAAGTTTAGAAGAGGAGCTGAGTGATATTGAAATATGTAATTAAGAATGTGAATGTAAATGATGTAATTATTTTTTATTGTTTGTGATGCAAAGGCAAGTATCCTAAGGAAAAGACAAAATCCCACTGTAGCTTGGAAATTTGTACATATTGTAGTAATTCTAAAAAGGAGTTGGAAAAGGGAATAAGAAGATAGAAGCCAAAGAGTCATGATTGTTCACTTCGGATTCCTTATGAAATAAAAACAATCATGTGAGAATTTCTATATATAATATCAATTTTGATAAGCTCAAAGAGGGTAATAGAGTGAGAGAGAGAAAATATAGAGAATGAAGAGTATAGAAGAATAAAGTAGAGAAGATTAAGAGAAGAAGAGCAGAAAGAGAAGCTACAGAACAGAGCTGATATCTGAAGTAAATCAGCAAACATTCAATTTGATAAATTGAGGAAGTTGGAGCTTCCCTATCAAGTTGCAGCTTGATAGCTGTCAGTTGTAGTTGACTGAGGTTGGTGCCTGCAGAAAATTGAAAGGAGTTGGTGCTTCCTTGCAAGTTGTAGCTTGCAGAATTGAGGTAGGAGCCTCCTGTAGGTTGGTGCCTGTAGAAAAACAGTGGTGAGAGAGATTTGGAGCTTGCCTTTGCATCACAACAATAATAAGATGTGGTTTTCTCCCTTTATGTGTTTCCACTCATAGCTGGTGTCTCCGTGCATGATATTTATGTGTTGATCTGAATTATATCATCTGCTTAATACCTGCTGCTCTCATATTAAGTCTACTGTTATATTATATTAATGCTTGCTGCTTACATTCTAAGATTACTCATATATTAAATTGGATATGAAATGAAGGTATAAATAAGTTTAATAAAACTTTAAAAGGTTCAGGAATGTGTTAAACTGATTCACCCCCCCCTCTCAGTTTAACTAAAGGTGCAACATGTGAGCCGAGCCATGTCCCATTTCTCTGTACATTCGTAAAGGGTACTCTCCATTTTTAAGGCTTATATAATAAATGCATGGTTCAGTTGAAAACCAAGTGATGAATTTCGAGAAAGCAGTACTGTTGGAGTTTGGAAAGAGAGTTTTGTTTTCTGACAATCACCACCCACAATGTACCACTCCGATGGCACCAAGGAAATCCAGTGTTCATTAATCTTTAATATAATTGTGTAGATATGAAAAATACATATAGAGAATTCTAGAGTTTTATCTAATCATTTATAAATATGTATTTTTTCTCAATATAAGCAATCCAAATAAAGCCTGTAAATTTCTCTATTTTTAATGTATTCTTGTTTCCAAAATCTGTCTCTTTGAATATTTGGCTTTGCTTCTGTCTGTGCTGTGTATAAGATAATTTTGCTACTCTGATTCCCATCCATTGTTATCAGAGCTAGTGCTATACAAACCTGCTAAATAATCACAGACCTCTGGCGAATAAATCAGGGATGCTCTATTTGGATTCGTGCCCGGCCTTACCATTGAAGAAGTTGTGCTGAAGAGCATTACCCTGAAGTGATGGAGAAACGTCGGTCTCTCAAATAAAATGTGTTGTAAGATACCGTGAATATTTGTTATGCAAGATTCACAGGAGTCATGGTGAAGCCAGGTTCATGCAAATTAAAAGTAGTTTTCATGGGTATAAATTACCAGTTGCAAAATAGTTGACAGGCATGCAAAAATATTGTTTTGGACATATTACTTCAAATATAATATAAGTAGACTAGTAAAGTCCTTTTTTTATTGTCCACCATGTCCATAGCATTTTTCTATCAAACTTCTTGGAAAGGATTGTTTATTTGATTTCATTTTAAAGTGAGTCCTTGATTACTGCATGCGAAAATAATAAAATATGGTGTGAAAGACTTGTGTATCTTGCTGCATGAGGGAAATCAATTTTGGCTTGTTATTTACAAATTTATAAGGTTTAATAATTAAATTCTCTCGGCTCATAAGTGGTGTTTCATTTTTTTTGGGGTGAATTTTATTGAGAATGTACATATAATATTAAGTGATATGTCCTTATCTTTTTCTTTATACATACTTGTGGTTTAAAACTTCTAAATTTTTTAATTTGATTATTAATATTATTAGATGGATTTTACTCACTTAACTTCCATATGATATTTTAAAATATTCTCATAGTAATCACATATCAAAAGTTGAATTTTCAAAAATAGTTATGTGGGTTTGGTTTTTATAATTAAATTGATTAACGAAAAAAATGTCACATAAACATGTTTTTTTATTTCTTGGGATTATGGTATTAATAAGCCACAATACTCTAACAAAACTTATTTACAAATTAAAAATCTCCATGATAAGATCCTAAAAGTTAAGAACCTTGTTACATGTTTATTTTTAAATGTATATATGTTTAACTAATATAATAATTCTTCTTATAATAACATAAATAATAATATTTTAAAATAAATTTATAATTTAATTATTTTTGTATTTTTTTTTAGTTTTGACAATGTCAAATTAGATAAGTGTTTGGATGCATATTTTCATTTATTAACTATTTAAATTATATGCTAAGCATATAAAGTACATAACTACTTTTAAAATAAAGTTTAATGTTTGAAATTTGACTAGTACAAAGACTATTTTAGAATATTATGTGGATGATAAATATTAATATCCACTGAACCTTATTAGCCTAATAATAAATAAGCATATCACTCTTGTATTTTAACAATTAAGAATATTTGAATATGTTCCCAAACTAAAACTCCTCTAAAAATTTATTAATTTATTGATTAAATAATAAAATATATTTTAAAATAAATATTAATCTATATTATTTTTTTATTTGTGAGAGGAGCTCTATAGCCCAATGTGGAGAAAATGTTGTAGTGTCCATAAATGAGTGAAAACATTTTATTGACTACTCATTCTTTAGTGTAACTCTACATCAGAACGATGGGCACAGTGGCATCGTGTTCAACATAAATAGTTTGGAATTGCACTTCATCAAGGGTTACTTCATTACCTCTATGTTGAGGTGTGGAGTTTATTGCCATTATATATTATTTTTATCACTTCATAGATATGCCAATGGCAATGGATACTTTCAAGGATTTAATATCTCACATGAAATTGTTGCTGATGATTTAATACAACTGAATAATATTTTGTTTACTAGTCTAGTTTGAATTTATCACGTGAAATTATTGCTTATTTATCACATGAAATTGTTGCTTATGATTTAAGACAACTGAATAACATTTTGTTTACTAATTTGAATTTATACCTTACGACGTTTCCTTTGCGACATCTAGTGCTTATTTACTTTTAAAAATAATATAAAATTTATGTTAATGTGTTAAAGGAGAGAAGTGACTAGTGATAGGTTACCTTTTCCAAACATTTTAGATCACTTCCGTCAATTGTGGTGAAGACAAAGTTCTAGTAATTAAAAAAAAACAATTTTATATTTGAAGTTAATTTACACATTCATTGACCAAAATAATTTTTTGGTAAAAGGATGTTTACCTTTTCCAAAGTGTTTAGATCACTTCCGTCAATTGTGGTGAAGACAAGGTTTTAGTAATTAAAAATAATTAAAAAAAACTGCCAGTCAATTTGATACTTGAAGTTAATTTACACATTCATTCACCAAAATAAATTTTTGGTAACATGATGTTTATAGTAAAATTTTTTTATCTTAATTACATTGATAAACATGTTTATTTTGAAATATAACTACAAAATTTTTAATTTAATTATCAATAATTATTAAATTGATGGTGAGGATTTAATATCGATAGAATATTCTAGTTATGTCAATAGGCACAAATATATCAATCAATTACAAACAAACCAATAAATTGGCTTGGTTAGTCCCAGGAGGGTACTCACTAGATCCAAAATCAAGCTGACCTAAGATTGCATGAAAACTAACGGAGTGCATGAAAACTAATGGAGTTGAGTTGATCGGCCCCAAAATCAAACCCAGAAGACTAGACCCTTAGGAATTGACATAACCCATAAATTACTTCTATCATATGTAATAAACCTGAGATTGATCATAGATCTTTCCAAAGATCATTTTTTTACTTGCGTACATCTATCCATCCGGAGGAGTTGTCAAGAATAAATGAACAAGGTACAATGATTGTGTTTCATTGAGTCCAATCCAATTATGGTGGGTTTGCAATTGAAGTTGCTTCTCTATCATTGCCTAAGTGATCTAATTCATGGAATTGTTTGTGCTCACTCATTGACAAAGCTAAGACCATAGTTTTGCCTATTATCGCTCCATGTGGAGGATTATATGGTGTTGCGTGTAGCTGAGTTGATGCTAAAGGACATGATTTATCTAAAGAGGTTTTTTGGTGTTGAGAGTTATCTAACTAATTAGTTGTGTATTTATTAGATTCCATTGAAACTTTTGGGTCCTTCCATCCTCTGTATATATTCTTAGCATCTGAAGGAGGAGAGTGGCCTTGAGAAGAAGACTAGACATTTTGCAGATGGCATGGCTGTTGAAAAATCCTAAAATGGAAAGCCATATTTTCATATTCTAACGACTATGAATAAGTCAAGTCATTCTAGTGGAGAAGGATTTTATCCGGCAACACCCTAGTGAGATTTATTTCAACACATATGCAGGAAAATGTAACAAAACCCTTGTCCAACTTGTTTATCACTACCTTAATGAGATGGTTGATTTAGTTACTCACTTCAACTCAGATATCTAGATGCATCAGATGAAGTGGCATATTAGGGAGCCTAACCAAAATAGGCATGGGTAGATATGGCATAGAAAGAGGGTTAAAACATTTAAAATATGGCTTCATGCAAAGCACAACTCGACCCCAAAACCAATGTCCTTGTTTAAAAAACCTATTATCATCCTGCAGATCCTTAAATTTCACCACAAAGAAACATTTTGATAAAAATAATAGATCTACATTTGGTGTCTAAGTTTGATGCACCTAATCCCAAAGCCAGACATTGATGGCCAAAACCCATTAAAACGAAAAATAATAACATGCTACAAAAATCCATGCTAGATTCATAAGAGAGGGGGTGATCCAATTTAATAGTAGGGATATCCTTTTCCTAATCCCAAATGAAGGAAGGCCCTGAGAGCTCTTTATGTGTCAAATGAATGGGCCCTGACTTAAGGGCATCCTTAAAGTACTTAGACTTAGAATCCGAAGGTGCACCCTCACTTATGGCACCACCATTTAAACTAGAAATGAGAGAGATTAAAGCACCCTTGGAAATGTTGTAATCATTGAGTGAATGTCCCTCCTGGAGTTTTTTATCTCTGTGAAGAAGCCACATAAATATGGAAGGGATTCATGCTTGATCTTGAATTTTGGCAATAAGCATGCATACTAGGTCCACTTTCACATGAATGCAGAAATTTCCACCAAATAATGACCCCACAAAGACTGTAAATTGTAGGAAATTTGGAGCAAAAACTTCAACATGGGTGCAGGTTCAAACCTCAACCCTAATTTCATTCATAATCCTATCTAGAAGCGTATAGGTCACTGAATCTGAATATCATTCCAAACTTAATTTCTGCTTCATAGATCTAGGAGGTCTGGGAGGTTTTCTGGACTTAGAAACCATTTTTGCTAGAGAACTCGATCCCCCATCGCCTCTTCCTAACATGATATTCACCATTACATTTTTTTCCTTAGATGGTTCATTTGTGGTTCCATATTGAATATTCCACGTGAGAGTGACTCTATTGTTTATGGGCCACGAAAACCTCTCGAAAATGATCTCCCACTCCTTAGAAATCCCATTCAGCGGTTGAGAGTGAAACTATGCCTTCCCCCTAGTTAATTTATGAGTGATTTGGGAAGCTTGGTCGAGCTCATCTAGGGAAGCTGTAAATGATATTTTTGTTGCAACTTATAGTCGTAATAGGTTTGTTGGGTGCGGGAATTGCGCTTAAGAAAACTCCTAAATACTTAATTGTCAACCTGGGGGTTTGTAAACTTAGAGACGAAGCATAGGCAATGCCAGAAGTGGTATGAACTTTTCCTATTTTATATTCCTACTTCTTAATCGAAATATTGTAGAATCAAATAAAAAGTCTCAAAGGAAACTAACATCAAAGAACTTCTAGTGCTGGAATGTAAAAGAATGCATCTGTGGAAGAATTAATAAAGGAACATTCACATTGCTTTTGATCAATATTAACTGTTGAATGAAAGCCTATGTTTATCTCCAGTCGAGGTACTTAGAAGCTTCAACAAGTGGGCCCTTAAGATAGCCTACCTTATAATGATTTTCCTTCTCACACGGGTCGTTCCTACAATCCTATAATCTGCTTGCACTAGTGCAGGCACAAAACTCTGTGTGAAAAGTATACTTCATACTTTTACTAAAGACTTACATCTTTGTGTAGGGGCTCAAAGCAAAAAGGGTTAGAGCGCTCTGTTCCTGTAACAAGACACTAATTCTTGTATCGGAACGAATCTTCCTACACCAAGTTATCGATTTTGGGAAAATAAAGAAGCGTGTTAACTATAAAATAAATTGAAAATGTAAGAAAACTTTAGAAATAACTTGCACACGAAAGGAAATTCTTTTAATTAGCTGAACCTTGCAAAATGTAAATAAACAACTAAAATAAGAACAATCTTTGAAAACTTAAAACAAATGAATCTTCTCTCAAAGATACTTTGCATGAAATTAGATCCTACTTTAGAAAGTAAAGTTCACTATGATAACTTAAATAACTTTCAATCCTTTTCCTAGAATCTGTAAAGTGCAGAAATAAATCACGACTATGCAACAACGTTTTCGTGCATTTATGAAGTCATCTTTAACCGTTTTAGGAATTTAACTTTCAATATTAGAGACACTTCCTTTTGATGTCAACACTGTTTGCAGAAATAAATTAAATTGCGTAAAGGAAAAGAATGAAATGCTTGCTGTAAAATGAACTATGTAAAAATGCAGTACAAAAACCAACGTGCACTAGTGCAGGATCAGACTTCCTGCTCGATCCAGGCGAAATCAATCTTGAAAAGGAAATTGTAGAAATAAATGAACTGAAATTAACTTTCACACAAAAATATCCGTTCACACCTTAACAAAAGCTTAAATTAATGTGCAAGAAAAAGAACTTAACTCAAGCCACACTTCTGCAATAAAATAATTTAACACACCTTTCAAGAAACGAAAACGAAAGGGTAAACGAGCTGGGTTGGCTGGGCCCTAGCCAACCAACCTGTTTCCTTGTTAAGAAATGAGACTCTTCAACAGCTAAATTAACGCATCAAATAGAAATTTAAACGCGGAATAAATGAAACATGGCGCAACCTCCTTCTATTAATTCAATTCAGCAAATAACATAATAAATTTGAGTCCAGCCCAAAACTTGGGCGACAACAAAATTACAAGATTATCACCAGAATTTCTATAAAGTGTTATCTCTAACCTATTCATACCTACGGATTACATTATATACAGTCCTTAGCTCATGGCCATAACAAATCTACACAGTCATTTTCTAAATCAGGCCTCTTGGTCGAACTGCCTACCAAACGACTTTACAAAATTAAGCCTTTTGGCTATATCAAGATGTGAAAAAAACGTTGGCCATGGACCGTATCTTCAACATAATATTTGAAAATTCTCCACTTGAATTTGATCTCCTGGTATCTGCAACTAATATTAGCGATGTGGTAAGGTTCCCTCGTGGCGTGAATGAACAACTATGGAGAACTCGAGACAGGTGTTTGTCGGCTAAGGTGTAGGAAGTTTCCTGCACTAGATCAAGCTACATTACGATTAATACCTTAACCTTATAAAATACTTATAGGAAGTAAACATAAGTTACAAGACGTTACTAAAGGCATGAAATCTATTAAAAATAATTAATTAAACACCTAATAAATCCTAAACATGAATAATGAAGCATTTGTGGAAATAGGTAGCTTTCCTTGGACCAGTGCAAGATAGAAGTGGTTTAAGGAGATGAGACAGAGGTAGAAGTTTGGGGTTTAATGATGGGAAAAGGGTGAAAAATAGGACATTTTGGGACACCAACATCCTCCCATCCCTAAACTATTGTGTGTCCTCACACAACCTTTACCTCTCTGCAAAAAATCTTCAAAATAGGGGCCATCCTCAATGTTGCACTTGAATGTTAATTCCTATTGTTACCACCTTTGGCTTCCTTTTTTGGGCATCCTTTAGTTTCTTATTCCCCTTCCTGAGGTGATTGTATAATTTGGAAGCCCGTTATCTCCATACTTTTACTTCACGTTTCTGCTTCTTAACCTCTACAACCAACTCCACCGTACCCTGCTGCTGCCAGTTTTGCTCTTTCATCACTTGGTTGAGCACCTCCAAATCATGGATTTGTTGTTCCAAGTCTGTTATCTGAGTGCTAAGGTAGAGGGTAGAGGTTTGTGTGTCTGACTCATCGGGTGGAGGCACCCTTTCTACAATGGATTCGAGGCATGTACCATCAACGCCGAGATCAAAATGATCTTGGATGTCCAGTGTCTGCATCAAGTCAACAAAATATTTTGTGCTAGGAATTTGCATGGCACAGAGGGTTTCAAAATCCTCCACGTTGTTAGCTCCCTGTAATTTTCAAGATTGGCAAAGTCAAACTGCAGGGAGAACACTATTTCAACCACTTTGGGATTCTATGATCTAGCCCTCCTAAATCTAGAGAGGGATCTCTCCAATAAAGTGCAAAGATTGATTTACCTTTAAGGCTTTTGGGTAATGATATTAGGCTAGTTATGAAGGCCGAGGTTTTTGTATGTTTTTGGATGGTTGAGCATGATTATTAGTTTAGTGGAAATTTCTAAATGAAAAGAGTTTCAAAGGTGTGAAGTTGCAAGCAATCAGAACAAGCTTTGGCTAAAAAGATAGATATAACGCTGGTTTTTAGTCCATTGGGCTATGGAGTCATAGTAGGATTTAATTAAAACAATAAGGTTCAAGAGTGGTCCATGGGGCACGTCATCTATGTCTAAGGATCTCTTTAAAGTTGATTTTATGGAATGAAATGATACAGCAAGAAGGGGAATTAAAAAAATTAAGAACAAAGAGCAGCCTAAGATCAAGTAAGTACTTTGAAACTATCCTGATTTCGGCATACACTTAAGAGAGACATAAAAGTAATCTAAGATCTGGTAAGTACTTCGAAACTAACCAAATTTTGATGCACTTTCAATAGAAAAAAATTTTAAACACAAAGGGAAACTTTAAAAGCAATTGTTGGAGAAGAAACTAGAGGACAGGGCACACCATAGACTTCCCTAGCTCTGCTTTACTTTGTATACTTTCAAGACAAACACATAAGATAACAAAGAATACTCTAAGATCAGTTAAAATACTTTTAAATCTAGACTTATTTCAACACATTCTTAGGGAAACTTTCAGATAGTTTTTTGGGATAAAACTAAAGGACAGGGCTCACTATCACTTCCTTAGTTCATCTCTACTTAACATAAACTGAAAATAACATTCAAGAACAAAATTTAGCTTAGACCGTAGGACGAGGGAACGCCAGCATTCCTAACTGCTCAAACTGAATTAAATCATTCCTAAACCACACAATTGGAAGAAAACATGTAGATAAAGCTTATCAGTCAGAGAAGGGTACTGATAAACAGAAAATCATAACTCTATGCTTGCTATTCTTTATCAGAGAAGATGGACAGAGTGAAAACATAAATAAAGAAACAATTTACAGTAAGAAAAACTTCACCGTTGACATAGACCAGGATCCCATAAATCAGCTTATATTGATGCTTCAAACCAGTTACAATCTTCAAGTCCAGTGTTTCAATTCAGCAATCATCTTCACTTCTCAACCTAACTTATGTGACTACAAACAGAGCTTTAAGAGCCTTTGAACACTATTTACAAGTAGAAGTTTCGAGCACAAGTATATTTCAAATTTCTACAAACAACATTGTTTCATCTCCTACTGAAGTATTTATAGATGAAATGAGGAGGTGGGATGGGATAAAAGATCTCCAAGGTTCCATTAATATAGATAAATGCTTCTCGACCATTTGAGGGGCTAGATGGAGAAGTTTACATATATTTCCTCTATATTAATTGTTTTTACATTAAGAATTAAGATTGGTGGGGAGCTTTTGTTGACTTTAAGGCTCTGTGTCATATTTTGCAATAACTCTGCTGATAGTTTATATTAGCTTCTTTGATTTGAAATAACTATTCAGCTGTATTGGGGAAGATATGCTCTGTTCTGGTCATTACTCAGCCGTCTGTTGAATACTTTGAGGCTACAAGTGGCATTAGGTAGCTAAGAGGAATCAATTAGCCTCTTATGTGGCAGTGGAGGCATCCTATGTCTTATAGATATTATTGATTTTCTTTAAACATGGTTAATTTATTGGATTAGGCTTTTTATTTTCAATCTTAGCCGTAATCCACCAAAACTGTGATTCATCCTTCAATTGTTTAGTTCTACTGTGATTAGGTCTTCGACACTGATACTCTTTGTTTCCTTTAATTTTCACTGTGTCTTGTTGATGTGTAGGTGCGCAGAGGCTTTATAATAGTATTAGCACTCATGATGCACTGATAAACCTTGATGAGAACCTTTGCAAAAAGATTTGCTTTGATAAACGAAGGCTTGGAGAGTCGTCACTCTCGGCCTTCCATTTTATTTTTAAAATATTTGAAAAACCTTTACAGTCCTGCATAAACCAAGAAATAATTAAGAAATCCTGCGTTTATTGGGTAAAACTGCTTCAGAGGCTGTGGTTAGGAGCAAATGGTGGAGGGATTTAAGTTAGATCCATTGATCTAGCAAAGATCAACGGTGGGGAGCTATAATGATAATGTAAAGTGAAAGAGTCACTTTACCATAAGACGGGCAGAAAATGCGAAGAAAATAGGTTAAAAATCCTTCGCGGAGGAAAAACATTAAAATGGAAATTGGGGTTTCCAAATGATCACAGGCCGTCGGATTGGTTAGGCCCATGGAGATCAACGATCAAGATTGGTCGAAGAAGACCCTTTGGAAATGCGGAGGGTGATAGTTCAAACGCCAGATTAAATCTGAGCCATTGATTTGCAGAGATCAATGGCGGGGAGCGAGCGTGATGAAAACACAATACAAATGGGGAAAGCAGTTTCAGGAGGAGAAACCACAGGTTTTGCGTAGCAAAATGGGAGAAAGGCGATTTCACCTTTTTGAACGCAATATGCATCAGAGGCCACCATGTGTCTTTTGAAAACCACCTATATTGCGTAATTTTTAGGAATTAACAGTTGGGCATAAAATTACGTAAAAATGCACATCTACTGTCAGATCTAGGGTCTTAGATCTGACGGCTGTGGAAAGAGCGCAATAACAGATAAGTGCGCGGGTGATAACAGGTGGGGCAGAGCATGAGTGGTTTTAATCTGGGCCGTTGGTTTGAAATATGAACGACGGAGATCAAATCTTGAGGAAGGTAGGACCCATAGGAGTCAGGCCTGTCGGGGTTAATATAGGCCATCAGATGTAAAGGATCAATGGTAAATATTAAAACTGGGGTCAAACGAAAACATGAACGACGCGGAGAAAGGGGTTAATATGGGCCGTTGATCTGCAGAGATCAATGGCTAAGATTGGTTGAAAAAAATTACACAACGGGGTATATAATTTTAAACCAAAGTCGGGAGGAAATATATGGACCGTCTGATCTAGACACGTGGACAACCCAGATGCAATCGAAGCCTTGCGATCGACAGGGGAAATGGATAGAGGTGCGCCGATGCGATTGGCTTTGGATCGTCGATTTGCAGATCAGATCAACGACGAAGAATGAATCGGAGGAGTGGCCAATCGGAGGGGGAGTAATAAAATATTACAATGTGCCAATGGAAATCTCCGATGCGATACAGCGCTGGCCATCAGATTGGCCCAAGATCAATGATGGAGAAGGGCTCCAACCAATGAATGAGCGGGACCACATTATAATATAAAAAATCAAAATTTTTATGAAAAACAAAGGTTTATTGCGTCGAGCTGGTTATATATAAGGCTTGGCGCCCAACTGTGGGGCCTTGGGTTATAAGAAAATGATAAAGGGACCGAGATTAAAACATTCAAAGGGCCAATCACATCAGAGCGGTGATGCAGGACTTTTCAATCTACCCATTGTAAAATCTCCGATGCAAGATCGCGAGAATCGTCGATCAAGAAAAAGATTAACGATTTTTACATTAAGAACAAGAACCGGTGCGTTTAGTTAAAAACTTAGGAAAAAAGGGTTTGATGAATATGCAAATGAAAAATATGATCGGGAATGGTTTATTGAAGTGTTTAAGCGCCCGAGGGTGGGCCTTTGGGTTTTGTGTAGTAGAAAATGGATCGGGGGCTTATATATAAAAAGGGCCAATCACATCGAATGTTTCACCATAACAGATAGATTTGTGCACTCCTTTTCTCCGATGCGATAAGCGCCGAAATGGTTTAGCACTTGGTTCCAGCACCAAGGCATATGGTGGGGAAGTGGTTTGGACTTAGCCCAAAGGGGCTTAAGCCCATAGTCAAAAAACTTATTTTTTATGAAATTTTTCAATGTTTTTGATGGATTTGGGGGTTTCGGCAAAGTTTAAAAGTGAGTTTTAAACTTTGTAAAAGGATTTTCATGAAGGGGAAAGGGGAATAAGTGAAAAATAGAGGAAATTTATGGGGGAAAAATGAAGGTTAGTTTTGAGTGGAGGAGGGGAAAAATGAGATTTTGCAGCAGTCTTTCTCTATGAAAATAGCAGAATTTTTGAGTTCGAAAGGGAAACAGCAGTGAAGATTTAAACAAAGGGCATGATGTCTTCATGAGTCTTCAAGAGATAAAATTTTTAGCAATAAAACCTGTTTCTTGAAGGCTCCAAAAATTATTTAGTCACCTTTTGATAACAAATTTTAGAGGTGGCTAACACACGTCTATTGCAGAAGGGGCTTCAGTACCCTGTGCTTTTAAATTCTCAAGGGCTTTAGTACCCTATTTATCCAACTCATAAGGGATTTTGACACCTTGTTCATCCAATTCATCAGGGCCTTTACCCTATTAATCCAAATCATCGGCACCGGCTTCAGTCTCCTGCTCATAAAAATTGTTGAGGGGGTATTCATACTGCAGCACATCATCTTATGGACCCTCTGGCGGGTCCTTACTTGTATTCAGTGTTGCTTTATTTTGCCTCAGTTTTTGAACTAAGTCCGAAAAAAGGATGTCATATTCTCTTTCTTCATGCTCTTCACTTACCATGGTGTGGGCTGCCACATCGAAAAGGACTGAGAGATTGTGATCTTTGTGGGAAGCTTGAGGTGACTCATCTATAAGAATCAGGGAGCTTGACCGATAAGAAACCTTCTTCTTTGTCGAGGCCCTGGTCACTTTCCTTTTTGCCAAGGACAGGGTTCATTTTTCAACCTTCTCCTCTACCTATACTCGTTGAATTTTTTTCTTTGTCTTGGCAGGGGTAGGGGTTTCTACCTTCTGCTTCTTGCTTGCACTCGTCCCAACAGAATTTCCTGCACTCTTTCCAATAGATTTTCTCGTGCGAAATTCCTTTAAAAATGTTTCCCAGGCTATATCCTTAGCCTCAAATTCCTTCTTGACCAAAATCACAATAAGCCCATGGTGGTAAATTCTATACTCGGCCTAGCATGCATTCTCATTCTGCACTCCTTTCGCCATCTTCTCCAATCTCTGGAGCAGATAATACGGGAAATTAATGTGCTTCCCGAACTGAAAATGCAACAACAATCAAAAGTGATACAAAAATGTAAGGTAATATCGTCCCTCATAGGTTAGGAACTTCTGTAAAATGTAGATAAGGTCTCACCACTTACCAAGCAGGGTGTTACATGGAATTCCCTTCTTCCAATCGACCTTCATTTTTCTGTCAACCACGAACTGATGCCACCGCTTCTTTTCAATCCTTTCCTTCTTAAACCATTGTTTTCTTATGTTGGACAACCCTGTGTCTTGCGCTATGGTCTCCTCCATAACTTTAACTCTAGGGATTCGACCTTAACTCGGCCATCCTCGAACATTTTCACAAATTGCAGGGCCACTACCATATCATATCCATCGAACTTTTGCAAGAATGGGAGGAATCCCGATTCCTGCAATCGTGAAAGATTGTTCTTGTACTCTCCAGTCTATTCAATTTCCTTCAAGGATGATGGTTCACTTCTCACAGGTGCCATCCTACTCGAATTCTCCTCAATTCCCTATCACAGTCTTAGAATGATTTCACATGGTAAAGAGACAAAGATATGTTGAGAATTTTATGGCGGAGACCCAGTTGTCCACTGCTCGATTAATTCTGTCCATCCAATCACTGTTAATCATTACAAATGACCCTTTGAAATGGATGCTAACACATACCATTCTCCCATAAGTGAGCAAGAATAATTAGAGGAAGCAGAGGCTTTTACGGTGGCGGTGTAACGGTCAGATGATCGGGTTATGAGTTAATGGTTATGATGAATGAGTAACGGAAAATCTTTTCAGAAGGGATAATCACAGGGTTATAGATAGTCTATACTATTCCACATTATCTCCATGATTCAGTTAAGATGTACTTTGGCATTCATTAAAAAGATTAGATTTCTGAACCCAAACATATTGTACTTTAATAATTTCTTCCTAACTAATAAATGATAACACAAAGCAATAATCGAAATGGAAATAATATATGCGATGATCTATCAGGTAATCCTTTAGCTGTAGGAAAAATGATTTTCAATAATCATTTCACATTAAGCACTCTTGTATTGTGTTAAGCAGTTTCTTGCACTGTGTATTTACAGTCAGGCGTGTGCTTGCACTGATCTTGCTTGCGCTGAAACATGCATTGCACCGATTATGTGCATAACTGTACTAAGGAAGTTGAAGAAAATAGGAACACAAAAAACTTGAAAGAACTCAGTTCTTTGGCTGGACTGAAAAAAAAAAATGTACAAGAGGTTTTTATTTGCCATTTCTTTGGTGTTTCATGAGCATGCCTTTCCGATCTAACTGCATCAAATCCTGCAATGTATCCATTAGGGAGAAAAGATGTGGGAAAGGGAATTTTTTTTTAGAATGAGAAGGAACATTATGATAGGGATTCCAGGAACAGTACCACCGAGAGGGATAAACTAAAATGGGATTGTGAAAAAAAAATTCAGGGAGAAAGAGGGATTTCAAAAAATCAGATGGGATAGATCTTAGAAGAAAAAGGGAAGGTAATAATTATGGAAATGAGAAAAGAAAATAGTGGAAAATTACGAAAAGGGAAATAGAAGAAGGGCATAATTTTACCTGTAAAATCTGCCTGCATTGGTGCCGGAAAATTAAATGCAGTGGGAATTAAGCGTTACTTGAGTAAAAATATCCATGCTAGTTATCCCAAACTTGAGTAAGGGCTTGGTTCATCGAACCTGCTTCTTCTTAGTGACAACCAACATATCTGAAGATCAAGCAACATTCCATTTTTATTGAAATTTTGATCTCCCTGCCAACAAGCTGGTTTTCAGGTTGATCCTTCTGCAATCATGTCAGACATCTGATTTTCATAATTGCAGGATATATATATATATATATATATATATATATATATATATATATATATATATATATATATATATATATATATATATATATATATATATATATTTATTTATTATTTATTTATTTTTTCATTTTTGTCATTTTTTTTCATTTCATTTTTGTTTATTATTTTTTTTTTAGGAAAAGAAAAGATCATGTCTTCAATAGGTTGGTGTTACCACCTACCATTTCCTCCCAAAATTGTTGATGGACTTGTTGTGTAAAATATTTCTTGGCAAGGGACTGAAAATATACCTTTAATTTATGCCCATTTACCAAGAATACTGAATTCCGTCCATCAATAGTTTTGATCTCTACCGCTCCATTCTAGAATACTCTAACCACCTCGTAAGTCCCCATCCAACGTGTATGGAATTTCCCTTTTAAATATTTGAATGTATAATCATAAAGGAGCACCCAATCACCTCATTGGAACTTCTTCTTCTGAATGTACTTTTCATGCCACCTCTTGCACTATTTTTGGATTAATATGTTATGTTGAATAACATCCATTCAGAATTCATATAACTCGTTCAACTGTAGGAGACACTTCTGTTGTGCTTCGGAGAGATCAAGTCCCAATTGGACTGCAGTCCTGAAGGTCTTAATCTGGAATTCTATCAGCGAGAGAACTTGTTTTCTTATACCAACTCATATGGTGTGTGTCATGTGTTTTTCCTCCAAGTGGTTCGATATGCCCACAAGGCTTCCAGAAATCTGTTAGCCCAATCCTTTCGATGCATATTCATTGTCTTTGTGAGGATGGACTTGATCACCTTATTTGAGGACTCCACCTGACCATTTTCTTGCGGGTGATATGGTGTAGATTTCCTATGCCAGATCTTGTACTGCCCATCACACCCTATACCAGATTATAAATAAACTACGGACCATTATCAAAAACAATTTCTCTAGGCACACGAAATCTAGTAAAGACTTCAGTAAAAAGAAAATCAACAACAACTTTTTTGTGTGGCAAAAGAAACAACTTTAGCTTCTACCCATTTTGTAACAAAATCTGTACAAACCTTTTATTTAATGATGTTGGATTTATTGGTCCTACGAAATCAATGGCCCATTTTTCAAAAGGCTCAATCATAACTTGAGGACATAAAGGAATTTCATTGGTTTTATTAGGCTGGCCTACTCAGCGACAGCTATCACACTACTTGACATATTTTTTGGCATCCTTGAACAAGGATGGCCAAAAATAGCCAGAGCATAATATTTTATATGCAATCTGCTTATTAGCGAAGTGGCCTCCACAAGGTTCATCATGGGAAGATTTTAGAATATCAAACACTTCTTCCTCTCTTACACATATACGGAGAATGAGATATGTTCCAGTGTAAAAGAGGTCTCCTTGAGCCCAGGAATATGCAACACTTTTCTGAATAATATTCCGCTTTTCTCCAGTGGATAAGTGAGGTGGTGTTTTTCCAGTGACTAAATAATTAGATATGTCAACAAACCATGGGGAATATGTTGACACTGCAAAAAGATGTTCGTCAGGAAAATAATCATCAACAGGAATTAATTCACCAGGATTATTTAATCTTGAAAGATAGTATGCTACTACATTGGATTTCCCTGGTCTATCAACAATAGTAATATCGAATTCCTGTAATAAAAACAACCACCTAGTCACTCTACTGCTAGTTAACGGTTTATTCATCAAATATACTATTGCGGAATGATAATTATGCACAAATACTTCATATCCTGTAATTTAGTTCTTGAATTTATTAATTGCAAAAATTACAGCTAAAAACTCTTTCTCAGTAACTGTGTAATTCAATTCAACATGTGACAAGTTTTTGCTAATAAAATAGATGGCATAGGATTGTTTGTCTTCCTCTTGTCCTAAAGCTGCGCCAATAGTAGTATCTGAGGCATCAAAGGAAATATGAAAAGGAAAAGACCAGTTTGGTCCTCTCAAAACTGGTGCCTGTACTCATTTTTCCTTCAATGTCTCAAAGGACTGTTGGCAAGCTGTGGACCAGAAAAACTCACTATCCTTAGCTAAAAGTCGGAAAAGGGGGGTAGCTATCCTAGAAAATTTCTCAATGAATCTCCTATAGTAGCCTGCATGTCTTAAAAAACCTTTCACTTCCCTTTGAGTTTTGGGTGCAGGAAGACTCAAAATAATTTCTACCTTAGCAAGGTCAACCTAGATACCTTTTTCAGAAATAACATGGCCAAGAACCACCCCTGCCTTGCACATTAATCTGAATTTCTTATCACTCAAGGCAAGATGGGCTTCTTGGAAACGAAGAAGCACTTTTTCTGGATTTTTGAGGGCCTCCTGAAATGAATCACCAAACGCAGAAAAGTCATCCATATAAATTTCTACACATTCAAGGTCAACAAAAATAGCCAATACTTCCCTTTGAAAGGTATCCAAGGCATTACATAGCCCAAAGGGAAGCACTTGGTAAGTGAATGTACCCCATGGACATGTAAAAGTGATTTTGTCCTAATCCTCAGGTGCAATCTATATTTGGTTATAACCACTAAAGCCATCTAGAAAAGAGAAGTACTTCTTACCTACAAGGGTATCGAGCACCTGATTGATGAAAGGAAGGGGGAAGTAATATTTGAGAGTGGCTTTCTTTAATTATCTTTAGTCAATGAAAATGCGCCATCTCCCATATTTCTTTGGGACTAACACTAATGGAGAGATCCACTGGCTATTAGAAATGGGATAGATAAAATCAACATCCAAGAGTTTCTGCAATTCTTCCTTTACAACATCTTTTAGAGCCAAATTCATACGCCTTTGGGGTTTTCGGACAGGTTGGGCTCCATCCTGAATATAGATATGATGTGTACATGTTTCAGGAGGGAGGCCTTTCATATCTTCATAACCCTATGCAAAGGCATCAATATGGGTCGTAACAAGTTCACAAGTTTCTCTTGATGTGATGAGTCCAGATCTGAATCGATATGTAAGGATTTTCCCGAACTAATCTCAACAAGGGTGGTATCAAGATCAAGAGAACTCAGAGGTGTGGTCAGAGACAGTGGTGAGGAAGGATGGGAGTCGTGACTCTCCTAAAAATATAAGCTAAGGATTTGGCTCAATCTCAGGATGAGAGTGTCTATATTGTTCAGGAAGTCTTGAATCTCACCTTCCTACGAGGACTCGACATAATGATGAATCAGGCCCAACATACTGAGATCCTCATCACTGATGTAGTCTAACCACAAAGTGTCTTGGAGGTCCTGAATGTATTTAGTGGGTGGATACAAGGTGACCTTTTTCCTAGAATCTCCATGGGAAATATACATGTCACCAGAACAACATCCAATATAGGCATCGGATGTAGCAAGCCATGGTTGTCCCAAGATCAAGGGATGCCCTCCCACTAGATTATTTGGTTGAAGCACAATGAAATCCATGGGATATTCCCAAGAATCTAATGAAATGATCACATCATCCAACACCCCTTTTGGCTTGATTTTAGATCTGTCTACTAATTCAAACACAATGGGAGTAGGACGAAGATGAGACAATCCAAGTTGATTCATGGTTTGCTTGGTCATGAAATTAATGGCTGCCCAAAGGTCTATAAGTACATTAGAGACAAGGACATCACCTATCTGAATAGAGACAACAGGGTTTCCGGGATCAATATATTTCTCCATGGACACACATCCCGTCAATAACTCTGCTGCTCTACCAACAAATTGAAGAGTTTGAGGCTCAAATATTCTCCTTCTTGGCTTCGTGAGGCAGATTTCCCTAATGATATTGGTATATATGGGGATCTCTTTGATAGCTTGGAGAAAATTAAAACTTTATGAAAAGGTTCCTAAGCTCAGAAACCAAGATAGAATCAGAAATAGGCTCATTCTTCTCCACAACTAGCCTCTCTGGAAAGGGAGGCCAGTTGGAAGAGGATGGAAAAGACTCAGAAGGTACAAGGATAGGCTAAATGGTGACTCTCGTAGAATGGTTAGGAGTTTCCTCCTCCCTTTTCTCCTTGATAATCACCATGGGCTGCTTCTGCTTTTCGGAGGTTACCTTCTTCCCCGATCTCAATTGGAGATCATTAACTCCAACTGGCATAGACTGGTATCCGAATGATGAAAACAGGTTCATGGAATGGATCATTTGTATCGCTTTGTTATTAGGATTTGGTAGAGGTTGAGCAGGTAGCTGAGGAGGTCGAAACGGTGGAGGTAAAGGCAATGGTGGTGTACATTGACTCAGCTGAGGTAATGACGGTTGAGGCATTGGGTAAGGTGCATATGTAGGTGGGTATGAATGAATAGGCAAATAATAGGAGTGATGTGAATGGTTTGTCCCTCTCCATCCTTGTTGCCAATATTGAGAGGGTTTTCCATATTGATATTGGTTCCCATGCTGCCAATTATCTGAAATGAATATATTATTTTTGTTGTGCTAAGTGTCTTTTAGTTTATAAAACATGTGCATAATCAATTCATTAGTTTGCATAAGGATTAAGAAGTTTTTCCATGATTTGTAGATGATTTTTAGTGAATTAGAAGCATAAAACAAGCTTAAATAACACTGAACAATAGTGTTAAACAAAGAAATAATTCACCACATAAAAGTTACACAACAGGCATGATGAAGTAGTTCACCCCTCCTGGGTTACATCTGCTGATCCAAATCCTAATGGCTTGAACATCTTTCATTATGCCCAAAATGTTTCTATTACATGTAGTTACAATGCTCTAATGGCTATTTTCTCTGCACCAATAGCATCAGAATTCTCCAATTAGTCAAAAATGACTCTTCATTCACTCAAAATGGTCAAAACTTGGGCCTCCTACACTTTTTCCCAGTATCTCCTAGGAAAACTCCACTAAAAGTGGAGAAATCCAATTAACTAGAGTTAAAACTGGGTAGAATGCCAAAAATTGCGTGCCCCTAACTCCTCCTCCAATTTAGCCGCGTAATAAATGTCACGGTTTAGGTGGTGGCCACATTTGCACCCCCAAAACCGTTGGTTACAAGACGGTTAGCGGAACCCCATACCATAACTGTGGTTTTAAATGTTTGGAATATGGTTGAATGTTATCGGTTAGCACTTTTCCACACAGTTTGGGCTGACATTTATTACAAAACCCCACACATAATTTCTATACACCATAATACAAACCCGTGTCCATAAGAGGTTAAAACTAATGCGTAGAGAAGACGGTAAGGTGTGTGCATGCCCAGAGGGAGGCCTAGGGGTCGAGCCCTGTAGAACCTCACAAAATTTTAATATGCAGTTGTAGGGCCACGTGGCGGCCTCGGGGCTGGACACATGGCAGCTTCTAATTAGATCCTGCAAACCGCACCATAAATAGAAACCTAACACTTGTCATCCAATTATTGGTCCTGAGAAAGGAATATTCTGAGGAATATTCTCTTTTTTGCTGACTGTACATCCACTTTGCTGACTTTGCATCCCAGTCAAACCTAGTCAAACTATCGTAATTTTACATATTTGGCATTTCGATCAGAATGCAATATCTTCCTCATACGACATCAGTTTTTTGAACCATTCACGGTGCTAGAATCAGGAAGACGAGATCTATGCAACCATCCTGGTTTCAACCCAATCCTGTAATTTTTAATTTTGAGCAAAATTTATGAACTCCTGATCATTCCTCCCCATTGGGAAGCTTTTGGACCCCAAAAGACTTGATTACCTATTCAGTAGATGAGGGTACATCTCCCTCACCTTTCCAATCTCCATCCTTTCTTCCTTGCTTGGTTTAGTGCCTTTGAGCTCAACTCGAAGGTAGTCAACACTTCCCCTCTTTGATGCTCTCGTCCTCCTATCAAGAATTGTATCTTCTTTGAGCTCATCCATAAATTCTGGTGAGAAATCTTCAATAGAAGGTACCTGAACATCACTTCCTTGATCATCGATCAAAGGAGGCTCATACAAGCGTAATTTTTAAACATTAACAACTGAATACATTTGCATGTAAGAAGGAAAGTCAAGTTGGAATGCATTATTACCAACTATTTTCATGATCTTGAAAGGACCATAGCAAATGGGTTTGAGATTTTTACCTTCCCCTTGCATCCTTTCTTTACTAATGTGCAACCATACCTCATCTCCCTCTTGAAACTTGTGATCAACCTGGTGTTTGTCATGCCTCTCTTTGTATTTTCTTTGACTTTTTTCAAGTTGTTCTTGAACTTGTTGATGTATCATCTGAATTTTCTCAATGAACTTTCGAGCCTTATCAATATCACTATGGCCATCAACTGCAACATCCTTCCCAAAGATGAATTCTAATGGCGATTTTGGAAAATACCCAAAGCATACTTCAAAAGGTGAGGTTTGTGTTGAAGAATGCTTTTCCTGGTTGTAAGCATGTTGAATGTAATGCAATTGTTCATCCCACAACTTAGGATTTTTGCTGCAATATCCTCTCAATAGATGCACAATTGTTCTGTTCACCACCTCGGTTTGTCCAACTGTTTGCGGATGAAAAGTGAAGAAATTATATAAATTATGTGTTATATATCCAAGATTCTCCTGATCACACACTATTTTAACTTCATGCACAATACATAATCTATTCCACCATTGATCATCACATGTGGAAATTAAATCAATTGCAATGCACACATGAAACCATAAAAATTCACACACATTAACACAGTGATTTAATGGGAAAGCCTGAAGCTAAAAACCCCAACTATATGTATATAATATATATTATAGAGATCATGTAGCAATCCTCATACAAAGCTGAACATGTCAAGCTCTCAGTACAATAAAATTTCTACACACTAATCAGGCGTGATCTTGCAAATCCATGCACCAATCTCTGCCACCTGCTAGTTTTCCTCTACTGCGCAATCCCTGCCGACGAATGGATCTGAATGAACTCAAATCCACCAAGGTTGCACTGCGCAATCCTCATTGGCATCTCCATTGAGTGTTGGATGCAATAAATGCATTACTATAGTCACAACTGATAGTCACACTTGCTCTTTCACCTACCTCTCCACTGGTCTCCATTGAAACTTCCATGCACTGTAGTTAACTAATGTATTCTTTAGTTGATTAATGAGTTATTATTTAGTGAATTAATTAACTAATTAATTCACACCACTCTCACTAGTGTGTCAATTAGTTAGAATAGATACAACTAGCTCAACTGAGTCTAACTGAGTTAAACTGAATACAACTCCACCAACTACTTCTATAACTCCACCAAAATCTGTCACATGAGTTCTAACTGAAGTCCTCATGCAATAGCTCCAGTAAACCCTCAAGAATAGCGTAATTCCTTATGTCAGCTGCTGTGCCATATCTGTGCACCTAACTGAAGTGCTCCAAGAGAATAAGATAATGTTTAGATTCCAAATATTATTAAGAGCTAATAATATTCGACATATCTATTTTTAGACTGGAAATCTAAAAATAGATTCCGCCCAATATGTCTAAAAATAGAAGTCCATATATTTTTCCAACTTGACCAACCATCCACAAATAGCATCCTGCAACTCGTAGAATATGATCGACATGTCTAAAAATAGACATAGTCTAAAAATAGACTTTGCGCCAAAAATAGCCTGCGGGCCCACTTAGTGAAGGCGGCTCTTTTCACTAAGCTCATCATCTTGTTGAATCTCAACACTCCCTCTCAATAAGATAGGGATTATCTGCCACCCTGATCCTATCTCTATGGTATTCGAATTTTCTCCTGGTGAGCGCCTTCGTCACAATATCAACATCCCGATCCTCCGTAGGAATGTAAGATAGTAACATGATCTTCCGCTGCACACAATCTCTGATATGATGGTACCAGATGTCAATATGTTTAGATCTATCATGAAATACTGGATTAAACAAGAGTTTAATGCAACTCTGATTATCACAATATATCACAGTAGGATTTAAGTGAGAACTGAAAAACCCTACCAGGATCTTCCTCATCCATATAGCCTGGCATGCAGCCGAACTTGTTGCCATGTACTTGGCCTTCGCTAAACGGAGTGCCACGGATCTCTGTTTCTTGCTGTACCAAGAAACTGTTGTAGACCCGATACTGAAAATCCCTCCAGATGTGCTCTTTCTGTCCGTTGGGCTCCCTGCCCAATCTGCATCCATGAAGCCATGCAGCTTCAACTCATCTGACTGTCTGTACCACAATCCATATCCTGATGTGCCCCTGAGATACCTCAGGACATGCTTGCCTACCTTCCAAAAGAGCTTGGTAGGCTTAACCATAGCTTGTGAAAGTTGGTTAACAGCATAGCACATGTCCAGTCGTGTATTGACCAGATACATGAGTGAACCAACCAACTGTCGATAAACAATGGTATCCACTACCTCTGTCGATGTAGCATCCTCTTTCCTCCTACCACCAGGAAGAGGAGTGTCAATAGGCTTGCAGCCTTTCATGTTGAACTTCTCCAGTATCTCCCAAGCATACTTGCCTTGAGACACAAACAGTCCACCCTTCTGCTGCCAAATTTCCAATCCTAGGAAATAATGAAGGAGGCCCAAGTCCTTCATCTCAAACTCCTTTGCAAGATCTGCCTTGCATGAGTGTATCAACAGTTCATCACCTGTTAGTATCAAATCATCTACATAAATTACAATGATCAACAACTTACCCTCCACCACAATCTAGTATAGGTTCGGATTCGCCTCACTCTTAGTGAATCCAAGTCTGGTGAAATAACTGTCTATCCGTGTGTACCAAGCACGAGGTTCTTGTTTCAGCCCATACAACGCTCTTTTGAGCCTGCACACATGCGACTCGCTACTAAATATTTCGAAACCTTCAGGCTACTCTATGTACACCTCCTCCTCAATGACTCCGTTGAGGAACGAAGTCTTCACATCCATCTGATGAATGTGCCAACCCATCTACGCTGAGAGAGCAAGGATGGTTTGTATGGAAGAATACCTTGTGACAGGTGCAAAGGTTTCTTTATAGTCTATCCCCTTGATCTGTGAGAAGCCTCGAGCAAAAAATCTTGCCTTGTACTTCTCGACGCTCCCATCAACAGCTTGCTTCACTTTGTAGATCCATCTTGAACCTACCACTGATTTCCCTTCCGGCCTTGGGACAATCTCCCATGCACTGTTTCTGACAATCGAATCATACTCTTCCACCATGGCATCTACCCATGCGGGATCCTCCACAGCTTCCTTGAAAGAGGATGGCTCCGTCACGATACAATTTCTCATCAGAGCCATGTATCTAGTAAATCGGTCAGGTGACTGTCTCTGTCTGCGCTGTGATGTAGGTGCTCCTACATTTTGCACTGCATCAAGATTCATTCGCTTAGCTTCTGTAGTGCGCTTCCACCCTTTGATGTTTGGCACTGCATGAGTGGTTTCTTCCACTCCATGAACCTCCTCTTGTGGCTGATCCACATCCTGAGGCTCATCTTTAGGAACAAGTATCTCCTCATCTGCATGCAAGTGTAGCTCCCTCTCAAGCGACAACTTCATGGCTTCTACTCATGAAATTTGATATCCCGTCGCACAACAATCTTCTTACTGTTTGGAAAATACACATGATAGTTGTGGAGTGTTTCTGTGTACCCCACAAATATCCCAACCTCTGCGGTCGGCTCCAGCTTCTTCCTGGCATCCTTCATCACATGAATGTAAATAGGTGAGCCAAAAATCTTCAAATGAGAAATATCAGGCTTCTTACCAGAAAATGCCTCTTCGGGTGTACTCATGCCAAGTACTCTATGAGGACAATGGTTTTGCACATAAACCGCAGTGTTGCATACTTCAGCCCACATGTGTATGGGAAGGCCCTAATCATGCAAAATCACCCGTGCAGCACCCACAATCATTGTGTTCTTTCTCTCTACGACCCCATTCTGCTGTGGGTTATGAGGCGCTATGAGTTCTCTTCGAATTCCTTCTGCGTTGCAAAGTTCTTTGAATTCACCAGAGATGAATTCACCACCATTATTGCTCCTTAGAGCTTTCACCTGATTCCCTGACTCTTTCTCAACCAGCGCTTTGAACTCACATAAATTTGAGTATGTCTCGCTCTTCTTCTGTATGAAGAAGATCCAACACTTACAATAAAATTCATCAACAAATATCACATAATACCTGTGCTTTGTTGTCGAAGCTACTGAGAAAGGTCCACAAACGTCTGTGTGAATTCTCTCAAGGATCGTCGTGGCGTGACTATCCTTATCATGAAAATTGGTCTTCACAAATTTTCCCAAATTACATCCCTTGCACTGATTTGACTGCACAAGTGTACCCTTGGGAAGCCTGGTAGAAATTTGCTGCAAAATTTTCAACGCCATGGTAAAGATGGCCCAATCTCCTGTGCCACAATTCGACCTCATCCCGGCTCAACACTCCTTCTGCTTTGCCTACCATTGCTGCGCAGCCATCTACCTACAATTGATAAAGGTTCTTAACTCAAACCCCTATCCTCCGGGTTTCACCAGTTGTCTTATTGCGCAGGAAATCCTTTACCTCGCTAAAAACAACATCATATCCCTTGTCTTCCAACATCGCCACAGAGATAAGATTCTTCTTCAATCCTGGAACATGCATGGCATCCTTCAATATGAAAGGTTTACTAGAATCCCTCTAAAAGGAAATGGTCCCGATACCAGTGGCACTGTATCTACCATCATCGCCCATCTCGATGTGCACTCCAAGATCCTTCTCATCTAGATCACTGAACAAATCTTTGTCTCCGGTCATATGGAAAGACGCACCACTGTCAAGAAACCACATTGATCACATCAAAATTGAAACCAAGCATGCGATCAGTGAAAAATCTAGCTCAAACTACGAGGCTAAGGCCTCTCCAGCTACAGATCTAGCAGCTTGCTTATTTTTCTTCTTCTGTGGACAATTAATGGCGTAATGTCCGTGTTGGTGACAGTGGAAGCACTTCACCTTGGACAAGTCCTGCTTCTTGCCTTTCTCACCGGATTGAGAAGGATTTTTCTTTCCCTTCCCTTTCCTTGCTTTGGTAGCCAAAGCGAAATTTTCTTCATCTTCATTCTTTGATGAAGATCCATCCCTGGTACCCCGCCTTATCTCCTCCTACACAAGATCCGACCAAAGTTGCTCCCATCCTGGCAGTTTCTCCTGACCATTGACAGAGTCCTTGTAGCTATGCCAACTCTTTGGAAGCCCAAGGAGAACCAAGCTCACCAAGTCCTCTTCATATACAGTAACCCCCACACTTTCCAACTCATCCCTGCACTGGAAAAACATCGTGAGGTACTTGGGTATACTTTCGCCTTTCTCCATTTTTATTTTTCTGAGCTTGTTTTTAAGCACCAACTTCCTCTCGTCGCTTCTGCTTTGGAAAAATTCTGTCAAAGCTTTCCATATCAAGAATGGACTAGCTTTACCATGAAGTCTGGACACTATGTGATCCTTCACACCTTCCAATAGAATCCTTCGACATTTTGCTATCTTATTTTGCCATGCGTCAAGTGCGGCTGCATCGCTAGAAGCAGGTTTTGGAATTTCTGCATCTATGAACTCCTTCAACCCATTATCATCCAACACCACCTCCATCTTATCCTTCCATGCAATATAATTCGAGTTGCCCTCAATGGCATACGCCAATCGCAATCCACTGAAATACATTTCAATGAATGCTCAACTTCGACACCAAGAAAACACTGCAGCAAATTCGAATTCCACCAACACAAAACTCAACTTCTTCAATAATTGCAATATGCTCTGATCAATATCACTCTGATGCCATGTAGAAATTATAAAAATTATGTGCTATATATCCAAGATTCTCCTGATCACACACTATTTTAACTTCATGCACAATACATAATCTATTCCACCATTGATCCTCACATGTGGAAATTAAATCAATTGCAATGCACACATGAAACCATAAAAATTCACACACATTAACACAGTGATTTAATGGGAAAGCTTGAAGCTAAAAACCCCAAATATCTGTATATAATATATGTCATAGATATCATGTAAAAATCCTCATACAAAGCTGAACATGTCAAGCTCTCAGTACAATACAATTGCTACACACTAATTAGGCTCGATCTTGCAAATCCATGCACCAATCTCTGCCACCTACTAGCCTGCCTCTACTGCGCAATCCCTGCTGAAGAATGACTCTGAATGAACTCAAATCCACCAAGCTTGCACTACACAATTCTCATTGGCATCTCCACTGAGTGTTGGATGCAATCAATCCATCACTATAGTCACAACTGATAGTCACACTTGCTCTTTCACCTACCTCTCCACTGGTCTCCACTGAAATTTCCATGCACTGTAGTTAACTGATGTATTCTTCAGTTGATTAATGAGTTATTATTTAGTGAATTAACTAAATAATTAATTCACACCACTCTCACTAGTGTATCAATCAGTTAGACTAGATACAACTAGCTCAACTGAGTCTAACTGAGTTAAACTGAATACAACTCGACCAACTAGTTCTATAACTCCACCAAACTCTGTCACATAAGTTCTAACTGAAGTCCTCATGCATTAGCTCCAGTAAACCCTCAGGAATAGCGTAATTTCATGACTATTGTTACCACATCTATGCACTTAACTGAACTACTCCAAGAGAATAAGATAATGTTTAGAGTCAAAATATTATTAAGAGCTAATAATATTCAACATATCTATTTTTGGACGGGCAATTTAAAAATAGATTCCGCCCAATATGTCTAAAAATAGAAGTCCATATATTTTTCCAACTTGACCAACCATCCACAAATAGCATCCTGCAACTCATAGAATATGATTGACATGTCTAAAAATAGACATGGTCTAAAAATAGACTTTGTGCCAAAAATAACCTGCAGGCCCACTTAGTGAAGGCGACTCTTTTCACTAAGCTCATCATCTTGTTGAATCTAAAAAAAAACCAGTACTCTTTTTCAATTTTGTGTCCATCATTCTCCATAGATTTGACAAAAAATTCCCAATGAACCTGGAATCCCTGTCACTAACAATAGAAGTGGGCAATCCAAAATGAACCCAAACATTTTGAAAATAAATTTTAGCAGTTTGTTCTGCAGTAATGGTTTTCTTACATGGCATAAGTATACACATTTTACTGAATCTATCCACAACTACAAAAAAATAATCATGTTGCTTTCTTGACATAGGTAGACCTCCAACAAATTCCATGGAGATGCTCTCCCATGGCCTTGATGGTACCGGTAGTGGCGTGTACAATCCAAGCTTCCTATTACTAGGCTTACTTGTTGCACACATAGAACAAACTCTTATAAAACGTGACACTATCTGCCATGTGAGGCCAATAACAATACCTCTGTAGATGCGCCACTATTTTGCTTACCCCAAAGTGTCCATCAATAAGAGAAGAATGAGCTTCTCTTATAACACTTAGCCTCTCTCCTTGTGGAATATATATCTTGCCCAAATGAAACAACAAATTGTTATGCATGTGATAATATTTTTCTTCCACTTGATTCCCTTCACTCAAACTAGCATACACATCTTGGAAATCAATGTCATGTGCATAATGTTCTATGTGACTCTCATGTACAACATAATAAATTTTTAGTAAAGTAGAAGCACTAATGATTAGTCTCGAAAGCTTATCTGAAAATTTATTGAATATACCTTTTTTGTACCTTATAACCAAGTGAAATTGTTGAAGAAATCCCATCCACCTGAAATGTCTTGATTGCTGCAATTTTGTTTGTGACTGTAAGTACTATAATGGTTGGTAACCGGTGTGTACAATAGTCTCTTTACCCATCAAGTAGTGTTTCCACTTCTTGACACTTTGTACCAATGCATATAGTTCTTTTTCATATGTAGGATAATTAGTCATAGTGCCATTAAAAGCTTTTGAATGAAAGGTGATAGGATTACCATGCTACAAAAGGACTGCGCCCATGGCATAATCACTAGCATTGGTTTTTATCTCGAATGGTTGTCTTAACTTTGGTAATGCAAGGACTATATCTGAATAGATCTTGTATTTTAAAGCTTTTAAATCTTGTTATTGTTTTCCTCCCCATTGGAATTCTTTATTCACACTTGTCACTGCATGTATAGGAGTTGTGATGGAAGAAAAGTTAGCAATAAAATTCCTCCAATATTGAGCTGCACCTAAGAAACTTCTTACCTCAGTAAATATTTTGGGTGTGGGCCAATTCAAAATGGCCTCCAATTTAGAAGGAGCAATCCTCAATTCTCCTCCTCATACAATATGTCCCAAATAGACCAAAGAAGTATTTACAAACTCACATTTTAACATCTTAAGAAACAATTTCTCTTTCTTTAAAATATCAAGCACTCTATTCACATGAAAGACATGATCTTCTCTTGTTTTGCTAAAAATTAAAATGTCATCTAAGTACACAATAACAAATTCATCAAGGAATGGTCGCAAAAAATTATCCATAACTCGCATGAAAGTTGTTGGTGCATTAAATAAACCAAAAGGCATAACTAGCCACTCAAAGAATCCTTGTTTGCTTTTGAATGCAATTTTCCATTTATCACTTTCTGCAGTTCTTACTTGATGATATCCACTTCGTAAATCTAACTTAGTGAAAAAAAAATTCTTCTTTCAGCTGATCAATAAAATCATCTATTCTTGAGAGTGGGAAACTATTTTTTACCATAATTTTGTTCAAAGCTCGAAAATATACACACATGCGCCAAGTCCCATCTTTCTTTGGTATCAAGACTATGGGTGAACTACATGGCGAGGTGCTTGGCCTTATGATTCCTTTATCCAACGTCTCTTTTATTTTCCTCTTTATTTCAGCATTCTCCATTATCTACATGCGATACATACCAATGTTTGGAAGAGGGCAATCCTACTGCAAATAAATCTAATGTTGAATTTCCCTTTTTGGAGGCAATCCTGTTGGCTCCTGAAACATCTCATGATTCCCATTAACCACATCATATAATTTTGATTTCAACTTAGGATCAAATCCCTCAAAAGATTCACGATTAATATCAACTTTAGGCTTAATCATAAGAAGAACAAAATTCTTACTTGAATTTACCAGCCTCTTTACCTGTCCAGCATTTACCAAAACAATGTTTGTCTTCTTGCGATGTGCTCTAACAATGAACTCCTTTCCATCTTTGAATAAATGATACCTTTTCTCATGGCAATAGAATATTTCTTTCCTATCATACAGGTAAGGACTCCCTAATACAATACCAGTTATGTCAAGCGGAACCACATCCAATTCAACTATGTCAACAAAGCTTGCAGTGATTGCAAACCTCAATATACATTTCTTTGAAACCTGTAGATTTTCATCCTTACAAATCCAACCCAATGGATATGGTTTTGGATGTGGTATGGTCTCAAGGTTAAGTTTCTTGACCAAATATTCCGAGATTAAGTTTTCTTGTGACCCACTGTCAAACAGTGTGTCAATCTTGGTATGCTTGGATATAACCCTCACATGAAACAGTTCTATTCTTTCTTCTTCATTTGGAGTGTTTATGTGACAGTTTGATGTACTGGTATTGGGTTTAGTTTCAATTTATTTTCCCTTCATGTTATTTAATCCCATGGCTGTAATTTTATTTTCATCACCCGAATCATATCCTAAATCATGTTGAGTTGTAGCCATAGTTTTTTGTTTTCCTTTGTTATTGGGTTTCTTTGGCCTTGATTCAGGATGTAATTTCCAACAATGAGTTTCATCATGTTTACAAGTCACTTTTTATCCCTCTTTATTAATAGATGTGTTCTTTTTGTTTTTATCTTTTGAGGTCTTTTCCTTGGCTTTACCCTTAAAAGGTTTCTTCTTACCCTCTTCATAAATGTTCTTCCCTCTAGCTTCTAGATGTGTGGCTTAAACACAAACTTCATCTAGACTGGTGGGGTTAAACATGAGAATAGTATGTTTGAGGTAGCTATGTAAGCCTCATATGTACTTTAGCAAAGTTTCTTGGCTTTGCAAATCCACCCCTAATAAGAGAGCTCTTCTCCTAAATACTTGGGTGTATTCTTGCACATTTTGTCCCTTTAATTGCCTAAAATTCTGCCAGTTTATGATGACTTTCTACATATGAGCTAATGGATAAAATTGTTGTTTAATAGTAGTAATAAAATCTGACCATGATAGAATAATCTTACCATGTTTCTTGATTTCCTCCTTTGTCTTGGCTTCCCACCAAACAAGTTCTGCATCTTCCTTTCTCAAAGAAGCTAATTGAATTTTTGTATCATCATCTTGAAGGTTCTGTATTATTAGATAGACCTCCCATTGTCTAATCCAATTATCTAGCTTGTCTGCATTTAATTCTTTTGCTTGCACCAATTGTTCTTTGTCATCATTTCAGGGAAATAAAATACTCTATTTCCATTATTACATATTCGTGTTCATCAACTTCATTTATATCTAAAAACACATAATTAGTTTGAAGACCAACATTTACTTTTTCCTCATTAGATGCATTAGGAACCTTTTCCTTGCTAGGTATTATTGAACATTTCTCACCTCTAGCCGTAATATCAGGTTATTAACCACCTTTCCAATAATTTAATTTCATCCTCAAATTCCATAAGCATTGCATTTGAATTTTGTTCCTAATAATCCACTTGATCCTTCTTTTGGATGTCTTCATAATCCAACTCTCTCTTACTCACTACACTAACAGGTTCCTTCAATTATGCACCATCAACTACATTTATCAATTATGTAATATTCCACTATGAATTTGTGTATGAAAATTTGTTTTCTCATCTTCCTTCATAATAGAAATATGCTCATATTCTTCTCTTATTCCTATGGAAAGCATATCTTCTTCTGTCTGCACCAATTGTTTTTTGTCATCATTTCTAGGAAATAAAATACTCTATTTCCTTTATTACATATTTGTGTTCATCAGCTTCATTTATATCTAAAAACACATAATTATGTAATATTCCACTATGACTTTGTGTATGAAAATTTGTTTGAAGACCAACATTTAATTTTAATAAAGGAGATTTACCAGTGCTCTTGGAATTGTGTGGTTGATGTACTGAAGAAGAAGTAGAAGATGATGATGATGATGAGGGTGAAGCTGATGGCTCTCCATTGCCTCCATTTCCTCCATTTCCCTTCTTTGACTTGTCTTCATCATGTTGACCTCCTGAAGATCCTTGTCCTTCCTTTTAAAGTTTAGATCCTTCTCCTTCTAGTATCTCATTTCTTTCTTGATAAAGGATTTTAACCATCTCAATCGTGTCAAGAAATTATTTCCTAGACACTCTTTCTTCTTCCTTAGGTTCAACTTCTTCATGAATTTCTCCTTCCTCATGAGGCATGCTTAATGGAGCTTCTACTTCTTTAGGAGGTGAACTAGGTGGTGGAGATTGGGGCAATCTTACTCTCCTTTGCTTTGACTCCTTTTGATACTCTCCTACTTCCAGCAATTTTCCTTCTCCTCTTTTGAGCTTGAGCCTTGTAAGCATCTAAAACTTGCAAACAGTTAAACAATTCTTTGAACTAAACAACACCAGAGAAAAAAAAAACTCTAGCTCTAATACCAATCTAATCTGAAATGATTCTATTAGTTTTGTTGTGCTAAGTATCTTTCAATTTATAAATAATGTGCATAATCAACTCATTAGTTTGCATAAGGATTAAGGAGTTTTCCATGATTTGTAGATGATTTTTAGTGAATTAAAAGCATAAAACAAGCTTAAATAACATTGAACATCAGTGTAAAACAAAGAAATAAGTCACCACATGAAATTTACACAGCAGTTCATGTTGAAGCAGTTCATCGCTTCTGGGATACATTTGTTGGTCCAACTCCCAATGGCTTGTCCATCTTTCATTATGGTCAAAATTTTGCTATTACATGTAGTTACAGTGCTCTAATGGTTGTTTTCTCTACACCAATGGCTTCATAATGCTCCAATTAGTCAAAAATTACTCTTCATTCACTCATAATGGTCGAAAATTGGGCCTCCTACACTTGTGCCCAGTATCTCCTAGGAAAACTCCACTAAAAGTGAAGAAATCCAGTTAACTAGAGTTAAAACTGGGCAGACCGCCAAAAATGGAGTGCCCCTAACTCCTCCACCGATTTAGCCGCATAATAAATGTCACGATTTGGGCGGTGGCCACATGCGCACCCCTAAAACCATTGGTTACAAGATGGTTAGTGGAACCCCATACCATAACTATGGTTTTAAATGTTTGAACTATGGTTGAAGGTTATCGGTTAGTGCTTATCCACGCGGTTTGGGCTGACACTTAATTGTTGCATGTGATATATATAGTGGGACTGATGGCGTGTTGGGACTGCCAGCAGTTCCCAACCCCCACACATAATTTCTATACACCATAATACAAACCTGTGTCCATAAGAGGTTAAAACTAATGCGTAAAGCGAACGGTAAGGTGTGCGCATGCCCGGAGGGAGGTCTGCGGGTCAAGCCTTGCAGAACCTCACAAAATTTTAATATGCAGTTGTAGGGCCCTGTGGTGGCCTCAGGGCTGGCCATGTGGCACCCTTTCAATGGATCCTCCAAACCATACCACAAATAGAAACCTGACACTTGTCATCCAACGATTGCTCCCAAGAAAGGAATATTCTAAGGAATATTCTCTTTTTGTTGACTATACATCCACTTTGTTGACTGTGCATCCCTGTTAAACCTGATCAAACTGTCGTAATTTTACTCGTTGGCATTTCGATCAGAACACAATATCTTCCTCATACGAAATTGGTTTCTCAAACCATTCATGGTCCCCGAATTAGGAAGATGAGATCTACACAACCATCCTAGTTTCAACCCAATCTTGTAACTTTTAATTTTGAGCAAAATTTATGAACTCCTGATCACCAATGTTGAGAGTGACTGGTGTTAGGATAGGAATATGAATGTGCATTGTAACCAAAAAAATGCGGTGGAAGTTCAGGAACCATGCTTGCACTTACCTGAGGCCATTTTCTTCGTGCTCCCATAGTGTACAATAGTTCGGATTTAGGTTTCCCTCCTTCAATTACAGCTTTCAGCCCATGTATGGAGGGAAATTTCTCTGTGGCATGGTTCTCTGCACAAATCACACATTTATTAGTTTCTTTTATATCAAGAGGATACTCTCTCAAAGGAAGTTTTTTTCTACATTTAGGACAGAAAATGGACAATGACTCTTGTTCTTCTACAAGTTTTTGTTGAAATTTTAAAGAGTCTATCTGCTTGCTAACAATATTCATTATCTCAATTTTCATGTTATCTATTTTATTTTCCACCCCAATAATCATAGCATCCGTAGATTCGGTTTTCTTATTTCTATTCTGAATTCCTTTACCAAATCTATATTGATTCCTTGATAATTTCCTGCACAAGTCCCAGATTTGATCAAAAGGTTTTTGAGCAATATCTCCTTGTCCTAAAAAATTCAAATTATTCCTAGCATCATTATTAAGTCCATGTAAGAACAAGGTTCTAATGGTACTTAAATCAAATTTGTGCTTTGACGTTTGGAAGATATACAGGAATCTTTCTAAGTAGTCCTCTAGAGTTTCATCATCATTTTGCACAATAGTAAAGATTTCATCTTGAATGTGTCTAGTTTTACAATATTCCTGATATTTCGATAAGAACACTCTCTTCATCTGCTCTGAGGAAGCTATAGTGTTTCCTCCTAATCCCTTGAACCAGTGTAATGTTGTGTCCTTGAGAGTGGCTAGAAACAACTTTAATTTCTGGGCTTCAGTTGAATAATCATAACTCCTACACAAAATATCAAACTCAAATAGAAAAGAGTCTGGGTCTTCATGCACTTTACCGTAAAAATGAGGAAGAGATGATGGTGGATTATTCTTCATTTGTACAATGGTATCAGGATCCATAATTAGAAATCCAAAAGTGGATTGTTCCTCATTTAGCTGGTTTTTTCCAGTCCCTTTTGCATGTTATTCTTGATCTGCCATTGTTTTTCCTTCACGCAAACTGCTCTTAATAGGCTGAGAAGGCTGATTATGGGTTCTAATAGTCTCCTTATTTCCCTTTATGGGTTGAGTCACACCTAGAATGTTGCTGCCAAAGTCCAAGTAGATTGTTCCTACGTGATGAGTCTGGGTTTGTTTAGAATTCCTGCCTACAATAGAAGGCCCAATGTGAGAATTAATTTCATATTTACCAGTATTTCCTCGTCCCTTAGTGGGCTTTGGACCCTTACCTCTTTTAGGCATTCATTTAAAAAAAAACGACAAAACAAAATTTTCAATAAAATGCTGCAAACTCAAAAGAACAAATCAGCACCTATAAATTCCTTCAATCAATAAAACACGCTAAAAAATAGAAGCAAAATACAGAAAAAATAATAGCAGACTTACCCCTGTTGCAGAAAAAAAAACAGAAAATTCTTAACAATTCAAATTGCCTCCGCAGCAACGGCCCCAAAATGTTGGGTGCAGGAATTGCGCTTAAGAAAACTCCTCAATACTTAATTGTCAACCCGGGGGTTTGTAAAATTAGAGACGAAGCACAGGAAATGCCAGAAGTGGTATGGAATTTTCCTATTTTATATTCCTACTTCTTAATCGAAGTCTTGCAGAATCAAATAAAAAGTCTCAAACGAAACTAACACCAAAGCAGTTCTAGTGCTGGAATGTAAAAGAATGCATCTGTGGAAGAATTAAATAAAGGAACATTCACACTGCTTTTGATCAATCTTAACTGTTGAATGAAAGCTTATGTTTATCTCCAGTAGAGGTACTTGGAAGTTTCAACAAGTGGGCCCTTAAGACAACATGCCTTCTAATGATTTTCCTTCTCACATGGGTCATTCTTGCAATCCTGCAATCTGCTTGCACTAGTGCAGGCACATAACTCTTTGTGAAAATTATACTTTGTACCTTTACTGAAGAATTATGTCTTTGTGTAGGGGCTCAAAGCCAAAAGGGTTAGAATTATTTGTTCCTGTAACAAGACATTGGTTCTTGTACCGGAACGAAGCTTCCTACACCAAGTTATTGATTTCGAGAAAATAAAGAAGCATGTTAACTATAAAATAAATTTCAAATGTAAGAAAACCTTGGAAATCACTTGCACATGAAAGGAAATGATTTTAATTAACTGAACCTTGAAAAATGTAAATAAACAACTGAAATAAGAACAGGCTTTGAAAACTTAAAGCAAATCAATCTTCTATGAGAGGTACTTTGCATGAAATCAAATCCTACTTTAGAAAGTAAAGTTCACTATGATAACTTAAATAACTTTCAATCCTTTTCCTAGAAACTGTAAAGTGCAGAAATAAATCACGACTATGCAACAACATTTTCGTGCATTTTATGAAGTCATCTTTAATCATTTTAGGAATTTAAATTTCAATATCGGAGACACTTCCTTTTGATGTGAACATTTTTTGCAGAAATAAATTAAATTGCGTAAAGGAAAATAATTAAATTCTTGCTATAAAATGAACTATGTAAAAACGCAATACATAAACCAACATGCACTGGTGCAAGATCAGACTTCCTGCTAGATCTAGGCGAAAGCAATTTTGAAAAGGAAATTGTAGAAATAAATGAACTGAAATTAACTTTCACACAAACGAATCCATTCACACCTTAACAGAAGTTGAAATTCATGTTCGAGAAAAAGAACTTAACTCAAGCCACACTTTTGCAATTAAACAATTTAACACACCTTTCAAGCAACGAAAACGAAAGGGGTAATGACTTGGGTTGGCTAGGCCCTAGCCAACCAACTCGTGTCCCTGTTAAGAAACGAGACTCTTCAATAGCTAAATCAATGCATCAAATAGAAATTTAAACGCAAGATGAATGAAACATGGCGCAACCTCCTTCTATTAATTCAATTAAGCAAATAACATAATAAATCCGAGTCCAACCCAAAACTTGGGCGACAACAAAATTACAAGCTTATCACTAGAATTGTTATCAAATGCTATCACTAACCTTGTCCTACCTACAAATTACATTATATATAGTCCTCGGCTCATGGCCATAACAAATCTACGCAGCCATTTTCCAAATCAGGCCTCTTGGCTGAACTGCCTGCCAAACGAATTTACAAAATTAATCCTTTCAGCTATATCAAGATGCGAACAAAACGTTGGCCATGGATCGTATCTTCAACATAATCTTTGACAATCCTCCGCTTCAATTCGATCTTCGGATATCAGCAACTAATCTGAGCGACGTGGCAAGGTGCCCTCGTCGCATGAACGAATGGCTACGGAGATCTCGGGACAAGTGTTTGCTGGCGGAGGTGTAGGAAGGTTCTTGCACTAGATCAAGCTACATTATGATTAATACCTTAACCTTATCAAATACTTATAGGAAGTAAACATAAGTTACAAGAAATTACTAAAGGCACAAAATCTGTTAAAAATAATTAATTAAACACTTAATAAATCCTAAACATGAATAATGAAGCACTTGTGGAAATAGGTAGCTTTCCTTGGACTAGTGCAAGATAGAAGTGGTTTAAGGAGATGAAACAGAGGTAGAAGGTTGGGGTTTTATGATGGGAAAAGGGTGAAAAATAGGAAGTTTTGGGACACCAACAAGGTCGCTCCCAATTTCTCCTTTGCCCCTTGTTTTCTGAGTAAAAGTCCTTGTATATTCCTGAGATCATTGCAGGCTTTTTCCATTCTAATGATTCATTTTCACATCTCTATATATAAAAATATTCTCATGTTTAAATTTATTAAAACATTGATTTAAATTATATGGCATATCCAGGAAATATTTTTAGTAATAGTGAGGATAGAGGGTTTAGAAATATCTCAAAAGTAATTATAACCTATTTTATTTTAGATTTAATTAAAAAATATATTATAAAATTAAATTAAAATAAAATAGTTATAAAATAATTTGATTGTGAAATCAGTTATGGTTTTTGGGCATGTGGTATTGGTAAGTCATGGTATTGGCCCATATAATTGTAACAAAGTTTATTTACAAGTTAATAATTTCTATGGGAAAGTGGGGTGAGTATCCATGGCTAAGAATCTTGTTGTATTGTAAGTTTATTGGAAGTATTAAGTTTTTATTTGTTTATTCATAAACATGGTTACATAATCATTAAATTTTAATTTATATGGTAAAATGGATATTTTTCCAAGGAAAAAATCGTAATTTTATTCATCCTGAAAACAAGGAACAAAATTACATTTTGCAAATGTTGGTAAGCATTCAGTAATTTCAGCTCATGCACAACAAAAAGAAAAAATCTGCAAAAAATTACATAATTTTTCTACAACTAAGTGTGATAATAGTCACATAGCTTCCCCTTTTTTCCTTTCTTTTTTTATACTTTTTTACATACTCCTAGTAGGGAGAAATTGTTATTTTTTCAATTTGATTTCCATCTATCTACATGGGAACTTCTTTGTCTAAGTTAAATCTCTCTGATACATGGGATCTCATTATACCCTCCAATTCCTTTTCCATGGGTGTTTCCTATTTTTGTTGCTATGTTGCTATGATCTATATTGATTCAGTGCCCTTCTGGATATGAGTAATGGTTGTTGATTAGTGCCCAACTCCTTCATTTGCTTGGCTACCAGGTTGTGTCTGAGCATCTATATTTGAGGTATTTTCCATGGGCTCTTCTTCTTTGTCTTTAAAAGTGTAAAGACACTACCAACCCCTTGGCTTTGAGGCCTGCACATTTTTCTTTTTTGGGATATTTTTTGCATGTAGAGTGTTTTACAGGTGTCATGTTTGAAAACAAGTTCAACATCTAAATGTCATATTATTATAATCTCAAAACCAAGTCCACTGAAATTTTTCATGTGTTAAATGAATATGATCAGATAGACATTTGATAAGGTCTATCTCTACACATATTCTGGAAAATGTAAAGAAACATTTTGTTGTTTTGTCCAAGCCCATTTATTTTAATTTAACAAGAGTATTTCCAATATCCTCCAGGAGTATTTCCAATATCCTCCAGGACCTGATGATGCTAGAAGGGAAGAGGGAGATTTATTAACTTCATCCATATTAACGTTGTTGCTACCACCATGCTTGTAGCATCAAATTGTGGGAACCATGGGGTAACAAAAATCCCAACTCTACCCCAAAACCATAGCCCTTTGTTTAGAACTTTTTCCATTTCTCGTTGTATGTCAAATTGAACTATGAAGAAACCCTTTGAGCATAAGTAGAGATCACAATTTAGTTTCCAGGAAGAAACAAAACCACTGATATAATGTAGAAATTATGTGTAGATTTGAAATTTCTCATGAAATTTACTAAATCATAAGACCCAAATCTACTTTACTACTATGTGGAATTCAATTCACAATCTAGAACACATATCATAAACATGCATCAAGAAATAACACACATGCACATGAAAACATAGATATATTTAAGGGGAAAGCAACTTCCAAAAACCCCTTCAACCATGTGTTAATTAATCAAGTGAGTAAGATAAGTTATTATGTAATTTCCACCTCAATCCCATAGCTCAAGCTACAAAAGCAATTCTATTCTCTCATACTAAATGACTGATATGGCTAGTACTTAACCAATTTAGCACACCAAACCCCTATTTCCTTGTGTTGTTCCTTGATGAATTGGGACTTTATTAATTAGGTAATTCCTCTAATTAATTGTGAAATTCCCAAGGATGGTCCACCTGACTTCATGCAACACCTATACACTCAACTAGTTTAAAATTGTCAGTTAACTGCCTTGGAAACTCCACCACAAATGGGAAACTCATATTATTTGCATGCATGAGCTAATTATTAGCATATTGACCAGTTAACTAGATGATCTCTAATTTAGACTAATGTCCTACTACTCAACTGACCACCAACTAGTTCAATTATAAATTAGAACTAGTTTAATTAGTTACAACTGAAATTAACTCAACCTAGGCTCCTAAAATTTAGGAATAACTGAACACAACTAAAATTCATTCCCATAACTCGAATCAATATATTTAACTGAGTGAAAAGTGCCATGTCTCCTTAGTTAACTACTCCAAGTTTTCTATTGATGTGAAATTTCAAGTTTCTTAATTTAATTAAGGCAAAATCAAATTAAGAATTTCTTGTTGCATTTTTCAACACTCCCTCTCAACAAGAAAGGGATTATCAACCACCCCTATCATGCACTTGTGGAATCTATTGAATGCAACACCTCTCACTGTTGGTGCTGCTACTGCAACATATGCAACTGAGAAGCATCCAAAAAAATAAAAACATAAAATTGAATCAATCTACAATTGTCTATTGTGAAAACTATGTTGTTGTTGACTCTGCTACTGAGCCTCCTGCTCTTTTTTCAACACTAATGAAACATGTTGAAGCATCACCTTGTCTCTGTATCATATCCCTTTGTGCTGCTGATGTCTGACATCACTTCCCACCAACTATTGTGCAAATGCTACATCTGTGTTGTTTTTGACTATGTATGTTGCTGCCAAATGCATCTGCACTGCAACCCGTTTGAATTGCAACATAAAAACATCCAAAATATTGAACCAATTGTGTTTAGTATGATGCATCTGTTATTGGAGTTCTAACTGTTGCTAGTTTATGCACTAACCCTTTGAAGCCTCTGTGCTACTGTTGACTTTGCACTGTGCCAACTACACTGCTACCAACTCTGCTCTGTACTACTCAATCTATGGTGCTCCTAGCCACTGCAACTGTCACTCCGACACTTCTCTACACCAACTAACGTTGGTCCATCATGCTACTTCTAATATGGGCTCCCGTAACAAGGTATTAACCCAGGAGGTGGACTCCTTAAGGATCCTTCCCATATGTATCTCTTTGGAACTATAATACTAGATCACCCCACCTCTCCCCTGTAGGTATGTGGGAAATCATGCAAAGTCCTCCTCCTCGATCTTTGTGGGTGCATCCTACTAATCATGTTTCTCTTCCTTGTAAATATTTTTTAGAGGACACTACATAGCGTAGTGACGAATCTCACCACACCTGAAATTTTTTATCTTCGAGACATCTGTCTTCCACCACGTTTTCTCCTGCTGACCCTTTGATGCAAGGGCTTCATTCTCCTCTTCTTCCTTGGGATCCACCCTACTCCTGTTGTTGCCACTTAAGGTGCTCTTCACCAAATCATGCCTCATCTCTTCTTGTTGTAAGTCTACCCAAATTCTCTCCCAATCTGATAAGTGTTCTCTGTCGAGGATGCTCTAGACGAAGACTTGCCACTCTTAGGAAACATTTTTCAAGAAAAAACGAACAAACTTTGTAGAGTGAGGTGCAGAACCTACAACTTCTAATTGATCTGGGCATCTCGAAGTCTCTTGAGGAATGGATTTATGTGTTCCCCCTTCTACATTATAGTACATCGAAGCTTCTCTTCCAGGTACATCTTTTGCTGCTCGGAAAGACCCCTGGTAAAATGTGGCCAAAGTGTCCCACATTTTTTTGGTTGTGCCTTTTCCCACTATATGAGAAACAATGTGATCTCGAACTCCATCAAGTATCAATCTCTTGGCCTTCGCCATATCCTTCTTCTAAGCTTTCCATGGATCTAGATCTGCAGTGAAAACTACCACATTATCGATGAAGGCTTTAAGATTGTGCTCATATAGAAGGAAGGAGACCCTTGCCTTCCGGATCACATAGTTGGAGGCACCCTCCAATCGATCATGATCTCTCATCCCACTATATTCCATGTCGCCAAACAGATGTTGAAATGTTCCTCTACATTGTTTCTAACTAGCTCTACGCACTCCCTGCTGGAGTAAGTAGATATGCTTCCTACTAGTGCTACTCTGTAGTGAGAAATCAAATTCCTTGGCTTGGAATTCTCTGAGAAAGAAATCCCCTCGGTGTGCTCCTTCTTCCCTCTTCTAACGCTTTTTTACACTATCAAATTGCTGCAGAAAATCTGCATCCCAACTGTAGAACTGCTCTATGCCAAAGCTACTGTGCTACTCCCTCTGCCACTGAAAAATCTTGATTTGGAAAATATTACTCTTTTTTGACTCACTCAGAGAGAAATTTCCTCAAAAATCTTTCCCTCCTAGCACTATATAACACAGCCCATTTGGGGTTTCGATATGCTACCTAGGCAACTCTTTGAGATCCCTCTTTTACTTAGCGATGACATATTCCTACTTCACTTATGCTCTGATACCATTTGGAAATTCCTAAAACTGGAATTCTATTGCAGTAATTGGAAAATATTCACATAATTATTAATTTTAACTTAACAATTTACTTGCAGTTTTCTACAACAAACACTGAATAAATCACACTGCAACCTACACAAATACAAAATACTATAGAAAAAAATATACAACATAGGAAATAAATAGGCACACAATCGACATTGTTATTTTTGGACAAATGTCCCCGGAAAAACCCAATGCGGGAAAACAAGTGCAACAACTAAGGGTTTGTATTATTATGCAGTAGTTTTTGAATACAAATCTTTGGATGCCTTACAAGCTATCCGATACAGAGAAAATAACTGCCAGAAATGAAGTGAGAATTAACCTCACACTATCACTGGAGAATCTGACATTGATCCTGCCTCTGAATGGCTAGCCCCAAGCTACCTCTGCGTAGTCACTACATTGTCTCTCTGTCACAACTCGTAGGAACTGCATCACTCTTTTGGCTGATTGATATGTTGGTTGCACACTCATATCTATGACCCTTCGGTCTCAAACCCCAACTTCCGTCACTAGATCTGGACTGCTCCTCAGCAAAACTACAAATTCCCTCTCAGTCTTTGTGCTATCCCAGCGTGGCTTTGTGATACCCAGCGTGTCTCTATGCTACCTCTCTGGATCTCACTGTGCCTTCTCTGCTTTGTATTCATCAGATCAAGAAAATTTCCACCAACCACTATCCCTGCCCCTCATTGCAATAAATCAACTTGATCACTCCTCCGGCAACTATTGCATTGCTTTCTTGAGAATTCGATCTCTAGATCTCTCACTTGATGTGTTCTCCAAGTGCCCATCAAGCTTCTTATAATCTTCTCGTTGAACATTCAACGTCCCAGATTAAATCCTAATCAATGACATATCATCTTGACTCGATCTCCCTTTTATTCTAGAAGATTCACACAAAGTTTAATTAATACCCTTTAATTATTTTAATTTTCAAAGTTAAGACATAGGCACTGATTAAAAATAATTAATTATTTTAATTAAACTGTCTCCGGGTGAAATTTCCCAAAACGATTTCCGAGTCTTGGAGAATGCATGTGTCCTAGCGTCCTTGCAAATTCTCGAGGCTAGAACACATTTGATGCTACTAGAAATCAACATTTATCAACAATGTAATTTATATGGTTGCTCTAGTTACTATTGTAGTCATATAAGTCACATTATAACATCTATAGTTATCTAATAGGTGTGCCTATTTTGGAATGTGGTTCTAGAATTTTAATTTAATTATCAATAATTATTAGATGGATGGTATAGATTTAACATCCACATAATATTTTAGAATATTTATAATATTATACAAATATCAAAGGTTGAGATTTATCTTCAAAGTAGTTATGTCCTTTTTTTTTCTTTTAATTAAATTGATTAATTAAAAAATTAATAATAAGAACAAGTTCCATATGAAATGAATATTTGTTTTTGGGCATATGACATTGATCATCTATAATATTGTAATAAAGTCTATTATAACAAAGTTTATTTATAGATTGATAGTCTCCATAAATTAACACTTGAAACTATATGTGTTTTTTGAGACTTTAAAGTCACTATAAAAGAGGTCAATCACTATTCATTGAGTGAATCATAAATCCATGTTGAATCTTCCACTTTTATCTAATTGGTTGCATCGCTTCCAAGTTTTGATAAAAAATTTCTGGGACCTCTCTTTTTCACATATATACAATGGGTGTGATAGTTTCGCTTCCAAGTTTTGATAAGGATTTTCAAAGACGTGTCTTTTTCCCATATATACCGTGGATGTGATAAAATATCGTTGTTATTATTACTTTGGAAGATACTTTTGTGGTGGCTAGATACATGTTTCATGAACACCTTTTTTATGATTTACTCCAACTTATAATATTAAGGCTTTTCAAAGACCTCTCTTTTTCCCATATATACCGTGGATGTGATAAACTATCGTTGTTATTATTACTTTGGAAGATACTTTTGTGGTGGCCAGATACATGTTTCATGAACACCTTTTTTATGATTTACTAATATTTCCTTTCCAACTTATAATATTGCCCCGTTTAGATACTTTTTGGTAATAGTATTTAGATCCACAAATTCTCAGGGGTTGTAGCCAATGGGTCCTTGGCACACATGGTTATTTTTTTAAAAATAATGTATTATTAGAATTAATAGTCTACATAGGTCTTACAATCAAGAGGTTGTCTTATTATGGGTTTACAATGGACTTGGTAGAGATTTTTGATAAATCATAATATTATGATATGTAAATTGGTTTTTTATAATATAAAATTTTATTTTTATTTTTTTAAAATTTATTTTTTTATAATAATATCTACGTAAGTGTTTTGATGTGTATTATAGATTAATATTTATTAATTTTTATCAACTATTTAATTTATGTGATTGCACTAATTAAATTTAATAAAAAAAATACACCGACATTTTCTAACATATGCATTTTACTATTTCTTTAATAAATAACCACTCTAAATAATTTTTTCAAAATAAATACTAAATAAATGACAATTAAAATTCCAATAATAATTATTTTACTATTTCTTTAATAAATAACCACTCTAATTAATTTTTTCAAAATAAATCCTAAATAAATGACAATTAAAATTCCAATAAATAAATTATTATAGTATAAGTTTGCTGTAAAACTTAAAAAAAATAAAAATAAAAATCCATTTATAAAACTAAGAATGGACTTGGCTGATATGTACATTGTTTTTTTTTTTTTTTAGAAGGAAAAAAACGCTGTATATATTAAAAGAAATATATGACAGTACATGATCATCGATACATTCTCAAACTGTTATTTAAAACAGCGAGAAAACCCCATATACCAAATACATCCAGAATACACTTCTGAAGAGAAGTGATTCGATGTTCGTGGCCTATAACATAGCGGATAGTATAAAACATACCCACGAGATCATCCCTGTATACAATGAAAAGAGCCAGCAGAGAAGATATGCAGCATCATATTCATGATAGAAAAGAAAAAAGATAACTGAAATGAAAGAAAGCAAACAAAAGGTGATTTCCATAGAATCTTCAAAACTGATAAAAGGCTGTCTCACTAGGCAAACACGAAATCAGGCTCGCTTGAAATACATCATGTCCACATGATATATGGAATCTGATACACTTGATAAATATGCCTGATCCACTTGAAGAAGAAAGAGCAGCCCTGGACAAAACCAAAACCCCTGCACACCAAAACAGGCTCGCTTGATAAACTGTTCTGAAAACAAAAAGGTACCCCATCATCGATGAGATTGGTCCCCATGATTGGGGGAGAACTGGCACCCCAACTCGATCCGGAGATCCGACACCTTACAGCATCCAACCAAGACCGACGATTCCTTCTGAACCAGGATCGAAAGGAAATGATATGTTTAGACTAAAAGAGAACACATCGGCCGCCCGAATCATGCCAATACCCGATGCAGCAGAAAACGAAGGATTATAAAACTAAAAAACTCCGTAATCCATTGAGGATACAATGAACATCGGAGAAATAAAAAGGCAGTATAGAAAAAATCCTGAGATCGATAAAGTAGCATGCCCTAAGAGCAGATAGCCACGAGCCCAAAGCCTGTAGGATAAAGTCGGGGGAGATCTGATTGAGGAGACAGTGGAGAGAGGCCGCAGCATATAAAACTAGAGTCGCCCGGATCGAAACAATCAAAGAACTAAAACCGAAACACTGTTAAGAAGGTGATAACGGTAGGAGAGCTGTCCACGTCATGATTCAGAAGCGGTCACAGTTGAGAGGCAACCGTTAAATGACGAGTTGGTGAACGAATGTCATTGAATGTTGAGTTGGTGTCATTAAATTAGACAACCAACCACCAACGGGCCAATAAATCAAATCGCCGCCGGTGTCAGAACGATGGAGTGGGAAATACGGAATGCCAATGCCCCTGAAAAATAATTCAAATTAGCCGGAAAACCAAACGGCTAACCGGAAAGACCAGAATCCCCACAGCAATGGCAGAAACCTCAAACATGTCATCCATGGATATCCACCATCTCCCACAAAGGCAAGTCCCGAAGGGCCCCCCTAAAATGCAGAAAAACTGCTACAGCATGCGGAACACCATCCAGAATCTTGCGGGTTCATTCTCAGTCGTTGGTAGTCGCCACCGCCAAGGGATCCGCATCATTTTCTATGGCATTCCCTCAACGATCAACATCTGCCGCTACTGTTCGAATGATCCCTGCACTCCACTTCCAGAAACAGCCTTACTATACCACACAAGCCTTCATTTCTCACTTCCTCTCACAACGCTCCCACAAATCCGGGGAACCAAAAGACCGACCAGAGAGAAAAAACCCCAAATCTAAAAACCAGCGGGAGCACCTACAACCCCGACTCACATGCAATCAAATCTAATGCCAATCATCGCGATTTCTCCACGCGGATTCGCATCACCTTAATGTTCAGAGGTATCCAACATCCAATTCCACAGATGTGAAAACCTGAGACCATCCCAATAAGAAATCAGCAACAGACACTTCCGCGGCAATAACGAGATAAAACACAGCGACCTGGGTTCACCCACAGCCACCATAAGCAACATATACTTGTTCACATTGGGTACCAGCCATATTCAAATTCGATAGCCACCAAAAGCGATCAACAAATGTTCACATTGGGTACCAGCTAATGATCTCCTTCATTAACCACCAAAAACTTGCACAAATAGTCGACATTGGGTTCCAGCATCAAAGCATGCATCAACAGCCACCAATATCAGAACAAACATATATTCTCATGGGTTCCAGCTCAGCAAAAACAGGCATGCATCTTACCTCATCTGAACCACTCTTCACAACTGTAAACCAGTGCCCAGAACATGAAAACCATATCCTCACTAATATGATAACTATAATAGCCCTAGCCACCAAACGCCACAATATCGTGTTCACATTGGGTACCAGCATAAAAAATATTCATCTATAGCCACCAAAAGCAACATTGATTTGTCCTCCATCGGTTCCAGATTAAATATTCTTCAATAGCCACCAATAGCAACAGAATATTATGCAGAATGGGTACCAGGTAAAAGCATACCTAGCAGAAAACGTAGCAGGTCACTCAGAGCCCCCTTAGAATGTAAAAAAACTGCTGCAGCATGCACCGCATTATCCTCTCCCAAGCCAAGCAGGACGCAGGGGGACCGGAACGAGCCGACCCAACCCAATCTGCGGTGAGGACTTCTCAGGGAAAGGTACAGTCCACCCCATCCGCTTTGTCAATCTTCATAACAATCTTGTTAGTGCAGAATCTTGTTAGTGCAGACTCTCGAGTTGGGAGCTCGACGAGATTCTGTACCAAAAAACTTGTCTGCATTTAGAATCTACATTTTAAGTTGTTTTAACGCTTTACCGTTTTTTTATACAAATATGATATGTACATTGTTACATTGCTAATTTAGTGTGATTTTTTTAATAACGATTATGAATCCATCTGTATTTGGGATAGCAGCCAAATTATTTGATATAAATTTTCCCACCATGTAAATATTAAATTTCCAAAAAAAAAAAAATTGACTCATCCCCGATTCACCATAAAGCTTGCTTCAGAACGGAAGGAGGTGATTTCGTTACATCTTCTAAATTGGAGGTATGCCGTGCTAGGTGATTGGCTTCTGGGAGGGTGCTAGATTTAGCGGAGTAACTTTTATGTGCAATATTAAGATTAAATTGCAAAAAGAAAAAAAACAAGTAACTATCAAGGCGCTAGGTAAGAGGTGAAGAGGCATAGTGTCGATCGCGCCTTTGATAAGTATGGTTCTGTCGGTACGGTTAGAATTAAAAATGAAATAAGATTGAATGTATTTTAGAAATAATATATTGAAATTTTAAAATTAATATAATTTAACAATATATTTTTTTCAGGGAGTTGTTTAATTAGATAGAGGAATTGTCTGGACGGTCAAAATTGGCTAGAATTTGTGTAAAAAAACTTAAGAAATCTTATAGTAACAATGTTTGAATCCTAACTTTGATGGTGGAAATGGATTCAGTGCCATCAAAAACTTCTAGAGCATCAAAAATATAAAATTTTGATAGTTATAACATGGAGTTACAAAAATCCCTGCCGAATTTTCTTAAAATCTTACCAGAATTTCCATGATTTTCAGGACTAAAAAATAGTGTAGTTAGATTACAACTATTTTTAATATTAAAATTTTCAAAAATATTAATAAATTTTTTTATTATATATATATATATATATATATATATATATATATATATATATATATGAAATATTTATCTAAATTTATGGACAAGATTTTGAAATAGCTATATAATTTTTTAATTACATTGTAAAGCGTCTTTATTTGAAAACAACTTTCCTAAACTGTCATTGATTTTGATGTTAGATGATTGAAACAATGCCTACTTTAGGATTAAAAACTATTATTATTAATCAGTTATAAAAAAAATAGTTTTAAAAATAATAAACTTCATGTTATATTATCTTGCTCAGTTATATGATCACAACAAGAACGATTTGTGTGGTGGGAAACTTCTGTGTTTTCATTCTGCTGTTTTTTTGTTTTTTACATATTGCACCCTTGTTTCGAAGCTATGAGAGGACAACTGCATAGGAATGTTGGTTCAAAAAATGATCTCCGATGCTGTTACTGCGGTTTTGTTAATTGCTGTATTGTTCCTCAAAAAATGATTGCAGAGGTTGTTCCTGTGGTTTTGTTAGTAGCTGTGTTGTTCCTGCTATTCTTGCATAAATATAAATTATCTTTTAGAATTTTGTGAATGTAAATGTTGCTCTTTCTTTTTTAACAATTGTTGAAGAAATGACAATTGTTAATATCTTGGAAACTCTGAAATAGCAATGTCTTTTTTCTACTACCAGAAGAGCTAGGTTGTTGATGTATTTAATCTACCCAAAAGGATAGTAAGTACATCATTCAACATTGAGCAGACACATCATTTACCACTAAAAAAAAAAAAATATATCATTCAACATTGACTGAAGCGTAAGTACATCATTCAACATTGACTAGACGCATCATCCACCTCTGAAGCAGCCAAGGTTAGCTTCTGTGCCACGTAGAGATCTCAGGTACTACCTAGAAATGTGTTTTTTTTCTCTTTTCTCTATCTAAATTATTTTACATTTTGTTTGAGAATGTTTTACTCTCTAAATTATTTTGCATTCTGTTTGAGAATGTTAAGCATCGAAACCCCAAGCCTTGCAGTTGTCCTGTTCAAAAACGCATGTGACTGCAAAACGACATATTATTGGTATTTTGATACAGATAATACATACAGTATAATGTAACATCCAGGAATCATTCTGAATAAGTTGCAATTTTGTTTTGATTTCATTTGTTTTAATCTTATTGTAAATTTTAATAAACTGAAGTCAGATTCTTGATTTTTTAAAGTAAATTTTCAAAATTCATATTAAAATTGCGAAAATCACAGTGTAATTATTATTTAGAAAAGTTTTGTATTCTATTTTTGGTTAATCTCACACATGGTATAAAATATCATTCGTATAGATATATATTATGAACTACTAAAATTTAAACATTTTTACAAAATATAAAATACCACATGCCACATCAAATTCTGTGGAAAAATTAATAATTATTAAGATTAAAATTATAACCATATCTTGCATTATAGCGGCAAAGGAGAAGCCAAGCTAGAGCATCCTGAAGCCATGAAAATCCCGTGTTGAGTTTTTTTTTGTTTAAGTAAAGGTAATAGGTGGTCGCTGAGTAAGTATGAATAAAAGCAAGAAAGAGAGAAGTGTAATAATAAATTCTAATAAATGGTGGAGAAGCCAAGCTAGAGCATTCCGAGGCCATGAAAAACCCATGTTGAGTTTTTTTTTAAGTAAAGGTAATAGGTGGTCGCTTAGTAAGTATGAATGAAAGCAAGAAAGAGGGAAGTGTAATAATAAATTCCAATAAATGGTCAAAGTTCAATCAAAATGCTAGGATGAGAAGTGTAATGGTAAATTCCACTAAATGGTCAAAGTTTAATCAAAATTCTCAAAATTCATATTAAAATTGCGAAAATCAGAGTGTAATTATTATTTAGAAAAGTTTTGTATTCTATTTTTGGTTGATTTCACACATGGTGTAAAAGATCATTCATATATATATACTATGAACTACTAAAATTTAAACACTTTTACAAGATATAAAATACCACATGCCACATCAAATTCTTTGGAAAAATAAATAGTTATTAAGATTCAAATTATAACCATATCTTCATTATAGCGGCAAAGGAGAAGCCAAGCTATAGCATGCAAAGGCCATGGAAAACCATAGTAAATTCCAATAAATGGTCAAAGTTCAATCAAAATATTGGGACCTAAAATTTTTCTTTAAACTATTAAATTACAATATATTAAAAAACTATATGTATAACATAATTTCAGAAAATCTAAAAATGTAAAGTAAATGATGATATTGGGTTTTTGTTATTATATATAGGGTTTGTCTTATTTTTATTGCAATTTTAAAGTTATGTAGGATTAAATGTTTTTGATTAATTTATTGTAGATTTATTTACTCAATAATTTTTATTTATTTTATATTTTTATATTGATTAGTATGGACAATTTTTAATTATATAGTTAATTTAATTTGTTAAAATGGGAACTTGTTGAAGTAAGTTTTTTCAATTTCATCACGATGATGAGATGTTGTAATATAATGTTTAGCATTTTGACTAAATCAAATTACTATTAGATAAACATTAAAAAAATAAAAAATAAAATAAAAATATTAATGAGATGTAATGTAAACATTTTAATTTTGTGAAAAAAAAACATAAAAGTAAAAATAAATTTATAAAAATAAAATAATAATAAATAAAGAAAAATAGCCTATGGTATTGAGAACCCATGGTATTGACCCATGGTATTCAGTTTCATCATGATATAGAGATGTAATATAATGTTCAAAATTTTGATTAAATCAAATTACCATTAGATAAACATTAAAAAAAATGAAATTTACTATTAGATAAACATTAAAAAAAATGAAATAAAAAGATTAATGTGATGTAATGTAAACATTTTAATTTTGTGAAAATAAAACATAGAAATAAACATAACAAAATAAAAACACTTTATAAAATTAAAATAATAATAAAAATAAAAATGACCTATGGTATTGACAGATGGTATTGAGAACACATGGTATTAACCCATGGTATTCATGTAGAATGTAGATTATTGAAAGGAAGATATTAAACAAGGCTATATCCATCTTAACTCTTGATCCCATGGTACTGACGGACATAAATCTTAAGAAATCATTCACTCTAACCACTCATTGAACTTTTTATTTTTTATATTGATTAAGTTCTACTATGAATTCAATGGTGAAGAGTTCTAGAACTTATGTAACAATGAAAATGGCTAGATTTTTTTGTCAATCCAATTAAAAATCAAATTCTAATGATTATATTATTATTTTGAAACTAGGTTTCAAATATTATCTATCTAGACACCCTTATTCATACTTTGAATAAGTTAGTGATTATGACACTAGAGATTTTCCACTAGTACATTTGGTGGAAATTCCGACACTTGGTTCCGACACTTCTGACCAAATGTCAGAAATTTCCCCAAATTTGTTCAAATTTTTCAAATCTCACCCAAAACCGTCGCTATACCGACATTTAGACAAAAGTGTCGCAATACCAACACTTAGACAAAGTGTCGCAATTGCGGCGTTTGGAGGAAAACGTCGCAATTGTGACACTATGCCCCAAACCGTCGCTATTGCGATGGCTGCCTCCCAATGTCGCAATTGTGACACTTTGTCTGAGTGTCGCAATTGCGACGTTTGGAGGTAGTCGTCGCAATAGCAACGCTTTGGGGGTGTCGAAATAACGACGCTTAATGGTTAATTGGTTCACTATGTAATTCAATGGTTAAATGTTAACTACATGTTATGAAATATAAGTGAAAGGTGCACACCACCCATAAGAAATAAATCTTAACACAAATATAGAAACAACATAAATGAAATGAATTAAAATATATCTACTCTACTTCTCTAATGGGTTGTGGATCTATTCTTTTGTACAACCAAGGAGGTTCTTTCTTAATGCATGTGAGAGGCGCCCGACCAGGCGCGTTCGGGTCAGGTCGTTTCGTTCGAGGGCGCCCGTATCAATTTTGCTAAGTTGTGACCACCTGGGTGCCTCGTGCACATTCGGGCGGCCTGTTTATCATTTGCTCCCTTGTGGCATCATTCAGCCGAGCACGGTGTGTCGCGCCATGCGAGGTCGCCTGACCAGGTGCATTCGGTTTGGGCCATTTTGCTTGAGGGCGCCGGTATCAGTTTTGCTAAGCTGTGACCGGCCGGGTGCCTTGTGCACATTCGGGCGGCCCGTTTTGTGTTTTCTCCCTTGTGGAATATTCATTTGGTCAGGTGTGTCGTGTCGCGCTGTGTGAGGTCGCCCGATTAGGCGCGTTCGGGTTGGGCCGTTTCATTCAAGGGCACCCGTATCAGTTTTGCTAAGTTGTGATCACCCGGGTGCCTTGTGCATGTTCGGACAACCCATTTTCAAGTTTTCTCCCTTGTGGCATCGATGTTCGTTTGAGTGAGTCGTGTCGCACCGTGTGAGGTCGCCCGACCGGCCGCGTTCTGGTCGGGCCGTTTCGTTCGAGGGCGCCCGTATCAGGTTTGCTAAGTTGTGACCGCCCGAGTGCCTTGTGCACGTTCAGGCGGCCTGTTTGCCGTTTGCTCCCTTGCGCACGTTCGGGCGGTCCATTTTCCATTTGCTCCCTTGTGGCATCGTTCGATCGAGCGCGTGGTGTCGCGTTGTGTGAGGTCGCCCGACCGAGCGCGTTCGTTTCGGGCCGTTTCGTTCGAGGGCGCCTGTATTAGTTTTTCTAGGTTGTGATCGCTAGGTGCCTTGTGCACACTTGGGCGGCCTGTTTTCCATTTTATCCCTTGTGGCATCATTCGGTCGGGCGCACCGTGTCGCGCCGTGTGAGGTCACCCGACTAGACGCGCTCGGTTCGGGCCGTTTTGTTCGAGGGCGCCCGTATCAGTTTTGCTAAGTTATGACTGCCCGGGTGCCTTGTGCATGTTCGGGTGGCCCGTTTTCCATTTGCTCCCTTGTGGCACCATTTAGTTGGGCACGCGTGTCACACCATGTGAGGTGATCGCCCGACCGGGTGCGTTCGGGTCGGGCCGTTTCGTTTTAGGGCGTCTGTATCCATTTTACTAAGTTGTGACCACCCGGGTGCCTTGTGCATGTTCGGGCGGCCCATTTTCCATTTGATCCCTTGTGGCATCGTTCGGTCAGGTGCGCCGTGTTGTGCCATGTGAGGTGATCGCTCGACCGGGCGCGTTCGGGTCAGGCCGTTTCGTTTGAGGGCGCCCATATCAGTTTTGTTATGTTGTGACTGCTAGGGTGCCTTGTGCACGTTTGAGCATCCCGTTTGCCATTTGCTTCCTTGTGGCATCGTTCGGTCGGGCGGGCAGTGTCACGCCATGTAAGGTTGCCCGACCAGGCGCATTCGGGTCGACCTATTTCATTTGAGGGTGCTCGTATTAGTTTTGCTAAGTTGTGACTGCCAGGGTGCCTTGTGCACATTCGGGTGGCCTGTTTTCCGTTTTCTCCCTTGTGGCATCGTTCGGTCAGATGCGCCATGTCGCGCCATGTGAGGTCACCTGACTAGGCGTGTTCGGGTCGAGCCGACATTTCGTTTGAGGGCGCCCGTATCAGTTTTGCTAAGTTGTAACCACCCGGGTGCTAGCTTGTGAATGTTTGGGTGTCCCGTTTACCGTTTTCTCCCATGTGGCATCGTTCGGTCAGGCGTGCCGTGTCGTGCCGTGTGAGGTCGCCCATTCGGGCACGTTTGGGTCGGGTCGTTTTGTTCAAGGGCGCCCGTATCAGTTTTGCTAAGTTGTTACCGCCTGGGTGCTAGCTTGTGCACGTTCGGGCATCCCGTTTGCCGTTTTCTCCCTTGTGGCATCCTTCGGTCAGGCGCGTCATGTCACGCCGTGTGAGGTCGCCCGACTGGGTGCATTTGGGTCGGGCCGTTTCGTTCGAGGGTGCCCGTATCAGTTTTGCTAAGTTGTGACTACCCAAGTGCCTTGTGCACGTTCAGGCAGCCCATTTTTCATTTGATCCCTTGTGGCATCGTTCAGTCGGGTGTTCAGTGTCGCGCCGTGCGAGGTCACCCGACTGGGCGCGTTCGGTTCAGGAAGTTTTGCTCGAGGGCGCTTGTATCAGTTTTGCTAAGTTGTGACCGCCCGGGTGCCTTGTCCACGTTCCGGTGGCCCATTTTCTGTTTGATCCCTTGTGGCATATTCGTTCAGTCAAGCGCATCGTGTCATGCCATCTGAGGTCGCCCGACCGAGCGCGTTCGGTTCGGGCTGTTTTGCTCGAGGGCGCCCGTAACAGTTTTGCTAAGTTGTGATCACCTGGGTGCCTTGTGTATGTTCGAGCAGCCTGTTTTCTATTTTCTCTCTTGTGGCATATTCGTTCAGTCAAGTGTGTCGTTTCGTGCCGTCTGAGATCGCCCGACCGGGCACATTCGGTTCGGGCCGTTTTGGTCGAGGGCGCCCATATTAGTTTTGCTAAGTTGTGATTGCCCAGGTGCCTTCTGCATGTTCGGGCGGCCCATTTTTTGTTTTCTCCCTTGTGGGATATTCATTCGGTTAGGTGCATCATGTCACACTGTGTGAGGTCACCCAATCAGGTGCGTTTGGGTCGGGTCGTTTTGTTCGAGGGCGACCGTATCAGTTTTGCTAAGTTGTGACCACCCGGGTGCCTTGTGCACGTTCAGGCGGCCCGTTTTTCATTTTCTCCCTTGTGGAATCATTTGGTCGGGTGCGTCGTGTCACGCCGTGTGAGGTCACCCGACCCGGCGCATTCGGTTCGGGCCGTTTTGCTCGAGGCTGCCAGTATTAGTTTTGTTAAGTTGTGACTGCCCGGGTGCCTTGTGCATGTTTGGGCGGCCTGTTTTTTGTTTGCTCCCTTGTGGGATATTTGTTCATTTAGGTGTGTCGTGTCACGCCGTGTGAGGTCGCCCGACCAAATGCGTTTGGGTCGGGCCATTTCGTTCGAGGGCACCCATATCAGTTTTGCTAAGTTGTGATCGCCAGGTGCCTTATGCACATTCGGGCGGTCCGTTTGCCGTTTAGTGCTCCCTTGTGGCATTGTTTGGTCAGGTGCACCATGTCACGCCATGCAAGGTCACCCGACCGAGCGCGTTTAGGTTGGGCCGTTTCGTTCAAGGGCGCCTATATCAGTTTTACTAAGTTGTGACCGCCCGGGTGCCTTTTGCACGTTCAGGCAACCCGTGTGCTATTTGCTCCCTTGTGGCATCGTTCGATCGTGTGTGCCATGTCGGGCCGTGCGATGTCGCCCAACTGGGTGCATTTGGGTTGGGCCGTTTCGTTCAAGGGCGCCTGTATCAGTTTTCATGCTAAGCTGTGACTGCCCGGGTGCCTTGTGCACCTTCAGGAGGCCCATTTGCCATTTACTCCCTTGTGGCATCGTTCGGTCAACGCACCGTGTCGCACCATGCGAGGTCACCCGACCAGGCGTGTTCGGGTCAGGTTATTTGGTTCGAGGGCATCCGTATCAGTTTTCATGCTAATTTTTGACCGCCTAAGTGCCTTGTGCACCTTCGAGTGGCCTGTTTGCCATTTTCTCCCTTGTGGCATCGTTCGGTCTGGCGCACCGTGTTCGGGTCAGGCCGTTTCGTTCGAGGGCACCCGTATCAGTTTTCATGCTAAGTTGTGACCACCCAAGTGCCTTGTGCACCTTCGGGCAGCCCTTTTGCTGTTTTCTCCCTTGTGGCATTGTTCAGTCGGATGTGCCATGCGAGGTCACCTGACCGGGCGCATTCGGGTCGGGCCATTTCGTTCGAGGGCGCCTGTATCAGTTTTGCTAAGTTGTGACTACTCGGGTGCCTTGTGCATGTTCGGGCGGCTCGTTTTATGTTTTCTCCCTTGTGGGATATTCATTCGGTCAGGTGTGTCATGTTGCGTCGTGTGTGGTCGCTCGACCGGGCGTGTTCGGGTCGGGCCGTTTCGTTCGAGGGCACCAGTATCAGTTTTTCTAATTTGTGATCACCCGAGTGCCTTGTGCATGTTTAGGTAGCCCTTTTTAAAATTTTCTCCCTTGCGGCATCGAAGTTCGTTCGGGCGCGTCACGTCATGCTGTGTGAGGTCGCCCCACCAGGCACGTTCGGGTCTGGCCGTTTCGTTCGAGGGTTCCCGTATCAGTTTTGCTAAGTTGTGACTACCCGGGTGCCTTGTGCACGTTCAGGCGGCACGTTTGCTCCCTTGTGGCATCGTTCGGTCAGGCGTGCAGTGTTGCACCGTGTGAGGTCGCTCGACTGGGCGCATTCGGTTTGGGTCGTTTCGTTCGAGGGCACCCATATCAATTTTTCTAGGTTGTGACCACCAAGGTTCCTTGTGCACGTTTGGGCGACCCATTTTCCGTTTTCTCCCTTGTGCACGTTCGGGCGGCCCGTTTTCCATTTTCTCCCTTATGGCATCGTTCGATCGGGCACGCCGTGTCGCGCCGTGTGAGGTCACCTGACTGGGCACATTCAGTTTGGGCTGTTTTGTTTGAGGGTGCCCATATCATTTTTGCTAAGTTATGACCACCCGGGTGCCTTGTGCATGTTCGAGTGGCCTGTTTGTCATTTTCTCCCTTGTGGCATCGTTCAGTCGGGCACGCCGTGTGAGGTCGCCAGACCGGGCGCGTTCAAGTCAGGCCGTTTTGCTCAAGGGTCGGGCCGTTTTGCTCGAGGGTGCCTGTAACATTACTACTTCCCTTTTAACCACATAAAACTTAATTTTAAGTTACCATAATTCATCTTTAATATCACATAATTAGATTAAAAATCAACCAAAATCCCTACTTTATGAAATAAAAATTGAACAATTTTATATAATTAATAATTTAAATAAATTTCTTAGATCTAACCTCATTAATAATTATTTATTGTCAACAATACCACTTATTTAACTTAATCCCTTATTAACCCCAAGAAAAGTCGCACACATTTTATTTAATGGAATTTGAGTGGCCTTAAAAAAACACGTATATCATGTCAAAATGTCAAAAAATTTCAAATATCAAAAGTTTTAATTCATTTTCCTCTTCAAAATTTAAATTTCAAATATCAAAAGTTTTAATTCATTTCCCTCCGATTGCATGGTTTGTCCAGGGAAGGAGGGGGGATGCAGAGCAAAAACCCTGTCTATCACATGCACAGTCGTGGCACCATCTTCTGCAACCCCACGAACAGGATTCTCAGATCCAGTGCAGGATGAAGGTCGCGTGTTCAATTTCACTACAGGGCTAGTGACTCTGCCCACAAATGTTATAAAAAAGGCTGAGGCAGAGCTATTCAACTGGAGGGGCTCAGGGATGAGATAACTTGGATTGCAGATACCGTTTTCATTGTTGAACTCCACTACTACTAGAACTGGAATATTAGATGATCGGTTCGTGGGCAACACAGTTACTCTGGCGTGGCTCAAGTAAGGTTAAATTCCTTTTCTGTTTTTGCAAAGTTTCCTCTGCTGTGGAAAATATAATTATATTAATTTTTTTCCATCGATATACGGATTGGATCTAGTTAGATGTAAACCCTTGCTACAGTGGTTATTCAAATGGGTTAGAATGTGCATTTTTATTTGTTTCTTTTGAAATATATGCATTACCACTACGCGAGATCTTTGCATTGATGTTGCCTCTGCTTGGTGGTGTCTCTGAGATTGAGCTGATCCAAAGGCAATGGATGTGCATCAGCGATCGATTGCTCTTTTCTAGTACTATAATCCAAATCCTCTAGCATGCAAACAGGTGCCGCAGCAATTATATCTAGGATTGATCGTTTTTTTCTCACCTTCACTTTAGGCTTGGAAAAATTTGTTCCAAAATTTTTAGCATTTGAATCACCTGAAAGACAGTGATATATGTGGAATTTAAGGCTATATTGGATGTAGATGAGAAAGATCTACAAACAGGACAAACCTTTGGTATCATGGCCTCTAGAAGAGATCCCAGATCCCAAATTCTTCATTCTTCCCAGGATCTGCCTTGCTCTTCTCCAAATTTTGGTCCTTCTTATTATCTTCCTGAGACTTAATTTCAGATGCCACTATCTTGTTTCCTTTTTTATCCTAGGAAGAGTCTGCTTTTGTACTTTCTCGCCCACTAGAGCATGGATGTAAACTTCCATTTATATATCTGAGTGGTCCATTCTCATGCAGAGCTTCGAATAATGTGCTTGTAGACTTGCATTTGACTGTATCTTTACTCAGGTAACGTTTAGTTGCAGATGTTGCTTGAACCTAATTGTTGAAAAAAATGAGTTAAATTAGTGTTGTTCCATAAACATAAATATGAAATACCAGAAAATGATTCGAAATGAATTTAGTCCACATGATCGCAGGAAACAAAGTTTCTATATAGATTGAGCATGCATGATTCTAACCAAGGGAAAGTAACATATATGATTTGATATGACAAACAATACCAGGTGATAGCGGGGTCATCCACAGTCTCGTATTGCTCCAATTTCATCAAGGCTGTGTGTACAACTGCATTCAAAATTTCTGCATGCCCAAGCAATTCAAAAATTGGGAAAACTCACACTCTCTCTAACTTTTGCTGGTAAAATTAAATAAGAAAATATGGACTATGTTAATATCTCAATTCAGCGAATTGAGATATTAATTCGACAATTCCATTATGTATACACATGCGCCTCCATATATATATGTCAAGATTTAAATGGACAACCGATCGCCTGCATAAATCACAACTTCATCTTTAGACTTAAGAACAACTTGCTTACTATTCATATGTGTACAATACTCGGGCCCACTGGTTTATTTATTAACGATAACACAACATACCTTTGTTAAACCTGCAAACCTTAATAACGATCAATACATACGTATGCATGGGCCCCAAAATTAACGGTCATCTCCATCCAACGGCAGAGAGCACGTCGCTTGGCTTATATGCACGAACGATAATGCGCGATGGCGCGCAGTGGAAGCGGTTTTCCAAATTCGCTCGGAGAGACGTGTCGCCCATTGTATGGAATCGCTCCCAATCTTTTGAATACCACTCATCGTGTAAAGGTGGTGTGATCAAAACCACCGGTTTAGCTCTAAACCATGCTCACTATTCCTCGTTCATGGTTCTGCCTCTTACCTTCCGGGTTCTGTCCTGAGTTCAACACCAAATACTCCTCTTCCGCTCTTCTTCCTATTCACGTTATTTCGCCTTCGCCTTTTAACCGTGATTCATTTTAATCCACACTCAGTCGCCGAATGCTAGTTAGCTCCCTTTGAGCAGTATGAAAGCCCCATGCGTGGCTTAAAGCCACAGCTCTGTTGATGGCATACACTCACAACTATATCACTCCATTGTCAATCAGTTCGAGATGCACTGTCGACAACATTAACATCGATCGCTCTAAATAGATACAGAGCACAATTAATCTCCAATTGTAGAGTACATAATTACACATTCTTATACAATTGGTTTCGAGATACGGAAGTCATTCAGACAACAATTAATGCAACAATGCCCTTCTCACAGAATTCAGACACAATTCTTTTATACGTATCCAAAGGTAACCATTGAAATTCGAAGACATTAAAACAGGGTTTAATCCCATCCAGACACACTTAATTCAAAGACAGTTCTTCCATATATATATATATATATATATATAGGCGATCAATCTCAAAAGCAATTTCTTACAAACTCATGACAGGCCAGATATTCAGTTCAGTGGTCGTTATCCTCCTACTCTGTTGCTAAGGAAGTTCTCTACCTATAACTCTCTCTCTCTCTCATCTAAAATCTTCAGGATTACATTTATACCATAAGGATGACCTGAATCGATTTAGGTCTCCAAACAGTTCAGCAACTCTTAGCATTCCCAATTCCTAAAATCAGACTCAATAACTGAACTAATCCTAAACTGACAATTCGTATTCCTATCTTAACCAATTTCTCATGTTCTCAAAATGACTTGAGAATGATTACAATTCCCTACCAAATTTATTTAATATTTACAAGAAATTTAAAGAACATGGGACCCCCTATGTCTACTTATGTACAAAGTAACTTTTGAGCCTAATGCCCCTGCATCAGACTCCCAAGCTTCAAATTATTCATGATCTCTTGATCATGTGCTCTTTGTCTCTACCTCCAGGATCCCATACTTGGTTTTGCTGCTGCCCATCAGCTTCATCATCCTTCAACTGATCTTCTCCAGGCTTCTAGACTTTGTTCTGTAAGTCACCTCCAGCTATACTTTCACTATCTACTTTTTTCCTCCCTGTACAAAGATCCTTTTGTTTCCTTGCTGCTGTCTGCTACTTCGGAGACACCCTTACCATCAGTCTTCTGATGTATTCAATCTCCATGTATAACTTATCCTCTAGCTGGAAATTATCTTGCCCTCTGCTGCTGCTTTCAATCTTTGTCGATGCCAATATTGCTGCTCTTGCAGTCTCACATGCTATTAACATGTTTACTACTCCTGCAGGCGTCATCCCCCATGTTGCATTTGCTGCCACCATGGGTGTTGCTGCCTCCCCTTCCTGTCCCTCTGCAACACTTTTCTTTTGTTCATCATCTGCAAATTCATTCTCAGAAAACAATTCACTATTTAAATTCCTACCAGCAGTGACATAATCCTCTCGTATACTAGTAAACATAATTTGATTCTGCAAGCTAGTATCTATTCCTCTCTTCTTCACAGCTTCAGGCATCCTTGCCCCAGGGTTTTAAATCCCTTTCTCTTCTTCAAATGCTCCCAGCAAACAACTCAGCCAATTCTCCTGTGTTTGTTTTACATCTTCAACATGCTGGAAGTTAGCTCCAACATCTCTTCCTTCCTCTTGGGAAATCTTCAACAAATGCCTCTCATCCTCTTGATGGATTCTGGAAATCCAATCAAGTTCTTGGAGCTTTTCTTTCTCATATTCTGTCAGCATGGAATGCTGATTCCTCCTCACTTCAATAGCTTTTAAAATCTGCTCTCCAGTTTTCTCTTGGCCCATCAGTCTAGCCAATTCTTCTCTATCAATGACAGTGACAAATCTCTGCATATGAGACATGGTTGTCTCATCCTCCTTCAGCAACATTTCTTCTTCTCTCAAGACAATTTCAAAGGATGAATTGTCTTCTGCATCACCTATACACATAAACAAACTGTCAGTGTTAAAACCATGAGACCCAATGGTCTCAATTGATGACCTAGTCACCAATTCTTCTCCCGGCAATTCTAAGTCTGATTCAAGGCTCAGAAACTCTTCATCATCTTTCTCTTCAGCTGTCAGGGTCCTCTCTACTGCTCCAATCACCATGCCCAAATGATGATCCCTCACTATGTTTTTAGCCAACACAGTTTCCTTCTTATTCGTCTCCCTGACAACTTCCAATTGCTATTCTCCCTCTTTCTATGCATGATTAACACATGAATCATCAGCAATAAAGTTTTGATGCTTCAATGCCTTCTTTTCTTCTGATAACACATTAGTATGTTGTGCGGAACTCCTTTCCAAATCTTCTGTCAGCACCTCAGCATGCTGATCTGCATCCTTCATGAGACTGTCAGCTAGTCTCACTTTTCTCCCATCATCTGCTTCATGATCTCCATCCATGAAGATCTTCCTGCCTTGCTTTCCCAGCAACTCATCCAGTGCATAGGTCCTCTGCCTTTCCAATTCTCTTCTTTGGAAGTCCAACCTCCTATACAACTCAAAAACTTTCATAGGAGTAGATTTTGGGAAGTTTACACAACCTTTTATGCCTCTGCTTGTTCTTGACCAATCCTTTGTTGGCCCTTCTCTCTCAGCTTCAACATTCTGCTGGATATCTTCATTTGACTCTTCTGTCTTCATCTCTTCCTGATATTTCACTATCTCAGCATTGATCTGAACAGATTTCAGATTCAATGTCTTCTTCTCACCAACGAACTTTGAAGCTTGTTCATATCCCAGTGGTGTACCTAAAAACACACACAACTTTTTAGTTTTCAAATCACAAGAACTTTCAATCTTGGCTGCTTCCTCAAGCACTTCTTCTTGAACAGGTCTACACATGGAATCTTCAACTTCCATCCTTGCCTCAAGAACTCTGGTTTCTTCTTCCTCTGTGGAGTCTGCCATCACTTCACATTTGTTAGACTCAAGAACACAAGCCCCTACATCATCTGGACTTGTCCAATAACTCAGGAATTCATCAATGACTTCCTCTTCAACAAGACAAGCTTCTTGCTGCCTCGAGTCTTCACTATGTCTCACAAGATCTCCTACAGGTCTCCATTCTTCATCTATTCTCTGTTCTTATTCACAAGCAGAAATTTCCTCTTTCAACTCAGCTTCTTTGAGTTCTTCCCTCAATAGGGAAATATTCTTCTGCCTCAACATCAGCTGTAATGGTTTCCATTTCACATTCTTCCTCATGAGCCAACCAACTCTCTGGCTTTCTTCTATCCTCAGTCTCAATCTATTGAACTCTTCCCTAATCTCAGCTAATTCTTTCTGCCATTCTTCATCTGTGGATTTTTTCTTCATGCCATTTGCTTTGGTATCTTCTTTCCTTCTTCTGTTATGGCCTCTCTCAGAACCTCTGCAATCTCTGCAGTCTCTACTATGGCTCTCAGTAGCCATTTTATTCTCTAGGAGTTCTTCACTCACAAGCTACACTAAGCCTCTGCAACAGCAAGCTCTCTTGCTGCAACTTACCTCACCAAGCTTCTCTCCTGAGCTCCGGCTTTTGGCAAGTACTAGTCCCCTCTCTTTGGAACCTTATGAGCACTCTCTTTTGCTCACTAGGCTTCACTCTGCAACTTCTCTCAAGAACACCTCTGCTCTATGCTCACCCAACCTCTGTTGGAATTATTATAGGTTCTACCACACTCTTTTTGCACTCAGAATCCCTTGTTGGATTCCTCTATCACTGCTCTCAAAGCTGTGATCTACTTCTGCTGAGATGTCTTCAATTGTCTACACTCTGACTTCTGCAAACAATCCTTCAACCAGAGTTAAACACTGCAATTGTCCTCCTTATCCAGCCTTTAGCTGAATACTAGGCTCACTACCTTCACTATCAAACTCTGTCTTCAATTTTCCGGAACCATAATTCTGCAATTACAAATTCAATCAGATTAAAGTTAATTACCTGCAAGATCATGATCCTATCCTCCACTTGTCCTGCAAATCTTGTTCACTATGATTCTATGTACTTTGCTGCCTGATCTTCCTTCTTCAAATCTGCAGTCTTCAAAACTCTTGTCCTCCAATTGGACTCTGCAATTCTGCAATCACCTTCACTGTATCTCTATAGGCTGCAATCTTATCAGTTCCCACAAGTCTGGTTTCCTTGCATTCACCAAACTTGGAATTTTCAAAAAGAGCTACTCCTGAAGCTCTGATACCACTTGATAGCGGGGTCATCCACAGTCCTATATTGCCCCAGTTTCATCAAGGTTGTGTGTACAACTGCATTCAAAATTTCTGCATGCCCAAGCAATTCACAAATTGGGCAAACTCACACTCTCTCTAACTTCTACTGGTAAAATAAAATAAGAAAATCTGGACTATGTTAATATCTCAATTCAGCGAATTGAGATATTAATTCGACAATTTCATTATGTATACACATGCGCCTCCATATATATATATATATGTCAAGATTTAAATGGACAACCGATTGCCCGCATAAATCACAACTTCATCTTTAGACTTAAGAACAACTTGCTTACTATTCATATGTGTACAGTACTCGGGCAGAATGGTTTATTTGTTAACGATAACAAAACATACCTTTGTTAAACCCGCAAACCTTAATAACGATAAATACATACGTATGCATGGGCCCCAACGTTAACGGTCGTCTCCATCCAACGGTGGAGAGCACGTCGCTCAGCTTCAGATGATCCGATGGATATCGCTTGGCTTAGATGCACGAACGATAATGCACGATGGCGCGCAGTGGAAGCGGTTTTCCAAATTCGCTAAGGGACACGTGTCGCCTAGCGTATGGAATTTCTCCCAATCTCTAGAATACCACTCACCGTGTAAAGGTGGTGCGATCAAGACCACCGGTTCAGCTCTAAACCACGTTCATTGTTCCTCCTTTGTGGTTCCGCTTCTTACCTTCAGGTTCCATCCTGAGTTCAACACCAGATACTCCACTTCCACTCTTCTGCCTGTTCATGTTATTTCTCCTTCGCCTTTTAACCGTGATTCATTTTAATCCACACTCGGTCACCGAACGCCAGTCAGCTCCCTTTGAGCAGTATGAAAGCCCCATGCGTGGCTTAAAGCCATAGCTCTGTTGATGGCATACACTCACAACTATATCACTCCACTGTCGACCAGTTCGAGATGCATTGTCGACAACATTAACATCGGTTGCTCTAACTACATACAGAGCACAATTAATCTCAAATTGCAGAGTACATAATTACACATTATTATACAATTGGTTTTGAGATACAGAAGTCATTCACACAGAAATTAACGCAACAATGCCCTTCTCACATAATTCAGACAAAATTCTTTTATATGTATCCAAAGGTAACGATTGAAATTCAAAGACATTCAAACAGGGTTTAATCCCATCCAGACATACTTAATTCAAAGATAGTTTTTCCATAAATGCATATATATCTATATATATATATATATATATATATATATATATATATATATATATATATATATATATATATATATATATATATATATATATATATATATATACAGGTGATCAATCTCAAAAGCAATCGCTTACAAACTCATGACAGGCCAGATATTCAGTTCAGTGGCCATTATCCTCCTACTATGTTGCTGAAGAATTTCTCTACCTCTAACTCTCTCTCTCTCTCTCTCTCTCTCTCTCTCTCTCTCTCTCTCTATCTAAACTCTTCAGGATTACATTTATACCACAAGGATGACCTGAATCGATTCAGGTCTCCAAACATTTCAGTAACTCTTAGCATTCCCAATTCCTAAAATCAGACTCAATAACTAAACTAATCCTAAACTGACTCTTCGTATTCCTATCTTAACCAATTTCTCATGTTCTCAAAATGACTTGAGAATGATTACAATTCCCTACCAAATTTATTTAATATTTACAAGAAATTTAAAGAACATGGGACACCCTATGTCTACTTATGTACAAAGTAACTTTTGAGCCTAATGCCCCTGCATCACCAGGCATCTTAGTAGTAATATTAACTTCATTCTACCTGTCAGAGATATGTTAATTGCAGTAATCAATAATCATCACCCTCAGATGATTTCATTATTGAAATTTTTAACTTATGACTAATTGAATCATTTGTGTAGAATCTGCACCAAAAATGCTTTTGAAAATTGAAGTTTCCATAACAAACAGATTTAGATTATCAAGAGTTTTAATAGGTTTTGTGTGTTGTCCTAGTTGATTGATTGCTATATTGTGTTTCGATTGAAGCCTAGCACAAACCCATCTAAACTTGCGTTTGACATAAGTTTTAGGTCGTATATGTGGAATTCTAGTCCGCCCCCACTTTGATTCAATGGACCATCGGTCTGTGTTAACTCGAGATATGCCTCATGGAGATTTGGAAAAAAGAGGTGCATATCAAATTTCTGTACTCTGTATTGGATTGAAGAGTAGCACATACTTAGATGCATCTCTAGGTTGCAACGATAGAGGTCGTATATCTCTAATTCTAGCCCACATACACCATGTTTCAATGTGTTCTTTGAAATGAATCCTAAAGCTTTGCAACCTCGAGTGGATACAAGACCAAAGTTAAGATGGCTTTGTGCTAGTGCCCATATTTGTTTGCGCACACACATGAATCACACTAAGTGTTGATGGACCTCCTCACTCTTATATGGCTCTAAAGGATATATAATTTTAGTTTTGTTTCTATGTGCAGGAGGATTTCTTTGAAGGGATAACAGTTCCAAATTTCGATTTTGGAGAAAGTGGCGATTTCATCAAGTCTTATATCCATGACAGAGCTCCATATGAGGATAGAGTTCTATGGAATGGAGATGCCCAGAAGAAGGAAATCATCCTACCAGTTGAGTCTGATGAAAACATGGAGACTGCACAGAAACTGCATAGTTTGTCCCTTGATTCTATGGATAAAGCTACTGTTTTTTTTTCAGTTTCCTGAGGCTAAAACAGAGCCAGAGTCTTCGATTCTTATAGGTTATCCTACCTCAAATGGTATGTCTTCCTCCTACACATCTGTGACTTACAGTGCTCCTACTGAATACAGACATAATAGAATGCAGTGACACTTACCATGAGTAAGCTTGCATATATGGATAGTACACTGCAGTCATTGATACCTATTATGAATTAACAGTTGTAATTTTCCTTAGAAAGTTATTTGTCATAGCTGATGCAAATTGTTTTGAGTGCACCAAAAAAGTTAATAGTTGTTGGTTTAGGACTTTGAAGGGTTTATATTGCAATCCCTACCAGATACTTCTCGTCATAAATTTAAGAGTACAGTAAATCCCATAATTTTTTTGATCTAATGTGATAGAAAAGGACAAATGGTTGGTTACTAGGTTGAGCTGATAGCATCTGTGACCATAAAGTGAGCAGAATGCAAAAAGACATTGTCAGGCATGGATAGGAAGGAGATTAAATGTGTTAGGAGAGGGTGAATGGTCGGTTAATAGGTTGAGCTAATGGCGTCATTGACCATAAAGCTAGCCCAATGCATAAAAGAAATTGGCATTCTTGGATTTGAAAATCAAACAAATTTTTATAAGTATATTTCCTCACAAAGGTGGCAAACACAATATAGTCCAAAAGCCAGCTAATTATAATGGAAAATCAGTAGTGGATGGCATGGGAGATGAGCTTAGTAATCTTGCATATAGGGGCAAGCTTGCGTATTCTCTACGAGGGAAGAATAGGTGAAATCATTGAAATTCTAATACCCAGACAAAATTTTCTCTAGTTACTTTATATACCTTTAAGCTTTCAACACAGTGAAGTTATCATAGCTACACAGAGTAAGAATATTTTACCCGGGGCAAACTGTGGTGATTTACTGGATAGCAGTGGGACCTCAAAAGTTTTCTTAGCTGGCTTATTGACATCCATTATTTTTGTTGAGCTTCAGTCACATCATTAATAGGGTCAGAGACCAGAAACTGAGATATGGAACTCAAGGACAACTGATATTGATTATGTTACCATTTTCTATTAGAAATTTCCCCTATAATTATAGAGGGGCTGCTTCTGGTGCAATATAAGTGTTAGGTGATATGGGCAGACATATTTCTATTTTAGGATATTCATTTTACTTAGCCACAAGGCATGGGATGGTGTTTTATCATATATTATTTTTTATAGTTCCTACTGTTTACTATGTTTTCATTGTTGCAATATATGTACACATTCCATTTATTATCAACTATGTTGTGAGGAGTTCTGAAATTTTGTGTTTGACAATTTGATGGTCTCTTTTGTTGGAAAATAAGCTTTTTTAGTGATTTCAATTTAAGAAAACACATATTTTTTGTGTTTGTAGGTTCTGTGCCTAGAATTGTTGCAGATAAAGGATGGTGGGAAGAAACTGACAAGAAATTTTAGGCTTGGCCTCGAGAAGCTAGTCCTCTAGTTGTCATGAATCCAATTTCCAGGAAAAAATTTATAGTGAAAACATCAACAGAATCTTGAAGTATCATGGAGTTTTCTAGATTTATATGACACTGCCAATTTATCCTCATCTTATTTTGCATCAAAGGAACTAGTTGTTAAATTTCATAATTTGCTTGACATGTCCTGAGATAGAGACTTCTTATCCATGTCATGATAGGATACCAATTTGAATGATGTTTCAATTATTTTACTGCGCTATTTATAATTTTTTCTACAACTATGAATAAATGTTCTTTGTTTCATGATAGCTACATATGATTTAGACAAATCTTATTGGACTTGGTAACTTTGCAGCAAACTACTTCTTAATTATGCATGTGATTTCTTGACAAATCAGTAAAGTTTGCACTTGATCCCACCACATATATTCGTTGAATTCAATCCTGGACAATCGTGTTTTTTAGTGGATTATTCATTGAAATTCTAATACTCAGACAAAATTTTCTCCAGTTATTCTGTATACCTTTAAGATTTCAGCATAGTGAAGTTATCATAGCTACACAGAGTAAGAATATTTAATAGGAAATAAGTAACAGGAAGGAAGGAGTTTTCAGCCAATTAAGGGCCGCACTTCTCGTCTAGGAAGCAGTTTTCGGCCAATTAAGGGCTGCATTTCTCATCCTCATAAAAATTGATCAGCGGTAAGGAATAAGCTTTAACCGCGGTAAGGAATGGGCGAAGCGCGAGAACAGACTCAGAGCAAGTACCCTGCTTCACGCACTAGTTTTCCCAGAAGGTCATACTATTACTACTCAGGCAAGCTAGTGATGGCCATTCCTCACTCATTTCCTATCTTTGATCACTGATATGCAAATATTTATATTTTTTGCATGATAACTTAGTAGCATTGACTGTAAATAAATGCATCTACCCCTATTTCGATAAGATACAAAACAACCCTGTTCAGCGAGCTCCAGAATTCTAAACCTTGGCAAGGCACAGAACATGCTTGTCAAGCCATTGAACCTCGCCACATCGAATGGGTAGAAAACCTGAGCAATGAAAAAAACATTGAACATATGGTGGGGTGAATTGAAACGAATTTTGTTAGGATTGAACTGATACAATTTCTATATCACGTTAACAGTTGGCCAGGCCATAGAGACATGAACAAAATTTTGTATCAACATGGTTTAAAAACAGGAAATTGTATCAATATGGTTTTAATCTGTCTAGATTTTGTCAAGAAGAAAAAACACGCTTTCATTAATAATTCACCATTACATCGTTAGGACTGTAAGATATTTCATTTTTTTTAATAAAAATTTAACCTGCCGTTGCTATACCGACGCCCTGCAAGTGTCGCTATACCGCTGCCTTATAAACGTAACCTGCCGTTGCTATACCGATGCCTTGTAAACGTAACCTGCCATCGCTATACTGACGCCTTGTAAACGTAACCTGTCATCGCTATACCGACGCCTTGTAAACGTCGGTCTTCCGAAGCCTTGGAGTATTAGAGTAAAGCGTAGTTAGCCATAGAGCATTGCGATGCTTTGGAAGCGTCAGTATTCCGACGTTTTCCATAGGCGTCGGTATTGCGATGCTTTGCGACAGACCACATATCGTCGGAATTGCGACAATTAACAAACGTCGGAAGAGCGACAGTTTACAAATGTCAGAAGAGCGAAGTTCAAAACATCAGACCACATATCATTGGAATTGCGACAGTTTACAAATGTCGGAAGAGTGATGGTTTGGAAAACCTTAGAAGAGCGATGGTTGTTTGGAAACGTCGGAAAAAGTGTCGGTATTGCGACACTTTGGCAAAGAGTCAGAATTGCGACGTAATGGATAACCACGTTTTGTCCGACCTTGAACTGTCACTCTTATGACAACTATGTGTTGGAATAGCGACGAAGTGGCCGTTGGAAATTGGGCCAAATTTTCTAGTGTGCAGACAGCTTTATATACACATAATTTTTTCTTTTCAAAGTATTCATCTTTTCCTTGAAAATCAACTATACTATTGTTTCCATATTCACTGGTATTAGAGGTACTTAATATGATTTGCATTGATTTGAGTTTTTTTATTGAAAAAAAATAGTAAGTGGAAATATATTTGGTAATTATGTAGACATGATGTCATTTTTTACCAATGCAAATATATTTCTTGGTTCTTGGAAAAATCATTTAGTTTATGTTCAAGTAGTGGTTTCAATAAAATCAAGAGTTCATTTAAAATATTTTTGATGAATCATATGCAGGAATCTATGTTCCAACTCTGGCTTCCGAAGTGGAATTCATTTCAAATCCTATATTACGTAACAATCTTGGAATCTATGTTCCAACTCGTAAGTGGTTAATGGTACGGTAATATGGTTTTTACTTAACCATACATTCCATATAAGTCTTTATTTCAAATCCTAGGTAATATGGTTTTTACTTAACCAGATATTCCATATAAGTCTTCATTTCAAATCTTGGCTTCCTAAGTGGAATTCATTTCAAATCCTATATTACGTAACAATATTGGAATTTATGTTCCACAATCTTGGAATCTATGTTCCAAAGGTGACTCGGAAGTCATAAGAGAAACACAAGCAAGTTTCTCAAGAAGAGGTGTAGTTGATGCTATTCTTGGGTTCAAATTCATTGTCGATATGTGCAATTTTAGTAAGATTTCATTTTAGCATGTCCTTACGACGTTTCTTTTGTAACTGCAATTGCACCTAAAATTTTACAAATCGGTTCTATTTTATATGTCTGCCATGTGGCCCATAGTGCATAATCATACATCACTATGAAAAGAAAAACACAAGCAAGTTTGATTTTCTGTAAGTAAATTTTCAAAATTCATATTAAAATTGCGGAAATCACATAGTGTAATTATTATTTAGAAAAATTTTGTATTCTATTTTTGGTTAATCTCACACATGGTGTAAAAGATCATTCATATATATATATATATACTATGAACTACTAAAATTTAAAATTTTTTACAAGATATAAAATACCACATGCCACATTAAATTATGTGGATAAATAAATAATTATTAAGATTCAAATTATAACCATATCTAGCATTATAGAAGCAAAGGAGAATCCAAGCTAGAGCATTCTGAGGCCATGAAATAATCCATGTTGAGTTTTTTTTTTACCTAAAGGTAATAGGTGGTAGCTGAGTAAGTATGAATAAAAGCAAAAAAGAGGGAAGTGTAATAGTAAATTTTAATAAATGGTCAAAGTTCAATCAAAACACTAGGACGAGGAGTGTAATAGTGAATTCCAATAAATGGTCAAAGTTTAATCAAAATTCATAGTAAAATTGAGGAATTCACATAGTGTAATTATTATTTAGAAAATTTTTGTATTCTATTTTTGGTTAATCTCACACATGGTGTAAGAGATCATATATATATATATATATATATATATATATATACTATGAAATACTAAAATTTAAACATTTTTACAACATATAAAATACCACATGCCACATCAAATTGTGTGGAAAAATAAATAATTGTTAAGATTCAAATTATAACCATATCTTCATTATAGCAGCAAAGGAGAAGCCAAGCTAGAGCATGTAAAGGCCATGGAAGCCCATGTCGAGTTTTTTCTTTAAAGTAAAGGTAATAGGTGGTAGGTGAGTAAGTATGAATAAAAGCAAGAAACGGGAAAGTGTAATAGTAAATTCCAATAAATAGTCAAAGTTCAATCAAAATGCTGAGACGGGAAGTGTAATAGTAAATTCCAATAGATGGTCAAAGTTCAATCAAAATGTTAGGATGGGAAGTGTAATAGTAAATTCCAATAAATGGCAAAGTTCAATCAAACCTTTGGGACCTAAAATTTTTCTTTACACTATTAAATTACAATATATCAAAAAACTGTATGTATGACATAATTTCAGAAAATCTAAAAATGTAAAGTAAAAGGATGATGTTGGGTTTCTGTTATTATGTATAGGGTTTGTCTTATTTTTATTGTAATTTTAGAGTTATGTAGGATTAAATGTTTTTAATTAATTTATTGTAGATTTATTTACTCAATAATTTTTATTTATTTTCTCTTTTTATATTGATTAGTATGGAAAATTTTTAATTATACAGTTAATTTAATTTGTTAAAATGGGAATTTTTCGAAGTAAGTTTTGTCAATTTCATCACGATGAAGAGATGTTGTAATATAATGTTTATCATTTTGACTAAATCAAATTACTATTAGATAAACATTAAAAAATAAATAAATTTACCATTAGATAAACATTAAAAAAAATGAAATAAAAAAATTAATGCGTTGTAATGTAAACATTTTAATTTTGTGAAAATAAAACATAGAAATAAACATAACAAAATAAAAACACTTTACAAAATTAAAATAATAATAAAAATAAAAATGACCTATGGTATTGACACATGGTATTGAGAACACATGGTATTAACCCATGGTATTCATGTAGAATGTAGGTTATTTGAAGGAGGATATTAAACAAGGCTATATCCATATTAACTCTTGATCCCATGGTATTGACAGATGGTATTCATGTGGAATGTAGCATATTCATGTATTCTTTGTCAATTTAATTAGAAATTAAGTTTTAATTGAACTTATGTAACAACGAAATGGATAGATTTCTTTGTCAATTTAATTAGAAATCAAATTTTAATTGAACTTGTGTAACAATGAAATCGTGAAATTGAAAGAAATCTTAAGAAATCATCTAGTCTAACCACTCATTGAACTTTTTCTTTTTTTATATTGACTAGCAATTTCACCATATGTTTCAAAGGAAACGTTGTAAAGCTAACATAAGAAAGAGTAGTATAGAGGAAAAAATATAACGTTTCTAACTATCACATTCCACACTCTAAGAGGATCTATAATTTGTGCCATTTATAGGAGTTTGAGGTAGAGGATCACTTCATATTCAAGGGTTTGGTCTATTACATGATTCAAGGGTGTTTTCATTGCTTATAACAAGAGTCTTGACATCGCTCATTTCTTTCTTCTAATATTTGGATCAAGAGTGCTTGGCTCTCTTTCTATAGGAAGCGAATTTACACATGAGACAGATCCTACATGGCCCCCTTAGTCCTCATCCCACTGGGTACACTAGCTAAATTGTTCTGAATGTCACAACTATTGGGAAAGAGTTCCTAAAAACATTTGGCACTAGATCAATAAGACTATGCATCTCCTTTTGGATCCTATGCAATGACAAGGGGCCTTTTTGGAGCACATGCTATTATCATACTATTTCCGTTGGAGCATTTTCTGCACACCCATCTGCATTCTGTCAGCCTACGCATCCTTTTAGCACCTTTGCAGTTATGTTTTAGACCCTCTGATTTTTTTCAGTAAAGCGAAATTTGTTGGAAAAAATAGCTTTGCACATGAAATGATGCTCGAAATCAAATCTGCATAATCTTATATAATGCAACCATGTTCTTGCAACTGGTGCGTGAACTCCCTCTCGTGAGTAAAAAATATGGCTAGAGCAAACTTCCCAGCACTTTTATAAACATCAATAACTACCATGAATGTGAATTCATTTGGGTGAAAAATATTTTGTTTCATTTTGTAAAACATTCTTCTAACACCATCTACCAACCCTAGCTTCCCATATAACTAACTATCATACTTGCAAGTAATTGTATCTGGTTCAAGACCTTTGGGTTCCATGCTTATAAACATCTTGTAAGATTCATTAATCCTCCCAGCGCTACCAAATTAATTTATAAAAGTGTTGTAAGAAGACACGTGAAGATCCAACCCAGAAGCTCTGAGTTCATCACAAGCTTCTAAAGCACTACTTAACAGTAATTCGATGAAGATAATGATCAAATAAGCAGATTTGGCATGAATTGTGGCTAGAGCGAATGCCAAGTCTCACTGCAAATACAATGGAGGGGTGGATTTGAGGATATTTATTTGTCATATGACTATTATGCATATGTAGAATATCATCCTCGGGTTTGTGAAAAGGAAAAGCCTACCCTTGATCAGGTTTTCTTGCTAGAGCAATGGAACAATAACGGAGGGTTAGGGTAGAAGAGAACCTTTTATTGTCCATCCATCATAGTTTTCAAACTCTACTAAGTCTACCTGATCTCTCTGAGTCTGAATGATTTGGCGAGTCGAGTCAACCCAGTTGTTCAAGTCTTGGAAAAAACTAGTCAGCCCCAGGATGACTTGATAAAAACTTGTTTTCTTGGAAAATACTCACCATGTGAACTCATACTTGGTAAAAACCTGTTATGCAGCCTACCTTGTGAGTCTTGCTAAGTCAAAGTGGAATCTACTCACCAGAGCCTTTATAAAGGCATATTCGGGGGTCACTTTGCTCATTTTTACTTGTTTTCATGTCAAATTGGAGAGGGTGTCTTAGGTACGGTTTGGAGTAGCAACTCAGTAGCTGATAATTGTGAGTTGTTGTGTGAGTGATCAGTGTTTTGAGTCTTGTGTGAGGAGGGCCAATGTGTATTGAGCAGTCATGATTGAGTGAGTACTGAGGTGCATTGAAGAGTCAAAGGTGAGTGAGGCCCATTGAGGAGCATTGTGAGAAACAGTGTGAGGCATCTTGCCGTCATTTCGTCATCTCAGCATTGTCAGCAGTAGTGTGAGAATTTATCAGAAGCTGCCACAATTTATAATTTTCTCATACCAGAATTTTCTAGATATTCTTGTTCACTAAATCCTGCTATGTGATTTCCTGTAGTGATGTATGTTCTGCTGCATGGTTTCCTAAATTCTTCTGTGGGGTTTTACTGTTTCAATTATATATGAGGTCTATTAAAACTTAGAAATAATAGCTTATGACATGACATGCTTGGTGTTTTTCGAGGCTCAGACCAGTGGCTGAGTTTTTTTACATGTAAATTGTAACTTCTTGAATAGCTTAACATACTAAGTAGGAAAGTATATACTATAGTACATACTACATAGCAATTGGCCTCCAATTTGGTTGGAATAAAATTTCAATGCTAAAACCTGAGAAATTTCTAGGAGGCAAAACAACTCAGGAATGAGCCACGTTTTATATAAATAAATATTAGAATCTAGGCATTTCTAGGAGGTAGAACATTCCAGTATTGACATTATATTACTTTTCTCAGTTTTGAGTTTATCCAAATATGTGTGTGGTGTGTTCGTGTACCATCAATGTGAAGTTATGAACTTTCTTAAGTAGTATCTTCAGCTCATAAATTGAAATATAACATATATCAACACACCATCCATTGTAGTCTTGTGGCCTATATGTATCATTGTCTACATATGTTGTAGTTTAGAATATATTTTTTATGTTTTATACTATTTTGCTGATCCCAACCAGACGGTCTTTGCAAATTTGGATAAAACTTCTAGCCATTCCACACACTCATAATCATGTTCCCAACACTTTGGAAACTCACACAACATAGAAAAATTCCTTTGCTAGCATAACATTAAATCCAACTACACACTCAAAATTATACCAATGGCATTCACCAACACACGGAGTTCACTCCCACTTCAATGGTATGTTCAAATTCAATATCAGTGTTTTATTCATAGCTGTTAAGGTATTCCTCAACCACAAAACATAAATAGGGTTGTACAATTCAAGTACGCAGTAAGGGAGAAGAGCTTATCAAGAAATTTCAACAACCAAAATTGTGTTAGTTTAAAGAAATTTGCAAGACCTTAGACAAGAGACAAATCAAGACCTTATGTTGGCCCTAGCAATAACAACTCACAAAATAAACCTTTTTTTGAAGAATTTTCTGGAATGCATGTGAGATTAATTGTGCTCCCTGTCTTGGTTGCCTCCAAAACTAGTTTAAAATGACTAAGGCCTTCACTACTTAAGCACTGAGAAAACAAATAGTGTTTTTTTTTTTACTATCTTTCCAAATAAAATCATGTAAATTCTTTATGTATAATTCACTGATAAATTCCATCCTTTGCAAAAATGGTTAACTCCATTTCTAATTGATGAAAGCTTAAAGCATCATGTACAATTTATGATACAAGTTAATATAATTATAATGATAATCTAATTTTAAGGTCATGCCTTAGTCAGATGTCAAAATTATGTAAGGAACCAGATGCCAATTTGATGTACAGGGTTTTGATTTCCTAGAAACTTGTTCACAAACTCTCTTTTAGACATTAACTACAGTACACAGTTGCCTTAAAAAGTCATAGTAGTTTTGCAATCAAAGGTAGGTCAAGTTTGTTGGTAGTTTTTTTTATTAACATGTAGTTCAAAATGTTATCCTTCAAATATACACATATAACAACACGAAATTTCACTTACCTTTTTATGCATAGCAAAAGTATGATCTTGATCTTACCTGAATGAAGGTAAGGTCCTAATCTTACCTAAGCAAAGGAAAGGTCCTGGCATTCTTATAACTGTAAAATAAATGAATTTTAAGTTTTTAGTCATCAAATGAATTTTTCTTGAAGAGAAGAGTAGAACTTCAAGTTGTAAACCCGGTATCTAGGTTTACTCAACAAAACAAAATATCCCAAACCATTTCCAGTTAATGTCATACTAATGTCCCAACAACACATGATTCAATGAATAAAAATACAAAGAGTAGCTCAATATCAAGCCGTATTCATCATTGAATAAGGGGGAATAGATATTTTTCTCATATCTCACAAACAAGGGAAGTATTGATTCCCTGCATAAGAGATCGAAAGATTACTTGATTACTGCAGCCAAACAAATGATATATGCTAATAGAAGAAAAATTTTCGATCTGGCTATTATGTTACATTTGAAACCACAGGAAATTTTTTCTTGTTCACTGAGATCCAAGCTTGTGTGATTATACTGGATATTTACTGTTGGAAATGTTGTCATTGATGGCAAAGGAGATGGCAAAGGAGGAACAAATGAAACAACAACAAAGCAAAGAAGTAGCAGAGGCAGCAAAGAAACTGAAAAGAAGCAGAGGTAGCAGAGAGAGCATAAGACAAGTAGCAGAGGCAGCAAAAAGAGTAGCAGAGATAGGAAATAAGCAGAGAGAAGCAAGAAGCGCAAAGGAGATAGGCGGAAGAAGACTGTTGAAATGTAACAGTCAAACAACAGGGTTGCAGTAGAGCGGAAGAAACGGCAGAGATAGAGAAAGGAGCACAAGGAAACTAAGGCAATAGATATAATAGAAAGGAAGAGATGAAATGGTTGAGTAGTAGAGGCAGAGGCAGAGCAACAGAGGCATAGTGAAGGTAGAGACAGAAAGGCAAAGGCAGCAGATGAAAAGGTCGAGCAACAGAGGCACAGTGAAGGCAGAGGCAGAGGCAGAGCTAGAGGCAGAGCTGTTATCAAACAGGAAAAGATGAAATGGTCGAGATGAAATGGTTGAACAACAGAGGCAGAGACAAAGCGAGCAGAAAATTTCAAGAATATTTACCCCAACCGGAAGATACACTAAAGGCTGAAGCGAAAAAATACACACACACACACACACACACACACACACACACACACACACACACACACACACACATATATATGCAGCACTTTATATAAGTATAGTGGGACATCCCCCCTTCATAAAATTCCAAGAATCGCTACCCCAGCTGGAGGATACATAAACACAATTCCGGGAACCGTAACCCAGGTGGAATCAGTACCCCAGCTGGAGGATACATAAACACAATTCTGGGAACTGTAACCCAGGCGGAAGGATACAAAATATTCCAGGAATCTTAACCCAAGCAGCAAAGTATATATATAAACCTTATTCTGAGAATCATTACCCAGTCGGAGGTTACACTAAAGGCAGAAGTGGAAGCTTATATATATGCAGTAAGATACATATGATGCGCCTTATATATATAAAGGTCCAAAGCATATACATTTATATGTAGCACGAGATCCAAAGAACCAAAGGTTCTATCAAAGGAAAAGCCTTATATGGTGGACCCTCATCAATCGCATCGAAAAAAGTTGGCAGCGGAGCACATGCAACTAAAAATTGCAATTGTGATTGAAGCCCGGACCCGATGGGCTTATAAACTGTGATCAACACGTATTTGAATTCCGGCCTAATCGTATCGGGGCATCAGAGTATAGGCATATTGGAAAATCCAACCAAAACTTGCGATTGTGATTGAAGCCCGGACCTGATGGGCTTATAAATTGTGATTAACAAGTATTTGAATTCCAGCCTAATCGCATTGGAAAAATAAAGTGAACAGTCATTCATCGCATCGGAACAAGCCAAGATTGCGATTGCGATGAAGTCCTGGACCCGATGGGCTTATATATCGTGATTCATATATGGTTGAGTTTCGGCTTAGAAGTGATTCATCGCATCGGAGTAAAACAGAACAGCGGATCATTGAACCATGTGATTGCGATGGTACGATTTAATCGCAATCGTCCATTCCCAATGAATGACAGCCATTGGATCTCAAAAGAAGTCAGAGTGGGGCCTACTGGAATTCAAACTCGAAAATAAATATTTCCTTTGTTAAAGAGCATCGATAGATAAAAGAGAAATATAACATAAAACATTGAAATGCCGAAATATGGTCTGGTGGGACCCTCGCTCATCACATCGGCAGAAATCAGACGATCAAAGGCACAAGAGGATCTCTAAAGTTTGCGATTGCGATTGGAAAGTAAAATAAGGCAAAATGTCTTTGTAGTGTGGGCTCCATGTAAAGGAAAAGGTTTAATGTATGTTTACACCAAGACGGTCGTGTTGATGTGAAAGAGGCAGACTATATAGAACTTAATATATATATATATATATATATATATATATATATATATATATATATATAAAATATATATATATATATATGCAGTGTGGGGCCATCGCATCGCCACGAAGGCTGAGCAGTGGAACATATCAATGAAGTTTGCGATTGCGATCAATCGCATCGGAGCACAAAACAAAGTTCGGATGGTGGGCCTGAAAAGGGATTTTATATGTTAAACAGGTTTTTACTATTATGCCGAGAGCTGAAGTTGTGTTATATATATAAAAGGCGCTGATCACAGATACATAGTAGTTACACCACGGTAGAGCACATATCAAAATGTCTTTTTATTATTGTACCGAGAATCAATTAGCTTGATATAAAAAGCATAGTTACATATGTATGAAAGATGGTCATTACTCTGTGACAGTGAATAAGGAAAAAAACAGAGCTGAAAGGGACAAAGACACAGTCAAAGAAAAGACAAATGCGCAGCAAGCCAAGAGGTTGAATGAGTGAGCTGGAGTTTTCATAGTAATTGAATGTAAATGATTTTGTTTTATATTTTTTGTGATGCAAAGGCACGTATCCAAAGGAAAAAGAAATATCCCACTGAAATGTTAAATTGGTACGTACAGTTATATTTTTTGAATGAGCGGATAGAAGAGTTGAGGAGGCAGAAGGCAAAGAGACATGGATGTACATTTCGAATTCCCAGCAGAATAGAAACAACCATGAAGCTAGTTTGTATAAAATAGGATAATATCCAAGGGGATAATGTTGACGAAAACAGAGTGAGAGAAGAAGAGAGTGTGCAGCAGAATTGAAGAGAGTTGAAGAAAATAAGAAAGCTGCAAGAGGTGAGAGAGAGTGAGCATAGAGAATGCCGAGTATGGAATTGAGGCAGAGAAGAGAAGAAGAAGGAGGAGCAAAACAAGATGTTGTGAAAAGTTAGAGAATGCAGAAATGAAGCAGTGAGGCAGAGAAGAAGGAGGAGCTGAGAAGAGAAGGAGGAGCTGATAGTGAATCAAAGAAGATGTAGAAATGATATAAGGCAGATATGAAGACTAATGCACAACAGTGAAGATGATACAGAACAGAGCTGATTCCCAAGGTAAATTAGCAAGTGTTTTCCTTTTGAAAGAGTAAGGAAGTTGGAGCTTCCCTATCAAGTTGTAGCTGAATGAGGTAGGAGCCTCCTATAGGTTGGTGCCTGCAGAAAATAGATGGGAGTTGGTGCTTCCACATCAAGTTGTAGCTTGATAAAATGTCAGTTGTAGCTGACTGAGGTTGAAGCCTCCTATGGGTTGGTGCCTGCAGAAAATAGATGGGATTTGGAGCTTCCTTCCAAGTTGTAGCTTGCAGAATTGAGGTAGGAGCCTCCTGTAGGTCGGTGCCTACAGAAAATCAGTGTTGAGATGGAGTTGGGGCTTGCCTTTGCATCACAACAATAATAAGATGTGGTTTTCTCCCTTTATGGGTTTCCACTTATACCTGGTGTCTCTGTGCATGATGTTTATGTGTTGATGTGGTTTATCTAATCTTCTTAATAATTGTTGCTCACATATTAAGACTGTTGTTACATTAACAAATCTGCTTGATACTTGCTGCTCACAAATTAATATTGCTCACATATTAAGTTGATCATGAAATGAAGGTGTAAATAAGTTTTAAGGAAAAAGTTATAAAAGTCCATGTATGTGTTAAACTGATTCACCCCCCCCCCTCTCAGTTTAACTAAGGGTTCAACAATTGGTATCAGAGCCAAGTTACTTTGGTGTAATCCTAACAGCTTGAAGGAGACCTGGTTGAGTCATGGACTATCAAAATGTACCTGTGCTAAATACAACAAACTTTCCTGAATGGAGAGATAAGGTTAAAACATGATTATTGACTTATGAACCTGAGGTATGGAAGCTTGTATGTGATGGTTACTGCACAAACTCCCCCACGGTGAAATAACAACAGAGGGATGCTAAGGAAAAATGTGTGATATATAACAGTATTCATAACAAGGACCTTGAGTTGATAATGGATTTAACCTCTGCAAAAGAAATCTGGGATAAATTCCATTTCATGCATGGAGTAGACACTAAGGACAACAGTGTCAAGAAGGAGAAAAGAATTAAGAAGAAGAAAACTTCAGGTCAAAAGGAAAATATTCAATCAAATGAGGTACCTGCTAGTGTGAATGGTAGTAAGAACCATGAAGAAATTGCAACTGAAGAAAAGGAAAAACTAGACACAACCTTGACTGAAATAGAAAGACTAAAGAACAAAAACAAAGACCTTAAGACATTGGTGCAAATATGTGATGAGAGAGAATATGAAGATAAGAAAGAAATTATTGGCCTGAAGACACAGCTTGAAGAAGCAAGGAAAATAGAAGACACATTGCTGCAACAAATAAGAGAGAAAAATATGGAATGTGAGAGACTGGAAGAAGAAGTAGCGAGCCTAAGAAAGAAATTAGAAAAATCCCAAAGAGAATTATTAATGAATACTTCTCAAATGAAAAGCTCTGAACAACTGGACCAAATTCTTAGTGCTCAAAGGTCTCCTCTCATAAAGGCTGGGATAGGATATGAAGGAGAAACCAGTAAGTCCAAGGCAAAAGATAACAAGAAAATCATCTTTGTAAAAGCTGTAAAGGATAGTGAAGTAGCTCAGCAGACTACTACAAAAATAGAAGCCAACAATAACAGGATTTGTGAAGAAACAAATAGAATCAAGCAGCAACATAGTAGGAAAGAGAATGAGAAGATGAAACAATCAGCTGCTAAAGGCTCATATGCTCCTGAAGATGAATTGAATAAATTTGGAAGATGTCAAAGGAGGTTCTTTCCGCCTATGAAAATTAGCACATGTTTCTCTTGTCATAAACCAGGACATAATGCAGCATATTGTAAGACAAAGCCAATCCAGTCCAACCAGCAAAGGACGCAACAAAAGAGAGGAACCCTTCAAGCAAGAAAATGGACAAGACAATATTTCACCAGGTACACAAATCATTTCCATGGCTATTGTTATGCATGCAATAATTTTGGACATAAAATTGTTGATTGTAAAATGTATTCAAGAAGAGGAACAAAATATTATACATCAGCTCAAATGCACCTTGGTCAAATAAGATGTTATGTATGCCTTAAGCGTGGTAACAAATCAAAATACTGTAAACTGCCATATATATTAAAGAACTCCAGACAGATGATGAAGTCCAATCCAATCAAACAAAACTATGAATCGGAAAGGAGTGCAGACATTATGATGAACCCCAATAGAGTATGGAAGGAAAAGAGAAAGGGGGAGCCTATTATCTCCATAACATAATGAATACATCCTAGTCTCAGGGGGAGCTACTCTAGGAAACAAACAAAATATCCAACCAATGATAAATATGAAGCAACATCCCAGGGGGAGAGAAGTTCATATGTAGTCCCCACAAAAAGTAGTCTAAGAAGAGCTCCATGAAATGAGAACAGCCATAAGATCATGTAGGGAAAAGAAAATTCCTCTAACAAAGAACTATAGAGGAAGAAGATTATTTAGTTGACAGATTGATGAAAGAAGAGAAGGCAGCAAGCAACCATGGTGGTAGAGAGGAAACATTAGTCATGATCATTTCAGTTAAGAAGACATCAACACATTAAGTGATGATCACAGTGTGCAACATTCTGCTAGTATGAACAATGATTCACCTTAAGAAAGATGAGTAAGAAAAGAGCCTCTCATAATTGTATCATTTCTTCTTCCATCTATGAAAATGTCCCTTGGAAAAGAACAACTAAGTAAGTGATAAATCTCTGAGTAATATACCCATGAAGATTTCTAATAAACTAATTGAAGATGTCTTCTTGAAAATCTTTATGTTAGAACAATTGAATTGAATATAAAGCAGCAATGATTCTAGAGCAGTCCTAGAAAGGAACATGCAATGGCTTTCCTTGGAACAGAATGACAGAAAAAGAAGAATGGTAAATAATGACAAGATCCGATTCAATATATTGATGAGTGTTGGTGTGAACAGTGGAAAGATCAATAATAGAATTTATAAAGGATGTATCAATTATGGGTTAATGTCCAAGCTGAAGTGAAATCTCTGCATGATTTATCAAAGTAATATCAATTGGTGTTTAGGTACAAGAAGCATGCTTATCAACAGATTACCAAGCATTATCAGGGAAGCAGCAGTATGATATAGGTCCATAGGATCAAAGGACTATGGCAAGAATGCATCAAGGTAAAATTCCTAGGGTTATCTGCATTCAGCATGAAAAGGTTAGTAGTAGTGCTAAAGAAGTCTGTTTGCTGAGATGTCAATCAAACAACTTGAAGATGTTTATGCTGAAGATAATCATGACAGAATAGTTAGTTGTGTTAACCTAACAGTTGAAGTCCAAAAGTCTGTTATTGATTCATCACAAGCATACTTCAGCAGAAAGGAATTGTTGATGTTTAACCATTGAAAAGAAGTTGATCATTAAAGAGAGATTGATCATTGACATACATAACATGTTCCTTATGTCATAAAGGAAAGTGCATGATTGATAAGTGAGACTAACTAATAAACTGAATGTATCTAGTCTCAAGGGTTTGTTTTGAAAGTACATTATGCAAGAAATAAAAGCATTTGATCTCTTAGATAAAATTCTAGTTGATTCATTGATCATATCAGTAACAAGGACCTGTAGCTATCAAGTGTAATATTATTATTAGCATCCTAGCTCAAATCATCACTAACAGGAAAGAAAAGTGAACCACAGCTATAAAAGACATATCGGCTTCATCACAATTGAACAAATGCTGTACTACAGATGAATATTGTAGAAGAATACATATTCCATCCACAATCTTCCTCAACATAAATGTATTGGCGCACTACATCAGATAGAGACTGAAGTATATTTGAAGCATTCTCAGTATTTTAGGTTTAATCCAGTGATGCATCCCTGATTAGATAAAGCTGGTACAATGTGTTCTATGAAGTGTCATTATCCTCACTTTTAGCTTTATACAAGTGAAAGGAGTTAGTGCTTTGGGATTGTATCAGCTTGCAGTGTACATTCAAGATCAATAATCCTCAAAGTGTTCTCTCAACAAGTATTTTACACCAGTTTGGAGCAGTAGGGTAAAAGTTAGAAGAAGAAGGCCTAAACACATCTCAGAGAGAGGAAATGCAGAGATAGAATTTACACTGAGAAGATGTGCAACCCTTTGCCATTGATGTCAAAGGGGGAGGAAAAGTAGATAGATAGAGGAAGCATTGGATTATTGGTGGATGTGTTGTCATCAATGCCAAAGGGGGAGACTGTTGGAAATGTTGTCATTGATGGCAAAGGAGATGGAAAAGGAGGAACACCTGAAACAGCAACAAAGCAAAGAAGTAGTAGAGGCAGCAAAGAAACAGACAAGAAGCAGAGGTATAAGAGAGAGCATAAGACAAGTAGCAGAGGCAGCAGAGAGAGTAGCAGAGATAGCAAAGAAGCAGAGAGAAGCAAGAAGCGCAAAGGAGACAAGTGAAAGAAGACTGTTAAAATGTAACAGTCAAACAGCAGGGTTGTAGCAGAGCGGAAGCAATAGCAGAGACAGAGAAAGGAGCACAAAGAAACTAAGGGAGCAGATATAACAGAAAGGAAGAGATGAAACGGTTGAGCAGTAGAGGCAAAGGCAGAGCAACAGAGGCACAACGAAGGCAGAGACAGAAAGGCAGAGGCAGCAGATGAAAAGGTCGAGCAGCAGAGGCACAGCGAAGGCAGAGGCAGAAAGGCAGAGGCAGAGGCAGAGCCATTATGAAATAGGCAAAGATGAAATGGTCGTGATGAAATGGTTGAACAGCAGAGGCAGAGACAGAGCGAGCAAAAAATTCCAAGAATCTTTACCCCAGCTGGAAGATACAATAAAGGCTGAAGCGGAAAAATACACACACACACACACACACACACACACACACATATGCAATACTTTATATAAGTATAGTGGGACATCCCCCCTTCATAAAATTCTGAGAATCGCTACCCCAGCCGGAGGATACATAAACACAATTCCGGGAACCGTAACCCAGGCGGAATCAGTACCCCAGCCAGAGGATACATAAACACAATTCCGGGAACCGTAACCCAAGCGAAAGGATACATAATATTATGGGAATCTTAACCCAAGCAACAAATTATATATATAAACCTTATTCCGAGAATCATTACCCAGCTGGAGGTTACACTAAAGGTGGAAGCAGAAGCTTATATATATGCAGTAAGATAGATATGATGCGCCTTATATATATAAAGGTCCAAAGCATATACATTTATATGTAGCGCAAGATCCAAAGAACCAAAGTCTCTATCAAAGGAAAAGCCTTATATGGTGGACCCTCATCAATCACATCGGAAAAAGTTGGCAGCGGAGCACATGCAACTAAAACTTGCGATTGCGATTGAAGCCCGGACCCGATGGGCTTATAAACTATGATCAACACGTATTTGAATTTCGGCCTAATCGCATCGGGGCATCGAAGTATAGGCATATCGGAACATCCAACCAAAACTTGCGATTGCGATTGAAGCCCGGACCCGATGGGCTTATAAACTGTCATTAACACGTATTTGAATTCCGGCCTAATCGCATTGACAAAATAAAGTGAACAGTCATTCATCGCATTGGAACAAGACAAGATTGCGATTGTGATGAAGTCCCAGACTCGATGGGTTTATAAACCGTGATTCATATATGGTTGAGTTCCGGCTTCAAAGTGATTCATCGCATCGGAGTAAAATAGAACAACGGATCATTGAACCATGCGATTGCGATGGTGCGATTTAATCGCAACCGTCCATTCCCAATGAATGGCAGCCGTTGGATCTTAAAGGAAGTCAGAGTGGGGCCTATTGGAATTCAAACTCAAAAATAAGGATTTCCTTTTTTAAAGAGCATCGACAGATAAAAGAGAAATATAACATAAAACATTGAAATGTCGAAGTATGGTCTGGTGGGACCCTCGCTCATCACATCGGCGGAAATCAGACTACCAAAGACACAAGAGGATCTCTGAAGTTTGCAATTGCGATTGGAAAGTAAAATAAGGCGGAATGTCTTTGTAGTGTGGGCTCCATGTAAAGGAAAAGGTTTAATGTATGTTTACACCAAGATTTTAAGCCAAAGCTAATGAAAAAAAAAAGGGTGAGGTGGAGAGTATATATGAACCAATATATATATATATATATATATATATATATATATATATATATATATATATATATATATATATATATATATATATATATATATATATATATGCGCAGGGGATACCATATGCACGAAGGTTGAGTGTCCTGGAACATATCAATGAAGTTTGCGATTGCGATCAATCGCGTCGGAACAATCGCAAAGGGTGTAATCGCAATCGGAAATCATCGGAGGAGACTCATCGCATCGGAGCACAAAACAAAGTTCGGATGGTGGGCCCGAAAGGGCATTTTATATGTTAAACAGGTTTTTACTATTATGCCGAGAGCTGAAGTTGTGCTTTATATATAAAAGGCGCTGATTACAGATACATGGTAGTTACACCACGGCAGAGCACATATCAAAACGTCTTTTTATTATTGTGCCGAGAATCAATTAGCTTGATATAAAAAGCACAGTTACATATGTATGACAGATGGCCGTTACCTTGTGACAGTGAATAAGGAAACAAACAGAGCCGAAAGGGACAAAGACAGTCAAAGAAAAGACAAATGCGCAGCAAGCCAAGAGGCTGAATGAGTGAGCTGGAGTTTTCATAGTAATTGAATGTAAATGATTTTGTTTTATATTGTTTGTGATGCAAAGGCAAGTATCCAAAGGAAAAAGAAATATCCCACTGAAATGTTAAATTGGTACCTACAGTTATATTTTTTGAATGAGCGGATAAAAGAGTTGAGGAGGCAGAAGGCAAAGAGACATGGCTGTCCATTTCGAATTCCCAGTAGAATACAAACAGCCATGAAGCTAGTTTGTATAAAATAGGATAATATCCAAGGGGAGAAGGTTGACGAAAACAGAGTGAGAGAAGAAGAGAGTGTGCAGCAGAATTGAAGAGAGTTGAAGAAAATAAGAAAGCTGCAAGAGGTGAGAGAGAGTGAGCATAGAGAATGCTGAGTATGGAATTGAGGCAGAGAAGAGAAGAAGAAGGAGGAGCAGAACAAGATGTTGTGAAAAGTTAGAGAATGCATAAATGAAGCAGTGAGGTAGAGAAGAAGGAGGAGCTGAGAAGAGAAGGAGGAGTTGATAGTGAATCTGAGAAGATGCAGAAATGATATAAGGCAAATATGAAGACTGATTCACAGCAGTGAAGATGATACATAACAGAGCTGATATCCAAGGTAAATCAGCAAGTGTTTTCCTTTTGAAAGAGTAAGGAAGTTGGAGCTTCCCTATCAAGTTGTAGCTTGATAGATGTCAGTTGTAGCTGACTAAGGTAGGAGCCTCCTGTAGGTTGGTGCCTGCAGAAAATAGATGGGATTTGGTGCTTCCACATCAAGTTGTAGCTTGATAAAATGTCAGTTGTAGCTGACTGAGGTTGGAGCCTCCTGTAGGTTGGTGCCTGCAGAAAATTGATGGGAGTTTGAGCTTCCTTGCAAGTTGTAGCTTGCAGAATTGAGGTAGGAGCCTCCTGTAGGTTGGTGCCTACAGAAAATCAGTGGTGAGAGGGAGTTGGAGCTTGCCTTTGCATCACAAAAATAATAAGATGTGGTTTTCTCCCTTTATGGGTTTCCACTTATACCTGGTGTCTCTGTGCATGATGTCTATGTGTTGATGCAGTTTATCTAATCTGCTTAATACTTTTTGCTCACATATTAAGACTGTTGTTACATTAACAAATCTGCTTGATACTTGCTGCTCACAAATTAAGATTGCTCACATATTAAGTTGATCATGAAATGAAGGTGTAAATAATTTTTAAGGAAAAAGTTTTAAAATTCCATGTATGTGTTAAACTGATTCACCCCCCCCCCCCCTCTCAGTTTAACTAAGGGTTAAACAGTTACTTATAAATAATTTACATTCCTATATAGCTAATTCAAAGAAAAAAATCTTAGTCAGCTTTGAAAACCCCATCTTGGATGTCAAGGGAATACTTAGCTTAATTTATTCAATATGAAAGGTTGAGAATTATCCCAAACACAACTGGATTCTCAAAGATTGATTCCAGACCTCCTCCCACTTTAAAAACATTTCAATCATTGTACAAGATTTATTTCAAAATACCGAGGGGCAAAGCCAAACCTCTGCATGGTTTGAAGCATGTATTCTGATTTCATCTTCAATACATCCACCCTCACAACCCCTCATCAAATCCATCTTATCAGAGATGAAGAAGCTCTTTTAGGATTTCTCATACATGTGGCTGTGCCCATTGCCTAGGGCTACAACATGGTACAGATCAAAGCATGTGATTCCTAACAATTTAATCTCTGGGGTGTGCAAGCCATAGAGATCTAAGGGCATGTATATGAGAAAAGTAGTCACTAATAGCAAGAAGTGCACATGCTGCTTAGAGAGTTGTCAAAATCCTATGCATTTGCTAGAGTGTTTGTTGCTGCAAATTGCCAACCTGTTAAATGAAAAATAAGTTAATACAAGAGAATTTGGTTAATATTACAAAAAAATATATCAAATAAACAGTTACAAAACACAACTCAAAATTTCAAAACGTGGTCAGAGTGAAGCAAAAATAATGGAAGATAGTCTTTCGCATAGAAAATTATAAGATCTAAAAGAAGATGTTTGCCAAAGTACCTGGTGAACAAAACCTTTAAGGGTACCTAGTTTTCCCATGGCCATTTCCATTTTTCCCACATATTTTTCTACATTTCCAGAAGTGCCAGGTGGTCCAATAGACCCAGAAGCAAGAGCTTATGTTAGAGATTGTTGCAGGGCATCCATCCCCTGTTATAAGGCACCTTCTGCGTGTTGTGATGAATGTTGCAAATTGTTAATACCCATAAACTGGTGCTATGTTAATGGTTCCAAATGAGTGACAAGTATTTTCATATACACAATGAAAATTTGATTGGAGAAATTTAATATCCCTCATATAGCCTTCAGAAAGATTAATGGTTATAACTTATGTATCCTCTAATTAGATCCCTGATTCATAAACTTCAAATATTCCTGGTATACAAATGCAAGCATGAAATGCATGTAAAAAGCACCCATTAGTTGTAAAAAAATTACCTTTAGTTTATAGTTTCGGAACATACCTTCAGAAGTTCAGGATGGAATCCTCCCATCCACATAAAGCATCTTCCACATAAAGCGTCTTTCTGCAAGCGTCTTCCAAATGCCTGAGACTAGATGAAAGACATCAGTTTTTGCAGCTACACTCTTCGAAATATTTCATCGTAATATCCCATGACACTTTCAACAAGCACACATAGCTCATTGTCCCCCACGTGTGAGTTCTTTGCTGACCTTAGATCATATATCTGTTGATGATGCTCATCCAACCAACGAGCATACTCCATATCAAACGCTAGAGCTCTTAAGAAGGTTGAAATAAATCATAAACTTAGTTGCACAAAGTTAACGATTATCATGTCATCAGAAGACATGTTATAATGCAAAAGAAAAAACTGACTAATGTCCCATGACACCTTCAACCAGCACACACAGCTCATTATCCCCCACATGTGAGTTCACTGCTGACCTATCATTTATCTATCAGTGATGCTCATCCAACCAATGAGCATACTCCATATCAAATGCTAGAGCTCCTGAGAAGGTTGAAATAAATAATAAACTTAGTTGCACAAAATTTGTGATTATCATGTCATCAAAAGACAAACCTATCTTCACCAACAGGATCGATAGTTTGAATGCAGAGCTTCCATTCAGGAAAGTTACCAGAAGCTATGGCATCATATAAATCTTTGGTAGCATGACTGTGATTGGTACCTCCAACAATTACAGCCTCCTCATCAAGAAAAAACTTGAGTCCACAAGTAGGCTTCCAATGCTTGCAGTAGATTTCCTTTCCTTTTCTGTTAATAAACTGTAGAGAAGATTAAAAAAAAATCCGGTCATCTAAACAGTTATGATAAGCTTTTCAAGCATGGTTCATTTGACCACAAATAAGGATACTTGAAGTCCCCAAATACAAGGGTTTAAAAGAAATAGTCAAAGAGTGGGTATGAAATGAAATCAGAGGGAGATTTTATGAATTTTTCAGAGATGGTTTCAAAAATTTGGGTAAATCCCCATGGCATCCAATCTGACTGTCTCCTGAGAATATCACTAGTTGCAGTAGATTTACTTACCTTCTCTTTTAATAAACTGTAGAGAAGATTAAAAAAATTTATGGTCATCTAAACAGTTATGATAAGCCTATCTTCACCACCAGGATCGATAGTTTGAATGCAGAGCTTCCATTTAGGAAAGTTACCAGAATCTATGGCATCATATAAATCTTTGGTAGCATGACTGTGATTGGTACCTCCAACAATTACAACCTCCTCATCAAGCAAAAACTTGAGTCCACAAGTAGGCTTCCAATGCTTGCAGTAGATTTCCTTACCTTCTATGTTAATAAACTGAAAAGAAGATTAAAAAAATTTCCGGTCATCTAAAAAATTATGATAATATTTTCAAGCATGGTTCATTTGACCACAAATAAGGATACTTGAAGTACCCAAATACAAGGGTTTAAAAAAAATAGTCAAAGAGTGGGTATGAAATGAAATCAGAGGGAGATTTTATGAATTTTTCAGAGATGGTTTCAAAAATTTGGGTAAATCCCCATCGCATCCAATCTGACTGTCTCCTGAGAATATCACTAGTTGTAGTAGATTTCCTTACCTTCTCTGTTAATAAACTGCAGAGAAGATTAAAAACAATTACGGTCATCTAAACAGTTATGATAAGCTTTTCAAGCATGGTTCATTTGACCACAAATAAGGATACTTGAAGTACCCAAATACAAGGGTTTAAAGGAAATAATCAAAGAATGGGTATGAAATGAAACCAGAGGGATATTTTATGAAATTTTCAGAGATGGTTTCAAAACTTGGGTAAATCCCCATCGCATCCAATCATAGCCACAAGAAAAAGCCTTTAACAACAGTACAATTTTTATGTCAGAATGTGCCAAACTTAATACTTCCAGATACCCAAAATAATTAACAAATGCATGCTACAAAGACAAACAGGGTTGTACAGTGATGGCGGAATTCATCAAAACTTCTTGCAAATTGACTCTGCATCTGAATCTCTGCTTTTCGTTGCTCTCTTCCTACTCCGGGTCTCTGAGGGCCAATAAAAGTGATGTTCTAAAGGCAGCTGTAACGGTGAACCTTGTTAATTCTCACAACATTTCTGTCTGGGCCATGGACCTGAAAACAAGAAGAGCCAAGATGAATAAAACAAAAAAAACGACCCTCAAAGATTGTATTGGGGATTTCGAGGACACCACGATACATCAATATCTGGTGGAGCTGAAGCACTTTAGGCCACACACGTTCAAGGCTCAGATGAGCAACCTGGAAATGTGAATGAGCTCGGCCCTCACCAACAAGGACTCCTGTCTGGATGATTTTCAACCTGCCAGAGGAAGGGTTAAGGGCATGGTCATTCCCGGCTTGCAAAAAGTGAGTCGCTACCATTGGAGAAGAAATGAGCTCGTAGCCACCGGAGATCTGATGTATGAGAGTAGAAAACCCTTGCAAAAAGTGAGTCGCTGCCATCGGAGAAGAAATGAGCTTGCAGCCACCAGAGATCTGATGTATGAGAGCAGAAAACCCTTGCAAAAAGTGAGTCGCTGCCATCGGAGAAGAAATGAGCTTGCAGCCACCGGAGATCTGATGTATGAGAGTAGAAAACCCTCACGGATATCTGATGTATTTTCCTCTGTAACTAATTAAAAATAACAGTTTTTAATCTTAAGGTAGAGATTGTTTGAATCGTCTAACACTAAAATCAAGGGTGCAAAAAGGTACACATAGCAATTTAGGAAAGTTGTTTTCAAATAGGTACGCTTTATAAAACGTAATTAAGTTCTACTATGAATTCAATGGTGAAGAGTTCTAGAACTTATGTAACAATGAAAATGGCTAGATTTTCTTGTCAAACCAATTAAATATCAAATTCTAAAGATTATATTATTATTTTGAAACTAGGTTTCAAATATTATCTATCTAGACATTCTTATTCATACTTTGAATAAGTTAGTGATTATGACATTGGAGATTTGCAGACAGCTATTGTTTCCATATTCACTGGTATTAGAGGTACTTAATATGCTTTGCATTTATTTGAGTTTTTTTATTGAAAAAATAGCAATTAGAAATATGTTTGGTAATTATGTAGACACGATGTCATTTTTTACCAATGCAAATATATTTCTTAGTTCTTCAAAAACTCATTTAGTTCAAGTTCAAGTAGTGGTTTCAATAAAATCAAGAGTTCATTTAAAATCCATTTGGTGAATCATATGAAGGAATCTACGTTCCAACTTTGGCTTCCGAAGTGGAATTCATTTCAAATCCTATATTACCTAACAATTTTGGAATCTATGTTCCAACTCGGAAGTGGTTAATGGTACGGTAATATGGTTTTTACTTAACCAGACATTCTATATAAGTCTTTATTTCAAATCCTGGGTAATATGGTTTTTACTTAACTTCATTTCAAATATTGGCTTCTGAAGTGGAATTCATTTTCATTTCAAATCCTATATTACGTAACAATTTTGGAATATATGTTCCAACTCGGAAGTGGTTAATCGTACAGTAATATGGTTTTTACTTAACCAGACATTCTATATAAGTCTTTATTTCAAATCTCGGGTAATATGGTTTTTACTTAACCAAACATTCCATATAAGTTTTCATTTCAAATCTTGGCTTTCGAAGTGGAATTCATTTCAAATCTTATATTACGTAACAATCTTGGAATCTATGTTCCAGAGGTGACTCAGCAGTCAGAAGAGAAACACAAGGAAGTTTCTCAAGAAGAGGTGTAGTTGATGTTATTCTTGGGTTCAAATTCATTGTCGATATGTGCAATTTTAGTAAGATTTCATTTCAGCATGTCCTTACGAGGTTTCTTTTGTAACATCTGATGTAATTGCACCAACAATTTTGCAAATTGGTTCCATTTTATATGTCTGCCATGTGGCACATAGTGCATAATCAGACATCACTATGAAAGGAAAAACACAAGAAGATTTCTCAAGAGGTGTAGTTGATGCTATTCTTGGGTTCAAATTCATTGTCGATGTGTAATTTTAGTAAGGTTTCATTTTAGCATGTCCTTACAACGTTTCTTTTGTAACATCTGATGAAATTGCACCTACAATTTTGCAAATTGGTTCCATTTTATATGTTTTCCATGTGGCCCATAGTGCATAATCAGACATCACTATGACAGGGAAAGTCTGCGTAGCTTATAAAAAAACCAATTTTTTTATCCAAACAATTCTCCCAACCTATAAATTCTTTTAAATAAAAGAATTCATTTTCATAAGTTAAATATTCAATTAAATCACATAACATATCACATATTTTTTCATCTATACTACTATTTCCTATATTATTGCTTTACAACGTTTCCTTTGCAACATATGATGTAATTGCTAGTGTATTTTTTTAAAATTGTGATTCGTATATAAAACTTAATTTTAGAGTTGAAGAGAATTGAGTCAGAAGTTAGAACCTTAATATTAACAAAGTACAAACTCATGTTTTAGTATAACTAATAGTTAAAATAGCATACTTTCCAACAAAGCTTGATATGCAAGGCAATGGCGGTGAATTTGAAGATAAAAACAAAATCTAAATATAAATAAAAAGCAGATGTCAGAAAAAACTAGAAAATGGGGTGAGCTGGTGACCGTTTGAAATGGGGTTGATATAAAACATTTCAAGTATCCAATATCTAGAAGTTTCGTCCCATATATGCATTGTGCATTGGTTTGTCTTCTTGCGGTTTTTGTTGGTTTATTGTGTCGCATGGCCATGCATGTTATTTTTACAGTCCATTTTCTTTTTCCATTAGCCTGTAGGTTGATGTTTCTGGTTGGTTTCTTTTCCCAATAATTTTATTTCTTTATGCATTGCTTTATTTTGTTGCGAATTCAAAGCAGAAAATGAGGAGTAGAGATGAAGCCCACAATTTCGGATTTCTGTTATGCATAATCACGGCCCATTGAAGTGGAGGAGCAGGTATGCTTTAATTTTTTTCCCTGTTTAATGTGAATCTATATACCTATTATTAATATAGATTTTTTACCTATAGATAATGGCTTCGATTGGTATAGGGTTTATTATCTCAGGGAAATTTCAGGGTTTCAACTTTGATAGAAGAGAGCTATTCAATGTAAATCTGTCTCTGTACATGCCCTTTGTTTTTAATTTCTTTGGCGCATTTGCTTATCTGGGTCTTGATTGAAATGAATAACGATACCTCCGGCCACGGGTTCGTTTTTCAGAGATTACCCTTTAGTATAATTTATTATAAATGGTCTGCCGACAAAATTCTTCAAGGCAAGGAGGGGATCTGTCAGGGATGTGCACTATCCCCTCTTATTTTCATCATTATCATGGATGGTTTTAGTAGAATGTTGCAGAGTGCATTCGTTTCTAGATATATATCGGGCTTCTCCTTTTCTAAAGAGGTATGCATCAACCATTCTCTTTTCGTTGACGATCTCCTTATTTTCCGCAGAATTAACGTGAATCATTGCTTTTACATACATTATACGCTGATTCGTTTTGGGAAAGCAACGGGATTAAGCATAAACAAGGAGAAGTCCTTTCTCATATATGAATATGGAGACGAACAAGAGGTCCTCTTTATTGCTAGTTTTATGGGCATACAAGTTAAACAGGTATCTGCGGGTTTAACTTATTTGGGCTTCCGAATCAAGGCAGGTGGATATGGGATAAAACACTGGGTCTGGTTGGTTGAAAAAATCAAAGCTAAAATTGGTAAATGGTCTCATTGATGGTTTTCTTTGGGAGGCAGACTGGTTATGATTCAAGCTGTTCTTTCTCAATACATGGTACACTAGGGGCACATTTATCATATCCCGGAGAAGATTGTTTCCTTCATCAATCAAATCCTGGCAAATTTCCTATGGGGTGGCTCAGAGAAGAAGACTCGTATCCACCTGACTAAATTTGTGAATATATGTATGCCGAAGTAGATGGGAGGATGGGGTATTCTCGATATACGTAGGTTCAATTGGGCTTTGATGGCCAAATCCCTATGGTAGGCCTTCACTGTGAAGGGGATATGGAATGACATTATCTATACCAAGTATCTGTATAGGTATTCTTTATTACTTCTATATAACAGACAACTTCAGCTACCCCGATGCCTCTTAAGTATTTGGTTGGGGTTTCAAAAAAAATTTCACTTCTTTGCTGACATAATTATATGGTGTTTTGGTAATGGACTAAATATTATCATTGCGAAGGATAGAATTTGTGGGGTGCATGGGGACTTTCTTCCATATCCGAGACTTGCCCACAGACTTTCCCAGCGGGGTATTATCTTCTTCAATCAAGTTATACATTATTGGTCTCTTGAGGCTCCTGTATTAAAAGATGCATCAATGCTGGGTCTTGATGGTGCAGATGCGGAATATTGGGCTGAATATGTTATGAAGATCAAGGCGGTTGGCCTATCTCATAACAGGGAAGGAGATAAGATCATATGGGATGGTGTACTATACAAGGATGCGGTTGTTGTCAAGGATATGTATTTATATCTCATTTCGCGAGGTGAAGTTTTTGATGTATCAAAGGATTTCTGGCCATTCTGGCATCGTTCCATTCCCACCAAGATATTGCGATTTGGCTGGCTGGTGTGGAAGAAGCGGATCCTCACATGGGATTCGCTTATGCACAGAGGTTATATGGGACCTGGCAGGTGCGCTCTTTGCGAAAAAGATGAAGAATCGGTGAAGCATCTTTTCTTTACCTGTCCTATATCCTTGCAGATTTGGAACCTGTTTTCTTCGCATCTCATTGATCTCTCATGGACCCCAAATGACTTCGCTGTGAATAGATGGGATAAGATTAAAGGTAAATATCAATCTTTACGGTTCTTTACTTTATGGGAAATATGGATTGCGCGCAACCGGATTATATTTGAAAGGGGCAAATTTTCTGTTCTTGCTACACACACTTCCATTATGAAATGGATTGGACATCAAGAGGCGGCTATCTTATCAATCCAGGATCGGTCTAGGAGACTCAGACCCCATGCCATATCTGTGCCTGCTCTTTTTTTTATGGGACATGCCAGGATGGGATGATGGGTTGTGGAGTCTAGATTAAGATATCTTCCTCGGAGCACATTCATATATGTTGGAACGCTGGTCCGGGCACAAACATTATGGCGTAACTCCTGGCACTATGAAGTGGAATATATGCTGGTTACAATCTTGGGATTCGGAATATAAGTATTTATGGAGACTCTGAGGCTATCATCCGGGTGGTGAATGAAGCCTTTTCTCTCTCGACCCCTTCAGTACAGGGATGGTTGCAAAGGATTAAACAGTTGTGGGATAAAATGGGCCATCCTCCGATCTCTCACATATTCTGCAAATTGAACACCAGGGTGGATGGTCTTTCAAAGAAAGGGCTAAACATGGAGTTTGGCATCATGAAGGTATCTCAATATAAGCATGGGATCCGGGTCTGGGCAAATGACATACCCATTCCCTGACCAGTTTTCAGTGCTTCTTGGTGAGTCTCTTATTTTTTGTATATGGACTGTTATTCTTCTCATTATCTAACAACCTTTTTGCAAGCAAGCGTGGCCCTTTATTCGGACGTCAGCAAGCGAGCGAGTTATGATGCTGCTATCATATCATGACAAAGTTATCCTCCTCTGATGCCGGATGCGGACCCTAGACTGTCTGCTCAGCTGATTTTCTACCTTACATATACCTGTTATGTCTCTTTCGAAGGGACTATAGTTCCAATTGCAGTTTTCATTCTCTCTGATTACATGGATCTCACTTATTAGTCATCAGATAGCAGCATGAGTTGAGCAACAGGAACATGAGTCTCTTTTTGGGTATGGTCTGTTACTATTATCATTAGCTAACATCTTTTTATGCAAGCGAGTGTGACCATTTATCTGGACGTCGGCAAGCGAGCGAGTTATGATAAAGCTATTTTATCTCCTATTATGCCAGATGTGGACTCCTTTGACTATCTGCACAGTGGAATTTCTGCGTAACATATGTTTGTTAGCACTCCCCCGGAGGGTCTAGAGGCTTAATTACAGGTTTCATTTTATCTGATTATAGACACTGCCAGGCTTACAGAGATCTGATATCTCATAATCCTGTGCTTTTATCAATGGAAATTTGCAGATGTTTGCTTACATGCACATTTGTTTATTAGCTGTCTTGAATGCTATATATGGGCTACCATGAGACATAATATTTTATGACGATGTGGACTCATCTCACATGTAATTTTCTGTTCTATAAAGCCATATGTTTGACTTTGTATGTGTATGAAGCTTCCTTATGGCTTTTCATCATACATACAAATCTCAATGTTTTGATTATGTACTACTTATTTTCATAAATATACAGTGATTTTTTTCTTCTGAAAAAAAAATTAATTTAATCTCTAAAATCCTTTGAAGCTTTTAAAGATTAGTATCTAAATTATAAAATTTGCAGCAGTCTCACATAGGAGAGGCCTCAATCTTTATCTTTCTAAGCCCTTGCTTGGTTGGTTCGTAGTTTACAGAGGAAACGGGAGATACAGGGAGAATGAGAGAAGATTTAGGGGAGAATCAATCTCCATCTCCATATTGTCAGTGGACAACTTGGACGTCGCATCCAGCTTCACTGGTACAGCCTCAGCCTCAGCATGATTCTCGATGCAGGTACGAATACATTATGCTGCTCATTGTGCCATCTTTCTTGATTTTTTTTGGGCAGCCAAAATTTGTTTGACGTCTCTATTTTCCGCGATGAAATGTGATGAGCAAAGTGTCAATAACAGGCTAAATTAGTATAGATGTATTTTAATTTTGAATCTATTATTTTTAAATTTTTTTCTCCAGATATTTTTTTATCATTAGTTTTTATTAATAAATGTTTTTTTTTCTTTCGATAATAATCATATGCAATGAACACGATCAACGCTTTTCTAACTAATCAGTGTAATTCATAGTCTTGATATTTTTTTATTTAGATTTGAATTTTTTTTTTTAATTTTTAAGAAGTTTAGATTTGAAATTAAAATAGATCTAAGTTAATTTAATTATTAATAATTGATAAATATAATTGTTAACTATTTTACTTTTATTTTTATATAATTTCATAAAGTTAAAATATATTAATTTATTTTTACATTTTAGTAAATTTTTATTATTATCATGTAATTTGACATAGCCAAAATATATATAACATAATATAGACCTAACATAACATAATATAATTAACAACTAGTTTTCAATGGCTATTTCCGGGCAATGATGCATTTCTCTATTTATTCATGGAGATCGATTAGTTTCTCTACCTTATCCTCACTTTCTCTACCTTGTCTTGATGTCTTAATTAGTTCAAAACGTCTACCCAATCTTAATAATGTGATTTATCCAAAAAAAAAACTTTTATCTATATAACATAATTTTACAATATTTTTTCTTTACTCAACTAGCATACACAGTTTCCATCTATTATTATAATATTTTGTGTTAAAATAATTAAATACAAAATAATTTGTATTAAAATAATTAAACATTTTATATTTAAAAAAATTTAAAATTAATATTAGAATTACGGAAACTTGAGACTTGAGATTTGAAATTCCTACCATTTCCTCGTCCGATTTGAAATTCTTACCATGTTTATCTTTATATTCATCGAACTTAAATTGAGTATAAATAGAAATAGCACGAAAACTAGGTTATGTTTGCTAGGCTTGTATATTATTTTATATGTTATCTTCCTGGATTTGCTTGTGGTAGTTGTTTGCCGTAAATGTTTTTTTTTTTTTTGGTAAATTCCGTAGTGCCTAGCCATTTTCTATTATAAGGGCAAGTTGCATCAAAAAAATTACATCAAAAATTGAGTGCCTCAACCTGCCCATAGGAAACTAGGTCTGTTGGCCACCTCAAAAAGTTAAATGCTAACCAGAATTGGTATTATTTTTTACGCTTAGTAGTTGCTAACTTTACACGACTATGTCCATAGAAACTGCATATTAAACTGAAAAAAATATAAAGTATCTAGAGTCATTCAAAATTTAAAAATAAAACATGATACTAAGTATCCATGAGATTAAATATCTGAGACTGGATCCTTGACAGGTGATCCAGAAAGCTTTTCTTGTTGAAACAGACGGAGCTGTTGTTCTATGTTGCCAATGCGAGCATTTTACTGATGTTAGGTCTTCAACATCTCTCAAATTTCTTGTTTCATTGCTTGAAGTTCAAGTAAGACTGAAGAATAGGATTTAAGTTCTTTCTTCTGTAGGCTCTCCATTGCTCTTGCCAACACACACTTGAATTTCCAATATGTTTTTGCTGTTTGTTGAAATAAGGAGACTCTGCCCCTAGTGTTGCCGGGGTCGAGGATGAATTCCATTCTTTCCTGTTGCTCACTAATTTCTGTATCTTCTTCCTCTGAGTCATGTTCCCATTCAGCAATAGTGACTTTGATATCTTCAGGGGTAGTTGATTCATAGGTATCAACTGTGTTTTCTAGAGTTTCGATATTTGACTTGTGACCTCTTTTACGAGAAGGAGTAGGTCTGGCAGCACTCTGACCTGGTTTAGTTTTAGTCATGAAATCTGGAGGCATAGAATCACAGAGGGCATGAAAATGAATACTGTAGAGACACTGAAGAGAATAACATAGGATGACCTCCTGGATACGCAAAATTTGAAGGCCGAGCAGTGTGATTACATTCGCTCTGGAGGGACTAGATGCATAACTCGAAATAGAGGTCTGGGACTAACTATATTCAAACCGTAAAGATTTAGAACCACAGGGATTAAAAAAAAAGAAATTGCTATTAGGCTAAGAGCTTAGACTATGGGAATTTCTCAGATTAGCAGTAACACTGAAAATACAAGTATACCTTAAAGAGGAATTCAGAAATAGAAGAAGCCCAGAATGATGGTTTTTAGAGAATATTTGAACCCAATGCTTAATATCATAATATCTATCAGGACTTTGAAAACAAGGAAAGATATATAATGCTACAGTGATGTCATAAACTTGCATAGGATAGGTAACAGGAATATCAGCAGAGAAACCATTGTTCGTGTTATGAGCATAGAGGCAGAATTCATAGCGAATGGAACTCAGGTAAGGAGCCATTACATACCAGAGGGGTTTGCACCAATTGTGAGGTTGCTGACCAGAGCTTTCCACTATGTAGAGAAAAAAGAGCAGCAGGAACAAGAGAAGAATAAGTGAATTGGGTCGAAAGTTACCTTTAGAAAGGAGAAATCGGCAGCAGTACCAAATTTTACACCGCCTCACACAGTAAATGCATGCTCGACAGGTGACATGAACCATCATTCCCTTCAGAGGTGGGAAGTTTAAACCATGACGGTGGTTCTGAAAAATCATAAAAGAAAAGAATGTGGGCATTAAAACTAAGAGTACAGTGAGAAGTAGCTGGCCCTTTATTCCGATTGTGATCTGACATGCACCCCGATCGGGGGATTATCTTGCTAAAGAATTAGTTGTAGAGAATGAGGATCAATATTCCAAATTCTGTTGGAAGGAGTAATATCCAGAGGATGATCCACATTGTTACATCCCCAATTAGCAAGGTAGTCTGCTGGCTGATTACCTTTCCTACTGATATGAGAGGGAATCATATATTGAATTTGATTAACCAGTAAACCTATCTCTTGAATTAACGTTGTTGTTCTCCAGATTTTGCTAATTTTCTCCCACTTTGTTCCTTGCTGAAGTTTCATTAATGCTCCAATAACCATTTCAGAATCTCCTTCAATGATTAAGCATTGGTAATTCTCCCGTATGGCTATAATCAGACCTTGTTTAAGTGATGTCAACTCTGCTTCATTATTAGTAGCGTTCCCTAGATCCATAGCATAAATTCGGCAAGCTGCACCTTGGGAATTCTGAAAGATGCCTCCTATACTAGCTTGTCCTGGGTTACCTTTTGAAGCTCCATAAAAATTAAGTTTGAGAAAACCAACTTTTGGAGACTTCCATTTATCTTGAATATTTTGTCTAGGAGGTCTAAATTTCCAAAGAGTTGGAGATAGCATGTGAGGCTGTAAATTTAGGCTTTTGAGAATTTGAGCTTCAATCCCTTTTGCTTTCCAGTCATCCTCCATCCATTTTTCCATAAGGATTGTTTCTTGGATACTATCAATGATTTTTTCCCATATAATAGTAATGATTTTTTCCTCTCCTCGAAATATCCGATGGTTTCGTTCCTTCCAAAAACCCAAAATTAAGAAGCCTATTGATAATTTCCATGCATGATTCAATACACCACATTTATAACCTCTTTTGTGCCAAGCTAACAAGGTTGCATTAATACCGATTGGATCTCTATCTGTTTTTTTGAAAGTTTGTTCCAATCTGCTCCAGATAGACTCTGCAATTGCACATGTATTAAGGAGATGTTGAATTGTTTCATAGGAATATTTGCACTTATAACAAAAATATGGTCCATTCATGCCTCTCTTCTACAAATTAGCCTAGGTTAAAATTTTCTGATGACTGAGGAGCCAAAGGAAATATTCAACTTTGGGCCAATGATTCATAGACCATATTTTCTTCCAAATGGAGCGTCCATTATTATTATTATTCTGGGTCTGAATGTTGTAGGATTCTTTGATAGTGAAAGTTCCATTGGTCTGGTTTCCCCATCGTAAGGTATCACTTCCTATTTGGACTCTGATTTTCCTTGTTTTCAACTCCTTATCGAGATTGTTCGATTTTATAGTTTCAGGTGCTCCTGGCCAATCTGTTCTCACCTTCCATTTCCGCCATTGACTTATCTGATGTGGATCCCAATAATGAATGATTAGTCAATTATTTGGGAGATTAGTAAATATAAAGAGTTCTCCAAGATCAAGTCGAGAAAAACGTTTGTCACGTTTCTGCCATGAATCCTCCCAAAAAAGTGTTGTGCGACCTTCCTTTATTTCCCAGAAACTATGTTGTCGGATGATTAATCTGTTAGCTGCAGCAAGGTTCCATATGATAGACCCTTTTGGAACAGTATCTATTTTTAAGTTACCTACGAATGATTGAGGCATATCATATTTTTTTTCCCAAATTAGCTTCCATAAATCATGACCTCCTTGGATCCATCGCCACCACAATTTAGCTCCCATTACTTGATTTAATATAAATGGATCACGTAGACTAAGGCCTCCTGCTGATTTTGATTTAATTAATTTCTCCCATGACATAAGAGCCCACTTCTTGTTTTCTTGAACTCCCTGCCAGAGAAATTTCTTGAACATATTAAGCAGTTGAGTAGAAATACTCTTAGGAACAACTCTACCAGAAAGTTGGTATATTGGTATAGATTGGAGAATAGATTTTAATAAAACCAATCGACTGGGTGTATTCAAAGCTCAGAAAGCCCAATTCTGAAGTTTCTTCTCCATTTTCGTAAGCAGGTCTCTCCAATTTTCTATTCGTAAAGAGGTTTTGCTTAATGGTACTCCTAGGTACTTCATGGGAAAGGAACCAATATTAAAGCCCAATATTCTTGCCAAGAAGACTTCAGTTTCATTATTTACATTAAAGAAATATACATTTGATTTATATTTATTAACCAGCGTACCTGAAGCATCCATGACGTCCTTAAGGATTTGTAGAATGGCTCTGATCTCTCTTACCAATGCTTGGAAAAATAGCACTATATCATCAAAAAACTGTTGATGAGTCAGAGCAAGATACAGTCCCCATAACTTTAATCCTTTGATTTTTCCATCTGCAAGCTGAGATTTAATTAATCTTCCTAAGCCTTCTACTGCTATAATAAAAAGGAACGGGGACAGGGGGTCTCCCTTCCTCAGACCTATGAAGCTGTTAAACGGCTGAGAGGGAATACTATTGAGCATGATTGAGAAATTTGGAGTAGATATAAAAGAATGAATCCACTGCACCCATCTTTGATCAAAACCATAAGATTTTAATATTGCATTAAGATAGGACCAATTTATTCTATCATATGCTTTAGCTAGATCAAGTTTTATCAGCATTCATTTTGTTTTTGTTGATTTTAACGAATGTATTACTTCTTGAGCTGTAACTATTCCATCAGGAATTTGCCTCCTAGTTACAAAACCTGTTTGTTCCGGAGATATAAGAAGAGGAAGCAATGGTTTAAGCCTATTAACCTTAATAGTAGAGAGGATTTTATAAATCAAATTGCATAGAGCTATTGGACAAAAACCTACCGGTCTGTCTGCATTTTATTGTTTAGGAATGAGAGTAAGGAAAGTAGCATTAAGGGCAGGATAGACCTTACGATGCCTCCTAGATTCCTCTACCACCTCCTTAATATCCTAACCCATGAATTTCCAAGTAGCTTTAAAAAATTTAGTAGTATAACCATCCGGACCTGGGGTTTTATTCCTAGGCATGTGCATCACTACTTCTTCAACTTCTTCCAGACTGAATTCTCTTAAAAGCACTAAGTTCTGATCTCTGGTGATGACATGTGGAATGTGTCAAGCTATTTTGTCAATGGCTTCAGTTCTATTCAGATCTGGTTTAGTTAAAAAGTGTTTGAAATGATTAACCAATTCTCTTTCCATATCCTCATGGTGAAATAATCTATTACCATTCTGGTCTTTTAAGGAAAATATTCTATTATGCTTTCTTCTTTGAATCATGGATTTGTGGAAGAAACTGGTGTTTCTTTCCCCTTCTTTCAACCACTAAATATGGGATTTCTGTTTCCAAAGAATCTCTTCTTGCTTTCTACGCTCTTCAAGTTGACTTAGAGTGTTTCCTTCTTTAGTAATCAAAGGATTTGTTCTTCCATGCAAAATAATTTGTTGTTGTAAATCTTTCATTTTCTCTGTCAATTGAATCTTATCTAGGTGAATATTGCCAAAAGTTTCTTTATTCCATCTTTTAATTTCTATTTTTAAATGTTTCAAATTGAGTTGAAAGGAATGCATCTTATTCCTGCCAGCAATTTGGGTGGACTCCTGCCACTATTTCACTTTGTCCAAAAATTGAGGGTCCCGTAACCAGAAGAGTTCAAATATAAAAGGTATATTTTTAGGGCCATCTTTTACATCTATGTCAAGTCTGATTGGCCAATGGTCTGAGCCCATAGTAGGAAGAATTTCAGCCTCATAATAAACATCCAAAATGACAAGATCTTCAGAAGCTAAAAAACAATCAAGGCGGGATGCTATTTGATGTCTTTCACCCCGTCTGTTATTCCATGTGTATTTCCCATTCACAGTTGGAATTTCAACCAAAAGTAGATCCATGAGGAGATCTCGAAACAATGCCATCTCTGGCTCCTCTCTTCTTATACCTCCTTTTTTCCATCTAAATTGAGAATCATATTAAAATCTGCACCTAAAATCCAGTACCGTTCTTGATGCAAAGAACTGAGGGTTCTAATTTGTTGAATAAACTCATCTCGCTCTCCTTGGATTGGAGGTCCATAAACTGTTGATATAAGAATTTTTTCCTGGGAGCCAATTTGGCAGAATTTTCCTGATAAAATTCTAGGTAGAGCGAACCATCCTTCTACCTGTATCTCTGCTGTATCCCACAAGATTGCTTTATATGTGCGATGGTTTAGGCATTTTTTGCCGTTTCAGTTTTTTAACCATTTGTGGTATGATTTGTTCCTCATTAGGAAGGTGACCAGAGATCTGGTTATTTTCATCTAAAATGCACACGTACATATGGTATTAAATTATTGGTTTTAATGTGTGCGTTAATACTTAATATTTATTGTAATTTTTTATTTAAATATTAAACAAAAATGTTTATAACTTTTTCTATATTATTTTTAATTAAAGTGTAGTGGATATTAAATCATTATAGCAATTGTAGGATATCATTCCATCCTAAAATCAGGCTAAAATTAATAATTAATTAATAAAGTAGGTATATATAGCACTCTGTTTTATAACTATGCTAAATTATACATATATATATATATATATATATATATATATATATATATATATTAAATTTGATTACATAAGTTATTTATAATCAATATTTGGTTTTACAAATGGAAAGTGAATAATATATTAAAATCTGACATAGTTTTTAAACTAAGGCTGAATTGGATTTTAGGTTTAATTATGCAAATAACAAGTGGATAATACAATAAAGTGTGACATAGCTTTCAAGTTATAGTTGAGTTGGTGATCAGTGAGTTATTTTGGAAATTTTGAAAAAAGTTTGTCAATGCAAATGTAAAAAATTTCATCTCAACTATGAACCTCGGATCTATTTTCTTGAAATGTGACAATTTCTAAGTTATGATTGAATTGGAGTTTAGGTTTAATTATGCAAATTATTGTGGAAATTTCAAAAATATCTCTCAATGCAAATGTAAAAGTTTCATTTCAACTTTGAATCTCCCTGGATCTATTTTGTGAACTTTTATCCATTGAGTTGAATTTGAAATATAAATTACAATAATATGTATTTCACTTTTTTCCAACCAAATGCAGAAGCAAGTCCAAGAAAATAAGCATCGAATAATTGTACTTCAAGGGAATAATATTTTTAGCATTTAGGACATAAATCCCAACATATAATATATCAAAAATTACTTTATTACAGATATAGAAGATTTATTAATGCAATAAATCTTCCTACTTAGTCTATATATGTTTTTCAAACCAGTTAGCAAAATTAACTAGTTGTTCATAACAATTTTTTATACCAAACAACGCTAGAAAATACCCATACACCATGAGATTATATGTTGAAAATTAGAATCTACAAGTGAAAAAAGTTTTGATAGCAAAGCACACTTTCTATATAGATAGTATGAATTTATTAATGCATATCAAGTTCCAACAATTTATCATTTGGTATCAATCTTCATGCACTTGTATTCATATTTAGTGGATATTAATTCAAGGTTATCATAAGCTAGGGCTCTTCTATGCTCTCCAAATCTTAGTCATGGCAACCACAACAAGCTATCATCCCACCATTTATCAAACCATAAGCACCAACTTTGAGTTCTAGCTAGGAGTCACATCCAACCAAATGTCGGTTGCTCCATCAAATCTCCACAACTAGCAAGCATACACATTGGTAGGACCTATATGGCACCTACACTTGCATCACACAAGTGTGCAAGAGAAAACAATATAGTCTTCCACTATCTCCTCCATCTAGAAGTCAAGTAGTTGTAGAGTTTCCAATGTCACAAATCCTAGTTTTCTTCTATCATCAAAAGCACAAGAACAAGTGCTCCCTTTTCTTTTCTATGGTTTCACTCAAAGCAACTTTATGATTTTGGAGTTTGGTTTCCTAAGCTTTAGCTTATATCTCTACTTTCTATAATTTGTTTTTTATAGGAGTCATCTTGGCACTGACATTTTATATAAATATCATTGTACCTAGTAGTGTCACTGACCTGCTTTAGTGGACATTAATGAAATTATCTTCTCTCAAACCTTGGTTTCCCTTGTTTCCATAGGGAGAACCTTAATTCTAACATTTTCTTGCATCAACATAAGAACACTAGTGCACTAAATGAGTGTGAATTACAATAAATAAGAGATACACATAAAAGATACAAGTTTGGTTAAGATCTCATATCTTATAAGACATGTTTGATGCAATTGTGACTGAATGAAAATACTCTCTTGTCCCTTTAGATATAGAATAATTTATGGATGCCAATAGTAGTAAAGTGGACAAGGTCACAAACTAACTAGTTATTAGATAGGCCCACGTGTGTAGTGCTCCAAATCTCAAGTGACAAATGTCAACCTCCAAGGTAAGCACATCCATCAAGCAAGGGTTCTAAGGTGAAAATTCTAGAAGACAAGGTCCAGTGTTTTCCTCATGAGGTATTTAATGCACCAATGTTTCCTCTTAGGATATGCACTCCTTTAGGTCCACCACACCTTCATATTCTCAACCCAAGCATCCTAATATTAAGCACAAGCCTCCATGTGAGCAACCAAATGATCCTATACTACTTGTTACCTCTCGTTGCTAAAAAATATAGTAGGCCTTCGAGTGGGAAACTTTACAAGGTGTAAACAAGACTAAGAAGCAACAATGGGGTAGCGGCCCACTGTGATCACAACCAAAACCCCTTGCTCGTTATGGATTTTCACCAATGGGAGGAGTCTCGATAGGAGAGAGATCACTTATAATAAGTATTCTAGGCTTAATATGTGAAATGATCTCACTAGGAACTCTTCAAGAAAGACATAATTTTGGTTCAAGGCTTCGCAAAGAAGTGATTTGTTTTCCATGAAGAGGCCTAGAAATAAAGGCACAGGACCTGGGGCTTGGTAAATTTGACAAGTGGTGGAGCATCCAAAGGTCAAGGCTAGGAGAAAAGGTTTCTTACAATGTGTACCAGCTATGCCAAGTCTCATGAAGCCTTCCAGGAAGCCCTTAAGTTGAAGGAATGAGAACTAGGGTTTCCCTCTTAGGCAAAAAACTAGGGCAAGGAAATGTATGGATGAAATTGAAGTGGATACCCACTAAATGGATATATTTTTTGGTAAATACTATCCTCTTGATGTTTAGGCTCTTCAACCAGCAAAATTCCTCTTTCCTAGGGATTCACACCAAGCCCTAGTTTCCTAACTTGGCCTTGAAAGGGCTGAATTCGAGAGAGGAAATACGAAGAAATTTTTTTTTAAATGCAACAAGAAATCCTAATTTAATTTTCCCTTCAATTAAATTAAGAGAAAATAGAAATTCCACATCACAAGACAAATTGAATGAGTTAACTTAGTTATTATCACTCAATTAGCTTAGTTAATTCGAGTTGAGGTCTCAACTTGAGTTGTGTACGTTGATTCCTAAATTTTAGGAGCCTAGGTTAAGTTTAATTTTAGTTGTAAAAATTTAATTCAGTTAAATTGAGTTAAGGTCAGTTAAACTAGTTCCAACTGTTGGAGGAACTAGTAGGAGGTCTAGTAGTGGGGTGCAACTTCAATGTTCAACCAATTAACTGATCAATCAGCTAATAATTAAATCATGCATGTATGAAATTCGAGTTACCCATTTAATATTAGAGTTCAAATGAAATGTACTATCAGTTGTATAATTATCCAAGTTGTATAGGTAGTACATGCAGTTTTGAATGGGGATTTCCCTAATTAATAAGGGGCTAATTCCTTGAGAAACAACGCAAGGAAATAGGAGCTTGCAAAGAAATGAGATAGATTATACTCATGCATAGGTTGCTCAGGCTTGAGTAAACATTGTATTTTTTTCTCTATTTTTTACTAATGCAATACAAATAGGAAGGGGTTTTGAGCAGTTATTTTCCCCTAGATATATCCTTGTGTATGTGGATTGATTCATGTTGCATGTTTTTGATATATGCTCTCAATCGTAAATTTCTTTCCGGAGATGAGTAGAGTAGATTTGAGTCTTATGTTTTAGAACATTACATGAGTAGTATTGAATCTATAATTAATTTATACATGGTATCAAAGCTAGATTCACAGTAGAAAAGAGAATTTGAAGTTGTCTTTGCAGGAGGTTCTAATTTCCAGATCACTGTTGCATGTTTTCTCCAAGACTGAGAAGATCACTTCCAACAGACTCAGGCTTGAGTATGCTTTGGAAGGAACCAAAAATTTTGTTGCATGGAAGATCCACATGAAGGCGGTATTGGATGAAAATGGGTTGCTATAATACATCAAGGCAGGTGTAACCAAAATCCCAGCATATGATGCCCAAGATCTCACTTATTGGAAGAAGGATGTGGCTAAAGTGAGGAAAATAATTTTGGAGGGAGTTCGAGATTACATTGTCTCGAATCTCCATGGGAAAGAAAGTTCGTTCGCGATATGGAAAAAACTGATATATTTTTTTGAGAACAATAGTGACCGTAGGAAGCTGATACTCAAGGACAAGCTTCGGAGTATCAAGATGCAAAATACTGAATCAATTCTGCAGTACCTGAGAAATTTTACATAGTGTCGTGATGAACTTGGTGGGGTCGGTGTTACTATTCTAGAAGAAGATTTGGTAGCTCTAGCTCTTTTGGGTCTTACCAAGAGCTTGCACAGTTATCAAGATTCCGTGAATGGTAGAGAGAAAATACCAAGTTGGGAGTGATTATGGTCCAATCTAGTGTAGGAAGAAATAAGTTGAAGAAACAGAGATGGGAATTCATCCAAGGTTGAGGATGAGGAGAAATGTGCCTTGGTTGGAAAGGAAAAGAAAGGGAAAGGGAAGAAATCCCAATCCAAAGAAGAATCTAGTCTGGCGGGCAAGAAGAAATACTTGTAAAAAATCAAGTGCTTTCATGGTCATGAGTTGGGACACTTTTCCATGAAGTGTCCACACAAGAAGGATGGAAAAAAGCCCTCAGGAGGAGTAGCAGGTGAACTTGCTCTAGCTTCACAATTCGAGTTGGATTTCACCCTCATCGCTTACATGGTGAGTTCAATGATGGGTAGTGTGTGGTATCTGGATAGTGGAGCCTCATTCCATATGATTGGAAATAAATAAATTTTTAGTGACTTGGAGGAGAAGGACCTCCAAATGCACATCGATATGGGAGATGATGGAAGGTATAACATGACTGGTATTGATATAGTTATTTTCAAAGGGAGTCTGGCTCCCCTCTCAAATTAAAAGGATGGCGTGTATGTTCTAGCTATGAAGAAGAATTTAGTTTCCATTTCTATGTTGGAAGAGTGTGGCTACGATGTGATATTTGGCAAAGGGAAGGCTTTCCTTAGACACATCTCCACTGGAAAAGTGAAGTGGATCGGGGTTTGAGTAAAGAAACTCTACAAATTGGATGTAGAAGACTGTGCGACATTGTTAAAATTGGAAACTAGGGCCAAAATCCACCTTGGTCAGCTCATATGATGGAGATGATATTTTTATTGGATTCCTCCTTTTGATAGGTACAATATTGATCTAAAGATCATCTTGTTTGGATGAGCAGAAGTGTGATTTTGAATTTATTTCACACACATGTGCAAATTGTCAAGGTCGCTAGAAGTATTATTTAGGCTCATGGAGCCCCAATGATGTGTCTCCACCCCTCATCGAATTGTATAAATAAGAGAGACATTCTCCTCGTTTGGACATCTTCACATCTCTCACATTCTCTCTCCTCTCTTGATTGGGTCATACAAGGAGCAATTTCTCTTCACATGTGTGGCTAGGGTGACCGAAAATTTCAGGAAGAAATTGCAGGTATGTTTTTGGGAAAATTGCAGCAGTGTCGACCAACATTCACTGAGGGTCAACTCATCGATTTTGACTATGGTGTCTAGGTAGTTCTTTCGATTTCTTAAGGTCGCATCTCCTGGCACAAAAATTGAGGCAATTGGAGCAGGTTTCCCTGTGTTGACCACAACATTGACTCTACATTGACTCTACGTTGACTAAGTTTGACTGAGATTTTCAACACTATTTTGGGTTGATTTTGCTGTATTTGGAGGTTGAATTAACTAGGTTTGACCAAGCTCATTTGGAGGAGAATTTCTTCTGGTTTGACCAGTGGTGACTTTTTGGTTAGGGCATCTTGTTGACTATTGTTTGACTAGACTGTTTTAACAGTGTTTGGGCAAGTGAATTTTGTATAATGTACTCTCTCTACTGAACTTTTGAAGAATAATAAGAAGATTTGATCAAAGGGTTTTCCCCACATTGGGGTTTTTCCCTGGCATCTGCCGAATATTGTGTCCTCTGGTCTTGGCTTGTCTTCTGCTTATTGTTTATGTTCTATCTGCATTTACTATCAATGTTAATGTGATTGCTGATCTGGAAATTGATATTGGGCTAGTAAGAAAATTGAAGTAAATTGCTCTAAAGCATAGAACATACCATTGTTAACTAAAATTAACATGGTATTAGAGCCCAGGTGAAGACAAAGCCCAAGCAAGGGTGAGAAAATAAATCACTGAAATCTATTGGACAAGGTCAAGGGTCAATGGCTTCCTCATCTTACTTCCAATCTGATGTCAAGCTCAATGATAAATCCGATTATCATGCATGGAATATGTCTCTAGACTTGACTTTTGAAGAGAATGATGTCATGGATTATGTGCAGGGAAAGATTGTTGAACCACCTTTAAATGCATTGACTTCCACTACAATAAAGTATAAGAAAGGTGAAGTCAAAGCTAAGAAGATCATCAGGGAATATTCTATTAAAAAACATTGGGTTTCTTACATTTCTGAATTGGGCACATCTAAGGAGATGTATGAAAAATTGGTTAACATGTCCAATTCTAGAAGTGAAAACCAAGTCATCTTTCTCAAGAATAAGTTGAAGGGCATAAAGAAGTGTAAGGGAGAAGAGATCCAATCCTACTTCATGAGGATTACTGAAATAAACTATTATCTTCTATCTATTGGAGAATTTATTGCTAACAGGGAGCTGACTCTCATTGCCCTTGGAGGTCTCCCTCGTGAATGGGATGTGTTCAACACCACTATCTTGTACAATGACATGATTACAGGTTTTGATGAATTTTTGACTAGATGCACTCAAGAAGAGACAAGAATGATAAAGAGAGACATGCCTTCAAATAGAAATGATCCTATTGCATTCTCTGCTCATGCTAAAGGGAATAACAATGATGGTCCTAGGAAACAAGGTCAAGGAAGACAAGGATTCAAATATGGAAGAAAGGGAAGATGCTTCAATTGTAACAGGTTTGGCCACTATGCTAGGGAGTGTCCTAATAAAAGGGATACACCTCGGGATGATGATAACAACAACAATCATAACAATTTTAGAGGCAACAACAATCAAAGGAATGGAAGGTTCAACAACAAAGGAAAGAGGAATGCTCCCACTACTCAATATGGAAATAGTCGGCCTCCAAAAAGATCAAGAAAATCTAGGTATAATGAATCTAATGTTGTAGATAGCAAGAAAAAGGAATCTTATCTTATATCCGCCTTCTCTACTGCCTCTCCACCAGATAATTTTGATAATTGGTTGATTGATAGTGGTGCCTCAAGGCACTTCAAAGGGTATAAAGAGGCTCTTTCAATTTTGATAGAAAAGGATACAAATTTGGAAATCATTCTTGGGGAGAATTCCACCTATCCCGTGAAATGAATTGGGAATGTTACTCTACAATTGAATTAAGTTAACATCGTTCATCTACAAGAAGTACTATATGTTCCCGATCTAAAGAAGAACTTGGTATCTATATCGAAAATGGAGGACAAAGGATTCAAGGTCGCATTCATTGATGGAAAGGTATGTGTTTGGAAAAGAAACTTCAAAGAAGCATTCACTCTTAGATTCAAGGTTGACAGCCTATATCAAGTTGGAGGAAGTCTGTTGGGAGCTATGTCTTGTGACACACCCCTTCAATCCGAATTATGGAACCGAAGGTTTGCTCATCTTCGTTATAAGGCTCTACCCATTGCAAGGAATATGGTGACAGGTATGCTCGAATTTAAAGTAGAACATGAAGGTGTTTTTAAGGGTTGTGTGGAAGGAAAACATACAAGGGTACCATTCCCCTCAAGTGATAGCAAGACTACCGACATTCTGCAATTGGTTCATTCTGATCTATCTGGTATGTTGCCCGTGACATCTTTGGGAGGATATTTTTATTATGCTATTTTTGTGGATGACTTCTCTCACAAAACTTGGATTTATTTCTTGAAGAAGAAGGACGAAGTGTTCAAATGGTTCTTCTCTTTCAAGGCCTTGGTTGAAAATCAAACAGGGAAGAAGATGAAAATATTGAGGACTGATAATGGAACCGAATATGAATCAAATGAGTTCAATGACTATTGTAGAGAAGCTGACATTAAGAGGGAGACTACCGCCGCATATACTCCTGAGCAAAATGGAGTTTCTGAAAGGAAGAATCATTCCATTATAGAAACCACCCGTGCCATGCGTCATGATCAAGGCCAACCAAAGTTCCTATTGGGAGAAGGTGCCAACACTGTCGTGTATGTTCAAAATAGATATCCACATCAAGCACTGAACTCCAAAACTCCTGAAGAAATCTTCACCAGTAATAAACTTGATGTTTATCATTTTAGAATTTTTGGTAGTCCCATGTATTTTCATGTGCCGAAATAAAAGAGAAGCAAATTGGATGCATCTGGGAAGAAGGGAACATTTGTGGGCTCAATGAAACTTCGAAGGCATATAGAATCTGTGTCTGGTCAAAGAGAAGTGGAAATAATTCATGATGTCACCTTTGATGAAGATGCTGCCCTTGGGAAGGTTAGATGCCTTCCTATTCCAAGGAAGGACAAAGAATAAAATGTAGGAAAGTAGGGAGAACTGAAGGACGAGTTGATGCCTGATACTAAAAGATCGATGGATCTCATTGATCCACCTCCCCATGACACCTCCTCCTAAAAAATGAGATCCTCATGGCTCAGGGACACTCTCGAAGATGCTAAGAGACATATTGCACTAAGGGGGGAATTTCATGAAAGTAAGAAGCCGAATAGGTATCAAGGGTACTTAGCTGCCATGAGCACCATTATTCAAATAGAGCCTTGCACATTCGAAGAAGTCTTGAAGCACCAAGTTTGGAAGGATGCTATGAATGAAGAGTATGAGTCAATTATGAAGAATGATGTCTGGGATGCGGTCCCTAGACCCAACAACAAATCTGTTGTCACCTCCAAATGGCTCTACAAAATCAAACATGGAGCTGATGGAAGTGCTGAAAAGTTCAAGGCTAGGTTTTTTTCTCAAGGATTCTCTCAAAAGGAAGGTGTGGATTATGATAAGATATTTGCACTAGTTGCCTGATATACCACCATCTGTTCGATCATTTTCCTTGCTACCTCTCAAGGATGGAATTTGCATCAAATGGATGGCAAGACTACCTCCTTGCATGGCTTGCTTAAGGAGGAAGTCTATGTGGAGCAACCTATGGGGTTCGAAGTTCAAGATCAAAATAAACATGTATGCAGGTTAAAGAAAGCCCACTATGGGTTGAAGCAAGCTCCCCGAGCTTGGTATGAGAGGATCGAAAACTATCTAATGAAGTTGGGTTTTACAAGAAGTGAAGTTGATCTGAACCTTTAATTCAAGGTTGAAAATGATATACCTCTCATCTTGGTTCTTTATGTGGATGATCTCTTTTTGACAAGTGCAGACCCTCTCATTTATCAATGTAAGAGGGAGTTGGCTTCCAAATTCGAGATGAAGGACCTAGGATTTGATGCACTACTTCCTTGGCTTGGAAGTCTCGCAAAAGTCAGGTGAGATTTTCCTTTCTCAAGGAAAATACATTGTAAAACTACTTGAAATATTTGGGATGGTGGATTGTAAGTCTATGACTACTCTGATGGAAGTCAACTTCAAGAAGCTATGCAGAAGTGTTGTTGGGTCCAATTTGGGAAATCCTTCTGAGTATCATCAACTCGTGGGGGCCCCGATGTTCTTGGTGAAATCCCGTCCGGACATATGCTTCGTCATGAATACGTTGAGTCAATTTATGATCGAGCCTCATCACATACATTGGATTTCTGCCAAGAATCTCTTGAGATATCTCTGGGGCACAATCAAATATGGACTGAGATACACTGCAGAGAATTCGAGGCTCCATGGTTATTTTGATTTTGACTGGGTTGTTAGTGTGGTGGATTGTAAGAGAACATATGGATGTTGCTTCTCACTAGATTCTGCTTTGATATCTTGGATGAGCAGGAAGCATAAATCGGTTTCTTTGAGCACTGCCGAAGCGGAATACATTGTTGCGAGTATGGCCTATTGTGAAGCTATTTGGTTGAGAAAGCTCTTTAGTGAGCTATTTTTGCATGTGCTGGACACCACTGTAATCTATGACGACAACCAAAGTGGGATTCGTCTTTCTGAGAATCTAGTGTTCCATGACCGCTCCAAGCATATTGATATTAGGTACCACTTTATCCGAGATATAGGACAATGAGGAGCAATAAGGCTCCATCACATTGGGACTGATGAATAGATCGCAAATATTCTCACGAAGCCCCTGGGGTATCGTATGAGTTGGATATTTAGCTTTCGGAGCTGCGGGAGGCTTGGGGTACTTCTTGGAGCTATGAACGACCATAGGGTGAGTGGTTCACCTCCCCCTAGTGGTGCGATATGTACAGGGTGAGTGGTCCACCTTCCCTTGTGATATTCTATGATGGTTGATATATGCATAGGATGAGTGGTTCACCTTCTCCTATGGTGTATGAGCAGGATGAGTGGTTCACCTTCTCCTGCCAATACATCCTACCCATGTAGTTCAAGACTCATGGGAAGTACCTCTCATCTGGAAATGAGTTGGGAAATGAGGATAGGGACCATAACACTATCGATGGATGCATCATGTACTATCATACTCCCTATGATAGGATGCATGATGTTGATCTAGGATCAATTGAGACTAACTTAGGGTTAGTGGAGAGTGGAAAGGTCTTGTGACTTAATCTCAATCATTTCTTCTTTATTATTTCTTCATGGTTCAACAGAGTAGAGTAGAGCATAATATGGATAACAGAGATGTTACAGGTTGGTAGATGGATTTTTCCCTAGTTGAGAGGGAGTGTTAAAATTGGCAACTAGGGCCAAAATCCACCTTGGTCAGCTCATATGTTGGAGATGATATTTTTATTAGATTCCTATTTCCGATAGGTGCAAGATAGATCTAAAGATCATCTTGTTTGGATGAGCAGAAGTGTGATTTTGAATTTAATTCTCACACATGTGCAAATTGTCAAGGTCAGCTAGAAGTCTAATATAGGCTCATGGAGACCCAATAGATGTGTCTCCACCCCTCATCGAATTGTATAAATAAGAGAGATGTTCTCCTCATTTGGACATCATCACATCTCTCACATTCTCTCTCCTCTCTTGATTGGGTTGTACAAGGAGCAACTTCTCTTCACACATGTGTCTAGGGTGACCAAAAATTTCAGGAAGAAACCATAGGTCTATTTTTGGGAAAATTGCAGCAATGTTAACCAAGGGTCAACTCATCTATTTTGACTATGGTTTATGGGCAGTTCTTTCGATCTCTTGAGGCTGCATCTCTTGGTACAAAATCGAGGCAATTGGAGCAGGTTGACCTTTATTGACTGCAGGAATTTTGACCGCAACGTTGAATCTGCGTTGACTAAGTGTTGTCGCACAAAATGTCTAGGCACCACGACAACGGCTCAGATCGGGGGCTGTCACACTGATCCCCAATCTCTCTATCTAAGTTGTCTCCTCACAATCTAAGGGAGGTAGACCCTAATGAAAATGAAGAAGGAGAACTGGTTGGGGACCAACCAATTCAGGAGACATAGCTAGATAACCAAATACTTGTAAATATTTACGAGATTTTATAGATCCAATTAGATTCATAACTTTAAAACTAGTGCCTTATGGAGTCAAAATATCCTATTATGAAACTAAAGTCAAGTATCTGATATGTAACTTCTTCTATGAAAAATAGATTCACCACAATGATATTCGATGAAACACCCTCACAATTATGCATTAACCATCCTCGATAAAGACATGCAATTTATCATTACTTTAAATATTTCCAAAGTTAACTTAAACAATTAATTACCAATTTCAAGCAACTTAAAACCACAATTAAAGATAGCTAAAAAATCATTAACCACAACTAAGCATTACACTTTGAACCAATGATTTAAATTCGAGATAAAAATATTATCATGAGGGTACCATCAAAATTAAATGTCAGATATTATCAATATTTTTGAATTTATGATATTCCAAAGAATTCCAATTTAGAAATTAAAAATTTTCATATAGTCAAACTTTAAATAAAAAAATTTAAAAGCTCACTTTGACTATGAAATAAATTTTTTGAGAATTTTCTAAAGTTTAAAATTAGAAAATTTTGTACCTTTTTTAAGTTCTTTATTTTATAAATTATTTTTATTTTTATTTTTATATATTTTAAAAAATAAAAGATTAAAAATCTAAAATGAAACAAAATTATCTAGAGCAAAGATATCTAAAGCTAAAGTAAAAATTAAAATCTAAAACATTAAAAAATTAAAAAAATCTAACAAAAATGAAATTTAAATTAAAGGAAAATTTTATTTTCATTTTTGACTTTTTCTAAATCTAAAAGTTAAATAAATAAAAAAATGAAATTCTAAAACAAATTTAAAACTAAAACAAAACCTAAAGTTTTAAACAAAGCAATCGAATTAAAACTAAAACCAAAAGAACTAACGCTAACCAAACTAAATCAAAATCGAATTATATTCTAAAAACTAAAATTTAAAAAAAAAACTAAAAGCCTAAAAAAATCGAATTTAATTTGAAACGCTAAACCTAAAAGATGAAACACATACATTAGCTTGTTTGCTTGTTTTTTTTTTTGTTTGGTGTGCATTTTTTTGCAGGTTGAGGAGTTGGACGACAGAGAAGAGGGGCATGATGGTAGAGAAGAGGGGCACGACAGTGGCTAAGCATTTGACGACAGAGGAGGAGGCTATTGACATCGGCTAAGGGTTCGACGGCAGACTGAGGAGTAGGAGAGAAGAGGGGCGGCGAATGGGTCTGGTGATTTGTGAAGGCTACAGAGGGAGGAAAAAAAATGTACAGAGATTTGTTTGCAGGTAGTGTGGAAATGAATGGAGGGCAGATGCAGAGTGAGAACGGCAAGACAGGGGCATCATATGTAGAGAAAGAGGGATATAAATGGAAAAGCGAGAGGCAATGTGAAAAAATTATCTCAAGAAAAACCCAGTACATTCGAAATTCCTCCAGCAATTAAAAATTTTCCCATATAACTCAGATTTTTTAGAATTCTAATTTAAATGAACTTGAGATTAACAAAATAACATTCAGATCTGCCAGCAGAAACAATCCTGAGGCCAGATCTTACCCTCTGGGGGTTAGATCAGGCTCAGATCTAAAAAAAATTCTGAGAAACCCCTTGCAAACTTGCAAAAGACTAGAACAGATCCAAAACTATGCACAAACAAATTTATAAACCCTTACACCCTAGAAAATATACACAAATTTACAATGCTAATTTACAGATTAGAGGCCCTCATGGTCAGATTTAAACCCATTCCAGCACAATTTAGAAAATTAAAATTTAAGAGATAGGCACAAGCCTAATAAAGAACCCTACAAAAACAGAATTTAAGATAAGCCCGAGGAATTAGATCCAGAGGGCTCTTCAGACCTTATCTCTTGGGAGTCAGCTGGTCCAAACTAGGACTTCCCCAAACGCCCAGTTCTAAATCCGGAAAATTTCTGCAGACTTAAAGTTAAACTGTCAGATTAATAGAGAAATAGTGATAAAACATAAAACTTTCATGAGATAGAGATAATAGTTAGCTCGATCCAATTAATATTTTTACCCTAGATCTAGTAGCCTGGGCAAGATACCTATACCCAAAATTACTCTACAAGAGCCATTAATCAACAATCCATTAGAATAATCACGAACAAAATATTAAGAACAAGTTTACCATAAAATGCTGAAGAGGAACACTACCATCAAGATAAAACCCCAAAGTCTTAGTTTGTATTATTCTAGAAAATATTACATGAGAGCTTCAAGAGCAAGTGCATGATCCAAAGATCGGATGATCCAAAGACTGAGAAAGACCTCTAATTTATAAGATAAAATCTCCAACAACTAGTTCGGTTGATCCATGTCAAAATAATCTCGACTGTCGAAAAGATTTGATCATCTTTTAATCTGGACCGTCGAAATTATAAATTTGAGGAAAAACGAATTTATCATTTAATTCCATTTTAATTAACTCAAAAATACTATTTTTGAGTTAATTACCTCAAAATTTTGACTTTGACTTAACCACGTAGGCCCAAGGGTCCAAAATTTCTTGAAATTCTCAATATTCCCTTGGCCTGGGACTTTTAAAAATTCATTTTTTAAGGACCAACGAACTTTTCCTTTGAAGAATTTTAACTCACCTAAGACTTAAAATTAATTAAATTTCGGGCTTAGGATTTTTTAATTAATTTGGCCAGAAAATTTAATTAATTGACTGAGAATGGATATAATTATTTTTTTCCAACCCTCTTTACATAATATAAATACATTTAGACACATGAAGGGGGAATACCCATTTGTTTATACCCTCAAAAAGTTACCCAATTCTGCGACTCAAAACATGATCTAGTAGACCAAGGGGCTTGTAATAAAATAATCTAGCCAATTAGCTAGGATTATTCCCAAACTACTTTTACAAAGACTTGATATAAAACACTAGGAATCACTTAGCATCTTGATGAAAAAATCCACCTTAGCTTTGGGGTGAAGCTGGAGGGGAAACTCTGTCGATCACTTGTGTCAAAAAACACAAGTAAATCAGTGAGACAAAAAACCTCCTAGGATAGAAATTGTCACCAACATACTAGGCTTACCTAAGTTGTTACATACATGACAGTCTTACTTAGATCATTTACATCATAAACATGTAAAATGGTTTTACATTATTTATAAAAATGTCGGCTGCTAACAGAAACTGAATAGCGCGAACACGTCGAACATGATGAATCCCATTTGAAAAAATGGGGGTGTACTACTATGGGGTCATTGACAAAGTGTGGTCAACATCTGGCTCTACATGGGGACATGTTGCTTCACCGGAGGAATGTGAGAATCCAGAATCTGTATCCAAGCAACACACAAAATTACATAAGTAGCGTCCATCCAAATATCATAATATAACATTAAGCACATGAAAAATAGAAGCTCTTCTTTGATTTATTATTCTACTTAACATGAAAAGTAAATCTACTCTAACTCCAAAATGAAATGTTGAAATAACAAGGTGTAGGGTTAGAGATATAATACAAAGGATGCCCTTGTGGCATCAGATGTTCTCAATATAGTGCATGCTGAGCATTTGCCTGCTTTCAGGAAAGTCTGTAGGCTGCTTTTTAGATGTGCCATGTCTAATCTTGCTAATTGTAGGACTCTGTCTTATCCAAATGTCACGCTGCTCTTGGCCATTAGACGAATCAAGCTGCTTACTTATTTTCTGCATTTTTCTCTTCTTCTTAGTGGGCAGCGATGTCAGTAATGAGACCACTGTAGATTTCTTGTCCTTATCTTGAAAATGCTTGTACAAAACATCTGATGAACCTGGAGTGTGACCAATCTTATTCTGAATATACTCTGTTAAAGGTGACACATAAGCTTGGTCTTTCTTAACTTCCTTTGTAACCATAGTTAATCTTTCCTTAATGGGAAAAGTGACCTCCGTGTGATGAGATGGAAATTGATTTAGCAAACTATGAGGCCTATGATCTGTTGAAAAATCTGTCTTGGGTTGGAAATTCTGCATGTGTGATCTTTCCATTTTTTCGAACTTATTTAGAATAGTATTCATTTGATTAGAATGCTTAATATTTATAGTACTGATTTCCTTCGCATGACTCTCTTCAATAGTCAACAATTTGTGTTGAAGAGACATTTGACCAACTTCCATGTTTTTTATTGCTTCATCATTATCCGCTTTCATGGCCATGAAGAAATTTTGAATATAGTCCATCTCCTTCTCAGATTTACTTCCATGATCATCATATTTTTTTCTAAGGCCAATAACTTGCTCTGCATAGAACCAATTTCCCTGGCATGATCTGCTATTATTTTTTCTTGATTGAGTTCCATATTCTTAATGATTTGAGCCTGGTTGGCCTCCATATTCTTGATTACCTGAGCTTGATTTAGCTATATATCCTTAACCATATGAATCAATTCGTTAACAAGATGCTTATCGTTGTCAACACTGATTTGAAAAAAAAATTCTGTTTCACCACTATCATGGATTTGTGCTGTCGTGGTACAAGTGGACTCGTCCTGAGAACTTTCTGGAAATCTCCTGCTGATAGTTGAGTTCTATACAAGATCAATTTCATTATTTTTCATAATACTGGGAGCACAAGGCGAGTCATCTTGTTTTATATATTTATCTTTAAAAGCATTGATGATATCTTGTAAACAATACTCCTCAGGACAATTTCGAAACCAATCGATAGCATCACCTTTTAAGGAATAGCCAAAGATACGTATCTTGACATCTTCATGATTATATTGTGAAGGACAAAAATATTTATTTATAATAAAAGTGACTATCCTTAGATGCTTAAGAGTAATGGCTGTATTACCACATGAGAAAACAGGCAATTTAGGAATGGCCTCTTTTGGCATGTCATGAAAGGTGTCATCCATGATGACCTACTTAAAGGGTAAGTGGATGTTAGAGAAAGAGATCTGTGTTCAAGAATAGTCAAAAGGTCCTCAAGAAGCGAGCTTCTTAGTAGGAACTCCTGTAAGAAATGAAAGAAATGGAGTCACCACTTGAACATGAAACTAATTCTAAAATAGAAGAAATAATCAAGAGTAGCAGATGGATATTAGGGGGGATTCTTGTCTGAGAGTAAATAAATGAATAAGTGGAGTCGCCACCAAAACAAGAAGCCAATCAAAATGTCCAGGTGCTAAAGGTGTAAATGATGAAATGATTAGTGATATGACGAAAGATATGATGATGAAACGACGCCAGAAAATGCTATGCTGTGCGACGAGCTAACGAATGGAAAAAAAATATTAGAAGATTATAACATGTTGTTAAGACCAAGGATAGAAAAAAATCTATCCCCAGAAACGGCGCCAAAAAATGTTGTTGCACAGAATGTCTAGGCACCACGACAACGACTTAGATCAGGGGCTGTCACCCTGATCCCCAATCTCTCTATCTAAGTTGTCTCCTTTCAAGCTAAGGGAGGTAGACCCTAACGAAAATGAAGAAGGAGAACTGGTTGGAGACCAACCAATTCAGGAGACACAGCTAGATAACCAAATACTTGTTAAGATTTATGAGATTTTATAGATCCAATTAGATTCAGAACTTTAAAACTAGTGCCTTATGGAGTCAAAATATCCTGTTATGAAACTAAAGTCAAGTATTTGATATGTAACTGCTGCTATGAAAATAGATTCATCACAATGATATTCGATGAAACATCCTCACAATTATGCATTAACCATCCTGGATAAAGACATGCAATTTATCATTACTTGAAATATTTCCAAATTTAACTTAAACAATTAATTACCAATTTCAAGCAACTTAAAACCACAATTAAAAATAGCTCAAAAATCATTAACCACAGCCAAGCATTAAACTTTGAACCAACGATTTAAATTCGAGATGAAAATATTATCATGAGGGTACCATCGAAATTAAATATCAGATATTATCAATATTTTTGAATTTATGATATTCCAAATAATTCCAATTTAGAAATTAAAAATTTTCATATAGTCAAACTTTAGATAAAAAAATTTAAAAGCTCACTTTGACTATGAAATAAAATTTTTGAGAATTTTCTAAAGTTGAAAATTTAGAAAATTTTGGACCTTTTTTAAATTTTTTATTTTATAATTTTTATAATTTTTTATTTTTATTTTATTTCTATATCTTTTAAAAAATAAAAGATTAAAAATCTAAAACGAAACAAAATTATCTAGAGCAAAGATATCTAAAGCTAAAGTAAAAATTAAAATCTAAAACATTAAAAAATTAAAAAAATCTAACAAAAATGAAAATTAAACTAAAGGAAAATTTTTATTTTTATTTTTGACTTTTTCTAAATCTAAAAGTTAAATAAATAAATAAAATGAAATTCTAAAAAAAATTTAAAACTAAAACAAAACCTAAAGTTTTAAACAAAGCAATCGAATTAAAACTAAAACCAAAATAACCAATGCTAGCCAAACTAAATCAAAATCGAATTAAATTCTAAAAACTAAAATTAAAAAAAATCTAAAAATTAAAACTAAAAGCCTAACAAAAATCGAATTTAATTTGAAACTCTAAACCTAAAAGATGAAATGCATACATTATCTTGTTTTTTTTTGTTTGGTGTGCATTTTTTTGCAGGTTGATGAGCTGGACGGCAGAGAAGAGGGGCATGACGGCAGAGAAGAGGGGAACGATGGTGGCTAAGAGTTCGACGACAGAGGAGGAGGCTGTTGACAACAGCTAAGGGTTCGATGACAGACTATGGAGTGGGAGAGAAGAGGGGCGGCAGATGGGTCTGGTGATTCATGAAGGCTACAGAGGGAGGAAAAAAAATGTACGGAGATTTGTTTGCAGGTAGTGTGGAAATGAATGGAGGGCAGATGCAGAGTGAGGATGACAAGACAGGGGCAACGTATGCATTGACAGGGGCAGCGTATGCAAAGAAAGAGGGATAGAAATGGGAAAGCGAGAGGCAATGTGCAAAAATTATCTTAGGAAAAATCCAGTACATTCGAAATTCCTCCAGCAATTAAAATTTTTCCCATATAACTCAGATTTTTCAGGATGATGATTTAAATGCACCTGAGATTAAAAAAATAACATTCATAATTAAAAATTTTCCCATATAACTCAGATTTTTTAGGATGATGATTTAAATGCACCTGAGATTAAAAAAATAACATTCATATCTGCCAGCAGAAATGATCCTGAGGCCAGATCTTACCCTTTGGGGGTTAGATCTGGCTCATAGCTAAAAAAAATTATGAGAAACCCCTTGCAAACTTGTAAAAAACCAGAACAAATCCAAATCTGTGCACACAAAAAATTAATAAACCCTTACACCCTAGAGAATATACACAAATTTACAATGCTAATTTACAGATTAGAGGCCCTCATGGCCAGATTTAAACATAAAAATGCAGAATCGGTTTACATTATTTATAAAAATGTCGGCTGCTGACGGAAACTAAATGGCGTGAACACATCGAACATGATGAATCCCATTTGAAAAAATGGGGGTGTATTTCTATGGGGTCATTGACAAAGAGTGGTCAACACGAAGTTTGCTTGAGATTTTCAACATTTTTTTGGGTTGACTTTGGCTATCTTTGGAGGCCGCATTGATTGGGTTTGACCGAGCTGATTTGAAGGAGAATTTATGCTAGTTTGACTAGCGTTGAATTTTTGGTTAGGGCATCCTGTTGACTGTTGTTTGACTGGATTTTTTTGACGGTTTTTGGGAAAGTGAATTTTGTATAATGTACTCTCTCTCAGCTGAACTTTTGAAGAATAATAAGAAGATTTGATCAAAGGTTTTTCTCCACATTGGGGTTTTTCCCTGGCATCCGCCAGATATTGTGTTCTCTTGTCTTGGCTTGTCTTCTTCTTATTATTTATGTTCTATCTTCATTTACTATCAATGTTAATGTGATTTCTAATATGGAAATTGATATTGGGCTAATAATAAAATTGAAGTAAATTTCTCTAAAGAATATAGAACATACCATTGTTAACTAAAATTAACAATCATTGAGCATGACAGAAAAAAAGGTGTAGAGCCGAGACATCTGTGAATTATGGCATAGGAGACTTGGCTATTTGCACCATGGGCCTTGAAGATCATTCAACAATTTTCTATAGGACTTCCCAAAGGTGCACTAGAGCAGCGAGATACATGCAAAGGGTGTACACTGGGGAAGTACACCAAAGCCACCTTTCATGATAAGGACAATAGAGTTCAAGCAATCCTTGAAAGAGTTCACTCGGATGTGTGTGGACCTTTCTCAATAGCCTCCACGACCAAGCACAAGTATTATGTTATATTTGTAGATGATTTATCATTTAAGTGTTGGATTTTCTTAATGTAGAAGAAAGACCAGACATTCTCCAAATTTGTTGAATTTAAAGCACTTGTTGTGAAAGGAATTGGTAGGAAAGTGAAGGCTTTGAGGAGCAATAACAGTGGAGAATATGTGTCGAATGAGTTCAAGAAATTCTGTCCAAAGGAAGGCATTCGAAGGGAGTTAATAGCACCCCATAAACCACAACAAAATGGGTGGCTGAGAGGAAGAAAAAAAGTATTTTGGGAGCTGCACGGGCAATGTTGCATGATCAAGGCCTACCATTTCACTTGTGGGCCGAAGCATGCAACACAACGATATATGTGTAGAATAGGAGTCCTCATCGGTTTCTCGGGATGAGTACACTAGAAAATATTTTTTAGGGAAGAAACCAGATATGTCACACTTCAAGATATTTGGTTCATCAGTTTACTGTCATGTTTGCAAGGATGCAAGGAAAAGGCTAGAACCACAGCGGAAAGTTGTGCTTCTCTGTCCTGTAGATTCTCTTTTAGTCTCTGATTTTCTAATTGAAATTGTTCTCTCATGCTTGACTCTCTTAATTTTAGGTTGGCCATTTCTCTGCCCATTTATTCCAATTTCTCCTCCATAAGACTCACATCCTCTACCTTCTTTGATTTTGCGATCTGCATCCATCAATGAGTTTTTCCACTCTCTTTTTCCAATTCGAATAAGAGGGTGAATGCAAATGTCTCGGGTATAATCCTACCTACCTCCACAAATTTATAAAAGGACCCAAGGATAGGTTGTGGTTCATGCTCCTTGAGTCCTTGGGGACTATTAATTTTTCTTAGGGCTATATTTTTCTTTGCTTTGATAATTTCATTTCTTCTTTAACACATTAAGTTCACCCCATAACATCATAACATTATTCAAATTTACATCATTATTCAACAACATATGGAACTATGTAGAAAGAAAAAAATCATCATCATCAATGCAACGTAACATAAAAGAACAATAAAATAAAAGCATTCACACATAGAGACACCAGGATTGTTCGGAGACCAGGGAAAAGCCCACTATGGGGAAAACTCTTTCAAATTCTTCTTCTTATTATATTATAATTGAATGATTAAGCAAAAGAGAGTACAATGATCTGTATCTTCATCCATAACCCTAATCAGCAAAAATCAGCTAAAAAATATCCATGAGATGAACTGAATCATGCTTATACTCAAAACCCTAATTCTGAAGCCTATAATGAACTGTCACTGAATTCGGTCAACTACTGAACACTATGGTTAATGGACGAAAACTTCGGTCAACAAAAAAATGAAAATTTAGGTTCCAGTTGTAGGGAGGAAGTGGGCATGCGAGCGACTGTAAGCTTTTAGTCGCTCCCATGAGTTTGAAAGCCAACAACTAGTTGAATCTACTCTTTTGTAAGCTTGCGACTGTGGCCTAGAAACCCTAGAAGCGTGTGGGAACTTCAGACCCTGTACCTTCTCCTTCGTGCGAACTCATTATCTACAAGCATGCTTCATACCTATGCCATCCAAAACCAAGAAAGAGAATATAAGAATGATTCATGATGATGTTCAAATGAAGTTGAGGTCACTTGTATTTATAGCCTTCCAAGGGGGTCCACTTTGCTTTAGGGTTGACCTGTCCAAATGTGCATATGTGGGCTTTTTTTCCTAAGTAAACTTTCCCTTATTCGATTTCAGTTATCTTTGGGTCGATTTTGGTCCTCTTGAAAAGATGACTTCAATGAAATCATCATCTCTAACAAACCCAAAGTGGAATTTGACTGCAGTTTCATATTTTAACAGGGACCTACTCCTTTCTCTTGTGATGTGGCTACCCTTTCCTATAACACTTTCTCTTGATCTTGTAGCAGATTTGTTCCTTCCTATAGTAGCCCTATCTCTTCCTCTAGCTCCCTTGGTTTCTCCTGTAACACCTCTTCCTTCTCCTATAGCTCCCCTATTTTCTCTTGTAGCTCCTTTTCCTTCTCCTATAGCAGGGTAGCTTGTGCTTTGAGCTTCTTAGATGTGACTGCTCTAGTGGTGGGCCTTCCTGTGGGTGGTAAAGGTTGTGTACCCTTGGCTTTAGGGATGGTAACCTCCTCAGTTCTCCCTTCACCAGGTACCAATTCTCCTTCCTAGATGGTTGACTCATCAATTTCGATTGTTACTATGGAAGGAGGTTGAGGTTTCCCTTGCTTGATCCTGGTGCTCTTTCTCCTCTTAAAGTACAAGGGGCCCTGCTTGGGTTGCCTTCTTATGGGCCTGATAGGTGTGCTAAGTGTGGCCAAGGTAGTATCCACCACTTGTTCTGTGTTCCCTAGTGAGAGGCTTATTTTTTCCCCTGTTTTCTTGTCTTTTAAGATCTAGAGGGCCCCTCAGGGGTTTCTTCTTCCCCTATCTTTTCTCCTCCCTTTTTCTATTCTTATTCCTCTTCTCCATCTTTTATTCCTCCAACACTAGATTTTTGTGTCTCTTCTTGTTGTGTTGAGGTAAGGGCTTGTGTCTTAATGAAGGCCTCCCTATCCATGTCCATAAAGTCAACCCACAACATAGAGCTTCTGAGATGGCTTAAGGCATCCATTACAATGAGTCTGATGAGGACATGATGAGAAATGTAATAGTGCTTTCCTCCCTTGAATCTCTGGATCATTTCAATTATAGATTGGAGGAAATTTGGAACATTAAGCCTGTTGGGGATGGGCAATTATTCTTGGAACCTTAACTCATAGAGAAACCTAAATTGATAGGCATATATAACACTCAACCTCCCTTCACATGATACGTATTTAAGGATGTTATAGGCTATTTCATCCCAAGGTTAGGGAAGACTTTATCTTCTTACTCCATTTTTGTCTTCAACAAGTTTCTTTTCAAGGAAGAAGAATTTTTTCTTGGTTGTGACAAATACTGTCCTATTCTCTTTACCCCATCGAACCCCTAAGGGTATGGTGGTCACTCTGCTGATGAACTCTACATTCGGATGGATGGCAAGTCCCCTAAAAAAAATGGTAGCACTATCCTCTCCCTAAGAATTAGGGGCCATGGAAAACTCATGTGTTACCTCATCATCATACCCCTTCCATTGCTCAAAGAACCCCATACACTGGTGTCTCAGAAAAATGTCTCTCACAGGAGGATGTTCATTGATTCTATTGGTATTTGTGGGATCTCTTCGATTGAAACCTCTTCCCAGGACTTCTACTACTATTATTTGAAGGGAATTTTTCAATATTTCTCTCTGAGTAGTCTAGGTTGCAAAGGTAGAGATATGGTGGTTGATGTTTTTTGTTTTGGTTAGAGAAGGAGAATAATGATACCCCCTACCTCAGTGAGAGACTTCCTATGATCTTGCCTTACATTTATTATATAAGAAAACAAATTCTTCAAAGGAATTTGCCTCTACATGGTTTTGCTACAGGATGCTTGTAGCAGACAAAAATCACTTCATAACTGTATGAAAGGTGAGGGCGGAGGATGCCACTTATCGTTCTTCTTTATGTTCATGGGGGTTTGGAGGAAAATTATCAGTGTTTTGGACTCCTTTTCACCTCTCTGCCCAATCTTGTAGCATCTCCTTCACATCACTATAGCAATCCTGGTATTCCTGTAGCAGTGGTGTATGGTCCAGTAGCACTTGCAAACCAACTCTGTAGCTATTCTGTAGCACTGTAGGTAGCCTATGATAGCATCTAGTTTGACCTACAATATCTTGTTGGTCCTCTCTAACTGTTTTTGGGAATGAGCATCGGTCCAAGTGAAATCAAGCCTTGTACTTTTATTCCCTTTTGTGGTAATGGGATCGACGTGCTTGTTGACCTAGCCTCTGTACATATTTACTCTTTTAGTCGTTGTCCCCAATCCTTGTATTTATCAATCCCCCTACTTCGATTTTTCCACGTTGCATGGGTGGTTGAGTAGACTGTAGTTTACTAATCGAAGGTGGCCAAGTTTACTGTCCACCTCCAACCCATAAAAACTCTATTCTCACTCATTAAACACATCTTTTACCATTGTGCGCATAGGGAAGAGGTGTGTGGTGTCATACATCAGGCTATCTGTGATGTCGAGTTGTTGGAGATGCATGCATGCCACTGCTGAAATCAATGACTGATCAACTGCTCTTTGAATGTGCTTTCTTCCATTGACTTTCTTATGTATAGGTCCTCTTTAAACAACAATATGAGGATGTATTTGGCTGATGAAATTTCTCTTCAATGTAGGTCTTTTCTAGTGTTTGATTTGTTGCTACTGGAGTGGATTGGTGGTCTTGCAGCTGCTCCTCAAGTATGGTGTGATTTATCTAAGCCTCAGGGATGGCATCTTGATGAGGTGGCCAAATCTTCATTCTGGAGCTGCAATAGTCCTTTGTATATGGTTTTATTGGATTTGTGTAGGATGCTACAAGATTGATCTCCTTCTTGTAGTAGTGACACGGTTCCTTCTCAAAACCTCATACTGCATTCAAGTACTTGGATAAATCATAGTAAGCCTAGGGACATAGGCTTCTGATGGTGGTGAATCTCCTTTTTTCTATGTTTTTTATGGACAGAGGTGGAATCTTGAGGATGGATTAGCTAAATGGAGTGGAAGAGAGGTGAAGGAAGTTGGGTGGACCTATCCTAACATTTCCCAAGGAAAAATATGACTTCTGACCCCTTTTTCTAAGTGGATCTCGATCTGATAACTTTTCTGGTCGATCTTATAGTTGTTCAGGAAAATCCTATAGCACTGTAGGGTTGAGGAGAAATTGGGTGCAGTTTCTTGCTAGGTGATGGAGAGATATAGGGAGATGGATAAATGATGATGGAAATGTACTGGTTAGGCTGAGGGAATGGAGAAATGGGTTGTGGTCTTTGTTCCTTCAATTGTTGTCCCCTTGATTTTCTAGAGTATTTCAAAAGAAAAATGTTAACATAATTTTTGTAAGGACTCCTCCTTGTGTTTCTAATTTTTTTTTTAATTTTTTTAATTTTTGGGACGTGCAGACTGTCTCTAGAGAGGTTTTCAATATGCATGCCTGCCCCAGGTGCCTTAGAGGAGGTTTTCACCTAGGATCTTTTCATCTTATTTTTCTTTTCTTTTCTTTTCTTTTTCTCTTGGGTTGCCTCATAGATGTTTTCAACCCTAGAGTTGGTCTTAGATGCCTCATGGAGGTTTTCACCTAGGCCCTTTATTTTTTAAAATTTATTATTATTATTATTATTTTGCTTGTTAGAAGCATGGTGAAATGATGGTTGTGAGCCTCCAAATCACATTCATCTCCTTGCTAATTGAACTAATAAGCTCCTCTTTGGATAGAGGTCTTTTGTACACTTTCAATCGATAATCATTGACAAGCAAGGGGATACCTTCCTCATCAATTGTTCTAATTTGGAAAAACCCATTCTCATGAAATTTTTCCACTAGATAAGGGCCCAACCATGTTGTCATTAATTTTTCCTTGAAATCCTTGAATATTGAATCATACAACAGGGCCCAATCACCTTCTTGAAAAGCCTTTTCCCTAATGTGCTTGCCATGCCAAATATTCCTTTTTAGCTGGACCACCTCACTATGTTGGAGAGATTGCAATCTAAATTCATCTAAACCATTGAGTTGGAGAAGCCTCTCTTTTCTTGCTACAATGAGGTCTAAGTCTAACTGTGCTGCCATCCTCAGGGTATTATATTCAAATTCAGAGGGCCTTATTTCCATAGATTAATTCAAATGGGGTAAATCTAGTGGTGGTTTTCCAAGTGGCATTTAGGCCCAAGTGGCTTCTATAAGTCTGTCTGCCCAATCCTTTCTGTTGTTGCTAAAAACCTGAGTCAAAATGTTCTCCAAGGCTTTGTTTGTGACTTCCACTTGTCCATTTTCCTGAGGGTGATAGGAAGTGGTTGTCCTGTGCTTGACATGGTGCTTCTTCATGATATCTTCAATAAGATTTGAGGTGAATTGTGTCCCTTGATTAGTGACCTCCCTTGGAAAACCAAACTTGTAGAAGATGTTCTCCCTCAAAAATTCAACCACCTTCTGCTTAGGTGTTGCGTTTAATGCCTTTGTTGACCCATTTAGTTTGTCCTGGTGGGGGATCAATGGGACTAATGAAGTCCATGCCCCATTTCTCAAATGGCTCTACAGTCACTTGAGGTTGTAGGGGCATTTCATCCTTAGGTGTGGACTTTCCCATCCTTTGGCACTGATCACATCTGGTGGTGTACCTCCTTGCATCCTGATGTAGAGTGGGCCAGTAGTAACCAATTTGTGGAACTTTGAAGGTTTTCCTCTTTGCAAAAAAGTGGCCTCTGTAAGGTCCATCATGACATGCTGAGAGGATGTCAAAGACCTCTTCCCTCACGTATCTTCTCAAAATTTGGTTTGACCCCAACTTGAAAATTCTCTCCCAATCCATTTGAATGGGGCACTCTTCCTAATAATATTGCTCCTCCCTGGAGTATAGATTAGGGGGGAACCTCCCAGCAACCATGTAGTTTTCTATATCAGCAAACCAAGGAGATAGCACCGAGATGGAAAATAGGTGTTGATCCAAGAGTTGATTACCTACCATCTCCTCATTCCCTGTAAGCAAGGTTAGTCTTGAAAAAAAATCTGAAACCACATTCTCTTTCCTTGGTTTGTCAACAATAAATAAATCAAATTTTTGCAATAAAAACAACCCTCTAATTATCTTAACATTGACATCAGGCTTATTCACTAAATAGTGAATGGTTGCATGATCAATGTGGACAAATTTTTGATATCTAGTGATGTTGTGCCTAAACTTGTTCACAGAGTGTACCACATCAAGGAGCTCTTTTTTAGTGGCTGTATGATTTAGCTTGGCCTTAGAAAGGTTCTTACTGATGAAATAGATAGCATAGGGCAATTTTTCTTTCGCTTGTCCTAAGGCTTCTCTTACAACATTATCTGATGCATCTGTGTGGATATGGAAAGGAAATGCCCAATTGGGACCCCTAAGGATGGGTGAAGTGGTGAGTTTCTCCTTCAAAAATTCAAAGGCATCTTGACATTTATTTATCCAACAAAAGTCTGAATTTTTAGGCAATAGTCCAAATAAGGGTGAAGTCAATTTACTGAAGTCCTTAATGAACCTTCTATAGTACCCAGCCAATGTAAGAAATCCTCTAACATCTCTTTGTTTTTGAAGGATAGGGACCCTTTTAATGATGGCAACATTGTTGGGGTCAACCTGTATCCCTTCCTTGGATATGGAATGGCCTAGGCTAGTCCCTGCATTCATAAAAAATTCACATTTCTTGGGACTTAATGAAAGGTTCATCTCAATGCATTTCCTTGAGACTTTATATAGGTTAGAAAGAGCTTCTAGGAAGTCACAACCACAAGGGATGAAGTCATCCACGTATATCTCAACAGTGTCATGGACAAGGTTAGCAAATATACTTAGAACTGCCCTCTAAAAGGTAGTAGGGGCATTTCACGAACTGAATGGAAGGACCCTATAGGAAAAGGTACCTAAAGGACATGTGAATGTGGTCTTGTATTGGTCCTTAGGGCTGATATGTATTTGGTTGTACCCACTAAACCCATATAAGAAGGAAAATAATCTCTTCCCTGTAAGGCCATCCAGGACTTGGTCAATGAAGGGAAAAGGGAAGTGGTCTTATTTGTAGCCTTATTAAGTTCTCTATAATAAAAAAAAATCCTCCAGTTCCCATTTTTCTTGGGGACTATGAAAAGGGGGGACACCCACTCACTATTTAAAATGGGGTATATGAACCTTGCGTCCAATAAATTTTGTACTTCCTCTTTCACAATGTCTTTTAAAGTTGGATTCATCCTTCTATGGCATTGTCGCACAGGCTTGCATCCCACTTTGATGTAGATATGATGAGTACAAACTGAGGGATGCACACCTTTCATCACCTTAGAGTCCCAAGAAAAAGCATCCAGGTGTTGCCTGGACACATTGCATACTTGTTCTTCCTGCTCAACTGAGAGAGAGAGGTTGATATTTATAAGTTTTGGATGGGCTAATCTCTACAACTTTGGCATGATCTAGAGTAGGATCAATAGAGCACAAATTAGTCCATGGGTTGCTCTTGGATTCTTGCATCATTTCATCAACTGGCATGGTAGTGGGAGGTAGATTCTGTAAGATATGGTCAATAAGGTCATCTTTGTCAAGCTTCCTCCCTCCCAAAGCAGTGTCTAGTATGCATATAGGGTAGAGCGATGCCTGATAAATTTCTTCCTCATCCTCATCCTGTAACAACAAGGGAAAGTCATGCTCAATAGAAGGTTGAGCAAGAGGATAGAACACAAGCTATTTTGATAGATGCCTATTATTGATGGTCATGTTCTCAACCATGCAACTAATGTAGGCATCAAGAATGGCCAATCAAGGTCTTCCCAGGATGAGGGGGTAACCCTTAAACTTGGTTTTGGGCTGGAGGACAAGGAAATCAGTGGGGTACTCCCAAGAGTGAATGGAGACCATCACATCCTCAATAACTCCCTCAAGAGCTACTATGGATCTATCGGCAAGTTGCAACACTGTGGTGGTATTCCTCAAGGCCCCTTGAAGGTTGAGCTTAAGCATGGTTTCCTTGGTCATCACATTGATTGCAGCCCGAAGGTCAATGTAATGTCCCCAAATTAATTAATTTTGTTAGGAAGAATTTCTATTTTTTCAATTTTGGCAATTGGGAGATACTTTGGCCCACAAATTAGGAGAATGGATAAATGAAAAGAAGATTCGATTTTTGGGTAAAGAGAAGGACCCACTTTAGAAAAGAAGGCTTCCAAACATTAGAAAAGGAAATAAAGTGAAGTGAAAGTGGAATGTGGGGGCCACTCCAAAGTGAATTTGTACCCCTTCGAAGAATTCAAATTTGTGGGAAGAGAGAAAGGAGGGAACTCGACTTGTGGGGCCCACATGGAGGAAGAAAGGGAAAACAAGATAAACAAAGGTGGAGGGCCTCATTTTGGGGACTTTTTTCTCATTCATCATCTAAAACAATGCTTTCTCAAGTTGTTTAGCTGGGTCAACCGAGTGTTGTTCAACACACGAGATCTCCAAGTGGATATCTCAACCTACCTTCGAGGGAATTTGAGTGCCATCCCTAGGAGGAGTTCCACTTCGTATTGCAGAGTTGTTCTGATGGTTATTGAGGCAAAGTCGCGGGTTTTCTCAGTAGGTTGGCCACAGAAGAGGATTACACACTACTTGGGAGAGACAGTTCTAGGGCAACATTTTGTCGGGATTTCAGGGAGATAATTAGACTACAAATTGCTGAAGATTTGGAGTGTTGGTTCAACACAATTCAGTGGAGTTTTGCTGTGGCAGTATCACCTTTCCAAGGATTGTGTGGGCCTACACAGAAGCTATTTCTGGGCCACATGTGGGATTTGTGGGGAGGCACAATTGAAGCTTGATAGAGCTGGGATTTGTGGAGGCTACCAGAGGGATTTTTTGCTAGCATTTGTCATCATTTTACAGGGGTTGTGAGGTAATATCTACAGGTGGGATGAATTTCCCAGTTAGTGGAGGAACAAGTGGAAATTGGGGAAAAATTCAAAGGTCTAAATTAGGCCCAAATATTTCTAAGATTTTCTGGGTTTATGGTGGAGAGCCCAAGATTAATATGGTATAATTTTCTAAGCACTCTAGAGGGCTCAAACATGTGTCTCTTTCTAACCAATAGTTGTTGGTAATTTGCACCATTTTATGGGTTTTCCGGGTGGTTGGTTTTTTTTAGTCTTTATAGCATCAGATGTGTTCTAGCCATGAAATTTTGTGCAGACGCTGGAATAAATGAGATCTCCACAACCCCGAAATCGTTTCTAGAAATTACACCTAGAAGTGTATCAATTAGATTATTAACCGATTTTTAAATATTTCCTAAGTCTAAACTTAGGGAATATGGTTAATTAATCAGTATTAATTGAGATAAGATGAGAATAGTCTAGAAACTCACACGGATTGTTCTAGATATGATCCTAGCCATCGATTATGTTTTAATGTTGGCCGTTGGTGCTCCAACAATGGATCATAAGAGGAGATCAATGTGGTGATGGAGAATACACTTGATCAGTTCAATTTCTTGGTAGATCAATTTCCAGAGTAGTAGCAGTTATTTTCCAAAGAGAGCCAAAGATTGATGCAGTGAGAGAGGGGCAGGGACACTGAGGCTGGAGGAAGTATTCTAGATCTAGTGAATGCATTTGCAGAGAGGTATAAGAACCATAGAGATGTTGATGCAGGGACTGTGTAGTAGCTTCTAGAGGTAGTTTGATTTGCAGATTCGTGAACTTGTTCTAGCATTCCAATGGCAAAATAATTTTGCAGAGGCCGAGAGAAGTGTTTACAGAGTCAAAGGCAAGTAGAAGAGGCAGATATATCTGAGATCCAGGTTGTACAGATTAGTGCCTACATAGTGCCCACATAGAGGGTCATACAGGGCAATTCGTAGATGGTTTCAGAGCCATTCTTTAGAGCCAGATTCGCCTGTGGGATGAGGAAAATTCCTCACTAGATTTTTGCCAGTATTTTTCTCTGTGGGATTGCTAGATTTTGGCATCCAGTTGTACTCATAATTTCTCACTGTTGCATTGTTGACCACACTTTGTCAACGACCCCATAGCAGTACACCCCCATTTTTACAAATGGGATTCATCATGTTCGACGTGGTCACGCCATTCAGATTCCATCATCAGTCGATAGTTTTATGAATGATGTAAATCCATTCTGCATGTTTATGATGTAAATGATCTAAGTAAGACCATCATGTATGTAACAACCTAGGTAAGCCTAGTATGTTGATGACGATTTCTATCCTAGGAGGTTTTTTGTCTCACTGATTTGCTTGTGTTTTTCGACACACGTGATCGGCAAAGTTTTCCCCTCCAGCCTCACTCCAAATCTAGGGTGGATTTTGTCATCAAGATGCTAAGTGAGTCCTAGTGTTTTCTATCAAGTCTTTGTAAAAGTAGTTTGGGAATAATCCTAGCTAGTTGGATAGATTATTTTATTACAAGCTACTTGGTCTACTAGATCATGTATTAAGTCGCAGAATTGGGTACCTATTTGAGGGTCTATACGAATGGGTATTCGCCCTTCATGTGTCTAAATGTATTTATCTTATGTAAAGAGGGTTGAAAAAAATAATTAAATCCCCTCTCAGTCAATTAATTAAATTTTTCGGCCAAATTAATTAAAAAATCTTAAGCCAGAAATTTAATTAATTTTAGGTCCTAGATGAGTATAAAATTCTTCAAAGGCAAAATTCGTTGGTCCTTAAGAAATGATTTTTTAAAGGCCCCAGGCCAAGGGAATATTGAGAATTTCAAGAAATTTTGGACCCTTGGGCCTAGGTGGTTAAGTCAAAGTCAAAATTTTGAGGTAATTAACTCAAAAATAGTATTTTTGAGTTAATTAAAATGGAATTAAATGATAAATTTGTTTTTCCTCAAATTTATAATTTCGACGGTCCAGATTAAAAGATGATCAAATCTTTTCGACGGTCGAGATTATTTTGACATGGATCAATCAAACTAGCCGTTGGAGATTTTATCTTATAAATTAGAGGTCTTTGTTAGTCTTGGAATCATCTGATCTTTGGATCGTGCACTTGTTTTCGGAAGCTCTTGTGATTCTTTTTGATGAATAAAGCATAAAGACTTTGGGGTTACAAATTTTGATGTTCCTTTCTGGATCTATGTGGTGATTTGTCTCTAAACTCTGCTACTTAATTTGGTATTTTATGGTTAATGGCCTTCATGAATTAATCTGCATACATGTATCTTGTGTAGTTTTCTAGATTTATAAAATGGCATTTTTTATTTAACAGAAATACTAGTTATCTATTTTTCTGAAAGATCTCATGTTATTTTCTTAAATCTCTATCAATCTAAAGTTCAGATCTAAGTGTGCAGGGAATATTTTTAAGGTTTGAGCATTTGGAGAAGTCTTCAGTTAGACCAGTTGACTCTCAGATAACATAAATTTTAAAATCTCATTATTTGTTGATTTCCAAAGCTATCTTATGGAATTAATGGTTTTGCAGTTTTCTAGGACTTGTGCCTCTCTTTAAAAATTTGAATTTCTAAAAAATTGTGCTGAAATGGGTTTAAATCTGGCTATGAGGGCCTCCTAATTTGTAAATCAGCCTTGTAATTTTTTATTTATTTTTAGATCTAAGAGTTTATTTCCATACGTGGTTTGGATTTGATCTGATTTGTGCAGGTTCTACAGGGATTTTTTCAGAAAAATTTTAAGATTTGGCTTCAGATCTCTGATTCAAAAAATTTGAAAATCTGAATTTCTGATGAAATTTGTTGCTAGGTGAGGAGAAATTGTTTCGGGAAAATTTCTCTATCATTAATCTTTGCAATTAAATTGTTGATTTTCCCTTCATTGCTCAATCACTATTCTACCTGCAAATCTACCTCTGCATCCGTACGGAAAATTTTCTGAGCTGCATGAATTCCAAAATTGATTGCAGAAATGATCAAATTTTAGCCTGATTCCCTCCATGCATGACTATTTTACCCTAATTCGCCTGCTGCAATTACCAATTTCACCTTGGTCAGTCGAATTCACTGATTTCATTGTCCGTACACTATACGGCCTTCCAAATCTACATGTAGAAAATTGAAACTGTAAAAATTGAAATTGATTTGCTCGGTTGCCCATCTACATCTGCTCATCTCTTCCCTGCATTCGTACATCTTTCGAATTTGCATCTCTCTGCTGATCTTGCCATCCGTACGGCTATACGGATATGACGTTTTTTTTTTTTTTTTTTTTGAGAAAGTGCCTGCGTAAATTTTTTTGAGTTCAAGTGGCTTTATCGTAAGTTTTAATTTCGTTAAGCTTTGTTTTGGCTTCAGTTTTTTTTTTTTTTTTTAATTTTTTTTTAAATTTTTAGATTTTAACTTAGTTTAGTTTAGAATTTGTTTTAATTTAGTTTTAAATTTTTTATTTTAGATTTTTACTTTAGCCTTAGATTTAATTTAGTTTAATTTTAACTTTAAATTTTAGCTTTTAGTTTATGATTTTAGATTTAACTTTTGTTACACAGTAATTTGTCACCATCCCTGCAATCCCCGTCTCGCCCATTGCAGGTTCATTTTTGTGACCAATAAGCAGTGTCATGCCTTGCAAATACCATCATTGCATCCCTTTCCATGAGGACAACATTCCTTCTGTTGATTATTTCCTGAGCAGACCCCTAAAAACACCTGTTTTTGCCTTGGCGCTGGTAGCCTGTTATGTACTCGTGCCAATGGGGGAAAATTAACACTGATCCCACGCCAATTGGCGCTCTGTCCCAGTTAAGCACCCGTGCCAATCTGCTTTTGGAAAGTTTTTTAAAAAAGAGGCGAAGTTTTGATTACAACAACTTCGTGGATGAGGCATCAGGAGTGGTTTCGCCTGAATAACCACGGCCTTCCTCCTTTGGCCTCTTGTTTCCACCTTATGGGGAACCTCCCAAGGGATAAGGCCTCCCTTCCACTATTGTAGGGATCCCAACCTCCTCCTCTCCTCTATAAATATAACCTTCATGCATTGATGAAAGGGCTGAATGGCTGAATAGCTAGTTCCAGAATCTCCAAGTTCCCAAGAGCTTTTACATCCTTATGCTGCAAGAGCCTTCTTGATTCCCTTAAGGCCAAATCCAAGCAAGGATACTATTTCCAAGTATCTGGAGAGAGAGGCTTGTCCCATCCCTAACGGGCTTTACCGAGACATGTTGTGCTGACAACCCGCTAAAGGAGAGTGCTGCGTCGAAGCTATGGTTGTATTCTTCTTTTGACTCTTAATGATAAGCGACTATCGGTTATGGTTCCACTCTTGTTCTTGATTATGTTCATGAGTTTTGTCCTCTTCGACTGACATATAGTTGTATGTACTGGATTTTATGCTTGTGTTTGTGTTGTTTCTTGCATGTGCAGATGTCCGATCACAGAGATCGTGAGGATTGTGATCTGCCAGGGCGAAGGAATGGGAGCACCAACTCTTCTACAAACGACAGCGTCGGATTCCAGGTAAGCCTTCCTCGCAAGTCGGTTTATTTGCAATTAGGAACCTGCACCGTAGCATGTTTGATTGTTGCTAGACCCGATCTGGGCTAGTAGGGATCTCCTCTGTCCGCAGAGGGGATTTACCTCCTCAACAACTTAGATTTTAATTTTGTCCATAGTTTTAGTTCTATTTGTATATAATTTTCTTTTAGATTTAATTTAGAAAATAAAAAAATTAAAAAATTAAAAATAAAAAATAAAATAAAAAATAAATTTATTTTACCCTTTTAACTTTAGCTTTAGTTGTAGTTGTATATACACTTTTTTTTTTTTTGGTTTAGTTTCATTAACTTTTAGATTTTAAAATATAAAAAATAAAAAATAAAAGGATAGAAAATATTTTTTTTTACCTTTTTGACTTTGGCTTTAGTTTTACCTTAGTTTTAGATTTTAGATAAAAATTAAAAAAAATAAAAATTATAAAATAAAAAAATATATAAAAAAAATGTCTAAATTTTTTTATAAATTTTCAACTTCAGAAAATTCTCAAAAAACATTTTATTTCATAGTCAAAGTGAGCTTTTAAATTTTTATCTAAAGTTTGGCTATATGAAATTTTGATTTTCGAATTGGAATAATTTGGAACATTATAAATTCGGAAATATTGATAATATCTGGCATTTAAATTTGATGATTGTCTTATGATAATATTTTGTTTCAATTTTAAATCGTTGATTCAAAGTTTAATGCTTAGCTGTGGTTGATGATTTTTGAGTTATCTTTAATTTTGGTTTTAAGTTGCTTGAAATTCATATATAATTGTTTAAGTTCACTTTGGAAATATTTCAAGTAATGATAAATCGCATGTCTTTATCGATGATGGTTAATGCATAATTCTGAGGGTTTTTCATCGAATATCATTGTGGTGAATCTATTTTTCATAGCAGCAGTTGTATATTAGATACTTGACTTTAATTTTATAATGGGATATTTTGACTCCATAAGGCACTGGTTTTAAAGTTTTGAATTTAATTGGATCTATAAAATCTCGTGAATCTTTACAAGTATTTGATTGTCTGGCTGTGTCTCTTGAATTGGTTGATTCTCAACCAGTTCTTTTCCTTCATCTTTGTCAGGTTCTACCTCCCTTAGCTTGCAAGGAGACAGCTTAGATAGAGAGATTGGGGATCAGGGTGACAGCCCCGGATCTGAGCCGTTGTCGCGGTGCCTAGACATTTTGTGCGACAACATTTTTTGGCGCCGTTGTCGGGGATAGAGTTTTTTTGTCCTTGGTCTTAACGAGATTTTCTAATCTTCTAATCTTTCCTCGCCATGCATTATCCTGTCACAAGGAATCACATTTTCTGGCGTCATTTCATCATTCATCATCTCACTAATCATTCCATCACTGTATCTTTAGCACCTGGACATTTCAGTTGGCTTCTTGTTTGGGTGGCAACTCCACTTATCCATCTATTTACTCCCAGACAAGAATTCCCCCTAATATCCATCTGCTACTCTCGATTATTTCTTCTGTTTCAAAATTAGTTTCATGTTCAAGTGACGACTCAAATTATTTCATTTCTTACAAGAGTTCCTGCTAAGAAGTTCGCTTCTTGAGGACCTTTTGACTATTCTTGAACACGGATCTGTTTCTTAACTTTTAAGCAGGTCATCATGGATGACACCTTTCATGACATTCCAGAAGAGGCCATTTCTAAATTTCCTTTTTTCTCAGGTGGTAATTCAGGCATTGATCTAGTGAATCTAAAGATGGTCACTTTTTTTATAAATAAATATTGTCGTCCTTCACAATATAATCATGAAGATGTCAAGATACGTATCTTTGGCTATTCCTTAAAATGTGATGCTATCTATTGGTTTCGAAATTGTCATGAGGAGTATTGTTTACAAGAAATCATCAATGCTTTTAAAGATAAATATATAAAACAATATGACTTGCCTTGTGCTCCCAGTATTATGCAAAATAATGAAATTGATCTTGTAGAGAACTCAACTATCAGCAGGATATTTCCAGATGATTCTCAGGATGAATCCACTTGTACCATGACAGCACAAATCCATGAAAGTGATGAAGCAGAAACAAATTATCAAATCAGTATTGACAACGATAAGCATCTTGTTAACGAGGTTATTCAGATGGTTAAAGATATACAACTAAATCAAGCTCAGGGAATCAAGAATATGGAGGCCAACCAGGCTCAAATCATTAAGAATATGGAACTTAATCAAGAAAAAATAATAGTGGATCACGCCAGAGAAATTGGTTCTATGTAGAGAAAGTTATTGACCCTAGAGGAAAAGACAACAATCATGTAATTCAATCACTCCAATAAAATAATTACCATAGAAGAAAATCATGAGAAGGAGATGAACTGTATGCAAAATATCTTCATGGCCATGAAAGCAGATAATGATAAAATGACTCAAAACATGGAAGCTAACCAGATCAATCTTCAAAATAGGATAAATGCCATTGAAGCAAGTAATGCATAGGAAATAAATGTCATGGAAAACAAGTTAAAGATGATGGAAGTTAATCAATCTAATCAGATGTCTCTTCAACACAATTTGTTGACTATTGAAGAGCTCATGCGAAGGAAATTATTGTTAAGCATTCTAATCAAATGATTGATTTTCAAAATAAGTTGGAAAAAATGGAAAGATCACACATGCAAAATTTCCAACCCAAGTCAGATTTGTCAACAGATCATAGGCCTCCTAGTTGGCTGAAGAAATTTCCATCTCATCACACGGAGGTCACTTTTCCCATTAAGGAATAATTAACTGTGGCTACAAAGGACGTTGAGAAAGACCAAGCTTATGTGTCACCTTTAACAGAGTATATTCAGAATAAGATCGGTCACACTCCAGGTTCATCAGATATTTTGTACAAGGATTTTCAAGATAAGGACAAGAAATCTACAGTGATCTCATTGCTGACATCAAAACCCACTAAGAAGAAGAGAAAAAAGAAGAAAAGAAGAAGTAAGCGGTTTAATTCATCTGATGTTTGAGAGTAGCTTGACATTCGGATAAAATAGAGTCCTACCATATGCAAGATTAGACATGGCACATTTAAAAAGCAGCCTACAGACTTGCCTGAAAGCAGGCAAATGCTTAGCATGCACTATATTGAGCACATTTGATGCCACAGGGCATCCTTTGTATTGTATCTCTAACCCTACACCTTGTTATTTTAGCATTTCATTTTGCAGTTAGAGTAGATTTAATTTTCATGTTAAGTAGAATAATAAATGATAGAAGAGCTTCTAGTTTTCATTTGCTTAATGTTATATGATGATATTTGGATGGACGCTACTTATGTAATTTTGTGTGTTGCTTGGATACAGATTCTAAATTATCACATTCATTCGATGAAGCAACGTGTCCCCAAGTAGAGCCAGATGTTGACCACACTTTGTCAACGACCCCATAGCAATACACCCCCATTTTTTCAAATGGGATTCATCATGTTCGACGTGGTCGTGCCATTCAGATTCCATCATCAGTCGACAGTTTTATAAATGATGTAAATCCATTCTGCATGTTTATGATGTAAATGATCTAAGTAAGACCGTCATGTATGTAACAACCTAGGTAAGCCTAGTTTGTTGATGACGATTTCTATCCTAGGAGGTTTTTTGTCTCACTAAATTGCTTGTGTTTTTCGACACAAGTGATCGGCAGAGTTTTCCCCTCCAGCCTCACCCCAAAGCTAGGGTGGATTTTTTCATCAAGATGCTAAGTGAGTCCTAGTGTTTTCTATCAAGTCTTTGTAAAAGTAATTTGGGAATAATCCTAGTTAGTTGGCTAGATTATTTTGTTATAAACTACTTGGTCTACTAGATCATGTTTTGAGTCGCAAAATTGGGCACCTATTTGAGGGTCTATACGAATGGATATTCCCCCTTTATGTCTCTAAATGTATTTATATTATGTAAAGAGGTTTGGAAAAAATATTTAAATCCCCTCTCAGTCAATTAATTAAATTTTCCAGCCAAATTTATTAAAAAATCTTAAGCCATAAATTTAATTAATTTTAGGTCTTAGGTGAGTATAAAATTCTTCAAAGGAAAAATTCGTTGGTCCTTAAAAAATGATTTTTTAAAGGCCCCAGGCCAAGGGAATATTGAGAATTTTAAGAAATTTTGGACCTTTGGGCCTAGGTGGTTAAGTCAAAGTCAAAATTTTGAGGTAATTAACTCAAAAATAGTATTTTTGAGTTAATTAAAATGACATTAAATGATAAATTCGTTTTTCCTCAAATTTATAATTTCAACGGTCCGGATTAAAAGATGATCAAATATTTTTGACGGTCGACATTATTTTGACATGGATCAACCGAACTAGCCGTTGGAGATTTTATCTTATAAATTAGAGGTCTTTGTTAGTCTTGGAATCATCCGATCTTGGGATCATGCACTTGTTCTTGGAAGCTCTTGTGATTCCTTTTGATGAATAAAGCATAAAGACTTTGGGGTTGCAAATTTTGATGTTCGTTTCTGGATCTATGTGGTGATTTGTCTCTAAAATCTGCTACTTAATTTGGCATTTTATGGTTAATGACCTTCATGGATTAATCTGCATACAGGTATCTTGTGCAGTTTTTTGGATTTATAAGATGAGATTTTTTATTTAACGGAAAGACTAGTTATCTATTTTTCTGAAAGATCTCATGTTATTTTCTTAAATCTCTATCAATCCAAAAGTTCAGATCTAAGTGTGTAGGAAATATTTTTAAGGTTTGAGCGTTTGGGGAAGTCTTCAGTTAGACCAGCCGACTCTCAGATAACATAAATCTGAAAAGCTCATTATTTGTTGATTTCCAAAGCTATCTTACGGAATTAGTGGTTTTGCAGAGTCTTCTAGGAGTTGTGTCTCTCTTTACAAATTTGAATTTCTAAAAAATTGTGCTAAAATGGGTTTAAATCTAGATATGAGGGCCTCCTAATTTGTAAATTAGCCTTGTAATTTTGTATTTATTTTTAGATCTAAGAGTTTATTTCTATACATGGTTTGGATTTGATCTAATTTGTGTAGGTTCTACAGGGATTTTTTCCGAGAAATTTTAAGATTTAGCTTCAGGTCTCTGATTCAAAAAATTTGAAAATTTGAATTTTTGATGAAATTTGTTGCTGGGTGAGGAGAAATTGTTTCGAGAAAATTCCGCTATCATTAATCTCTACAATTAAATCGTTGATCTGCCCTTCATTGCTCAATTGCTATTCTGCCTGCAAATTTACCTATGCGTCCGTACAATCCTTACGGGGAATTTTCTGAGTTGCATGAATTCCAAAATTGATTGCAAAAATTATCAAATTTCGGCCTGATTCCCTCAGTGCATGACTGTTTTACCCTAATTTGCCTGCTACAATTACCAATTTCACCTTGGCTAGTCAAATTCACTGATTCTCATTTGTCCGTACAATGTATGGCCTTCCAAATCTGCACGCAAAAAATCAAAATTGTAAAAATCGAAATTGTTCTGCCTAGTTGCCCATCTGCATCTGCTCAGCTCTTCTGTGTGTCCGTACATCTTCAAATTTTCATCTCTCTGCTGATCTCGACATCCGTACGACGTTTTTTTTTTTTTTTTTTGGAGAAAGAGCCTGCGTAAATTTTTTTTGGGTTCAAGTGGCTTTAGCGTAAGTTTTAATTTAGTTAAGCTTTGTTTTGGCTTTAGTTTTTTTTTTTAGTTTCAATTTTTTTTTAAATTTTTAGATTTTAACTTAGTTTAGTTTGGAATTTGTTTTAATTTAGTTTTAAATTTTTTATTTTAGATTTTTACTTTAGCCTTAGCTTTAATTTAGTTTAATTCTAACTTTAAATTTTAGCTTTTAGTTTAGGATTTTAGATTTAACTTTAGATTTTAATTTTGTCCATAGTTTTAGTTTTATTTATATATAATTTTCTTTTATATTTAATTTAGAAAATTAAAAATTTAAAAAATTTAAAAAAAAATAAAAAATAAAAAATAATTTTTTTTTTTACCTTTTCAGCTTTAGCTTTAGTTGTAGTTGTATATGCATATTTTTTTTTTTTGGTTTTAGTTTCATTAACTTTTAGATCTTAAAATATAAAAAATAAAAGGATAGAAAAGAAATTTTTTTACCTTTTTGGCTTTAGCTTTAGTTTTACCTTAGTTTTAGATTTTAGATAGAAATAAAAAAAAAATAAAAAAATAAAAATTATAAAATTATAAAATTAAAATAATAAAAAAAGTCCAATTTTTTTTACAAATTTTCAACTTTAGAAAATTCTCAAAAAACATTTTATTTCATAGTCAAAGTGAGTTTTTAAATTTTTATCTAAAGTTTGGCTATATGAAATTTTGATTTTCGAATTGGGATTATTTGGAACATTATAAATTTAGAAATATTGATAATATCTAGCATTAAATTTGATGATTGTCTCATGATAATATTTTGTTTCAAATTTAAATCGTTGATTCAAAGTTTAATGCTTAGTTGTGGTTGATAATTTTTGAGTTATCTTTAATTGTGGTTTTAAGTTGCTTGAAATTGGTATATAATTGTTTAAGTTCACTTTGGAAATATTTCAAGTAATGATAAATCACATGTTTTTATCGAAGATGGTTAATGCATACCTCTTAGGGTTTATCATCGAATATCATTGTGGTGAATCTATTTTTCATAGCAGCAGTTGTATATCAAATACTTGACTTTAATTTTATAATGGGATATTTTGACTCCATAAGGCATTGGTTTTAAAGTTTTGAATTTAATTGGATCTATAAAATCTCGTGAATCTTTACAAGTATTTGATTGTCTGGCTGTGTCTCTTGAATTGGTTGATTCTCAACCAGTTCTTTTCCTTCATCTTTGTCAGGGTCTACCTCCCTTAGCTTGCAAGGAGACAACTTAGATAGAGAAATTGGGGATCAGGGTGATAGCCCCCGATCTGAGCCGTTGTCGCGGTGCCTAGACATTTTGTGCGACAACATAATAATAAAAACCCTTAGATGCTGCACCGGTTTTCCCGCATTGGGTTTTTTCGGGGACTTTTGTCTAAAAATAATTATGTTAATTTTATGTGTGTGTGCTAACATTTATTAGCTTCCAGCGTTTTATTTTTCTGCAGAATTTTATTTGTGAAGGTTGAAGTGTGTTTGTTTCGATATTTGTTGTAGAAAATAATTGTTAAATTAATTAACAATTAGGAGAAATAATACTAGTTGCTGCAATACGATTGTAGTGTTGGAATTTTGACATGGTATCAGAGCACAGTTGATCAACTAGAGAGCTCAGAAGCAAAAAAGAAGGAATTTCATTATTGAGTGTGAGCAGCAGGCCGAAATTCCCAAGTTCAGTGTAGTCTTTCTCTAGGGGGTCGAGTTACTTGAGGAAACTCAATTTTTCAGTGCAGAAAAATTTGATTTTCCAGATCAAGTGTTTCTAGAGCTAGAGGGAGCAACTCATATTTTTTTCATTGGGTAGATCTCTAGCTAGACACAAATGGTTTTTGCAGCAGTTTGCTAGAGCAGATCCAACGTTGGGTGGAAGAGAGAAAAACACAAATAGTTGAGGGAAAATTTTCCTCAGGGAACTTCTAGAGTGCGAGTAGCAGAGAAACAACCAAGCAAAAGGAAAGAGGGAGTTTTTGACAGTTCAGTGAGATAGCCACTACAGGGCTTCATGATTAGGACAAGTTGGATGGAGCTTCCAACTACGTCATCTGGAAGGCAAGGATGTCCTTCCTTCTAGATGAATTTGGCCTGAAAGCCTACATTGATAATGTAGTGGAAATTCCTCAGGATGCAGATCAGCTGAAGGAATATAGAAAGGAGGTGGCATGGGCGAAGCGGTTGATCCTAGATGGAGTCTGGGATCATATAGTTTCACACATAGCTGGAAAAGATACCGCTAGACAGATCTGGGATGCTCTCTCCATGTTATACTAGGTAACTTCCGAGCAATGGAAGATGTTCCTAGAGGAGAAGCTGAGATGCATCCAGATGCGGAAAGGGGAAGGCATAGACCCCTTCCTTACCAAAATTTAGGAGTTTTGAGATCAGCCGTAAACTCTTGGGGCAGCACCTCAACCCATGAAGCTAGTGAGATTGGCACTCCACATTGTGTTAGAAGACTGGCAGGTCTTTGTCCAAAGCATATTGGGCAAAGAAAATCTACTAGAGTGGGACAGGATGTGGGTTGACTTGCAGTAGGAGGAATTGAGGCGATCTTTGTTAAATATCTCCATCAGTGGTAGCAGCAGTAGCGGATCGAAGATGGTGAAGGAGGCAGAGAATGTGGCCCTCACATCTATGGGTCCCAGTCAGGGGCAAGGGGAGCAGAAAAAGAAGAAGAAGGATCTGTCAAAGCTTTAATGCTTCAAATGTGGTGAACTCGGACACTACAGTACCCAATGTCCTTTCAGGAAGAAGGACAAGGAGGAGAAGCAGGACCAACATGTAGCTTCTACAAAGATCGATGGGTTTTCCTCTAGGTTGAAGGAAGACTTAGCTATGCTCGCTCATATACCTCCAGGAGTGAGGTGGGGTGACTTGGTGTTGTATCCCCAAAGAGCTATAGATGGGATGGATCCTTAAGGAGTCCACCTCTTGGATCAATACCTGGCTACAGGGGCCCAAAATATTTAGTAGTAGGATGGATCAATGGTAGTGGATGTATTCAGATGCCAGAGCGACAATTGTAGACTAGTAACAGTTAGATATTGGGGAGCGTAGTGCAGAGATGGAAATAGTGCAAAGTGGCACAATGTAGAGTCAGTAGCAGTGTAGAGTCCTCACTAACAGTGAAAAGGCTAGTAGAAGTCAGAGACTTGACTGATAGATGCATCATACTGATCACAATTGATTTAGTATTTTGGATATTTTTCAGTTGCAAATGTTGCAATAGCAGCAACAACATAGTTGCAGTACAGATGTAGTGTTAGAAACAATTCAATAGGGTCAACAGCAGCACAGATGCAGTGCTTATCAAAGTTTCACAGTAGTTTGTGGGCAAAAATAGCCAGACATCCACAACATAACAAGAGATGATGCAGAGACATGGTATTGTGGCAGGATGTGCAGCACTAGAAGGCATTCCTCGCTAAGAGGGAGTGTTAGTTTTTGTAGCATCGAATGTGTTCTAGCCACAAAATTTTGTGAAGAGGCTAGAATACATGAGATATCCATAACCCAAAAGTCATTTCTGGAAATTTTTCCTAGAAGTGTCTCAATTATATTACTAATTGATTTTTAAATATTTCCTGAGTCTAAACTTAGGGAATATGATTAATTAATCAATATTAATTGAGATAAGGCGAGAATAGTCTACAAACTCACATGGATCAATTTAGACATAATCCTAGCCATTGATTATGTTTTAATCTTGGCTGTTGGTGCTCCAACAGTGGATTATAAGAGGAGATTGATGTGGTGATGGAGAATACACTTGATCAATTCAATTTCTTGGTAGATCGATTTCCAGAGTAGCAACAGTTAGTTATCGGAGAGAGGCAAATATCGAAGAAGTGAGAGGCAAAGATGATGAGGTTGGAGGAAGTATTCTAGATCTAGTGAGTGCATTTGCAGAGAGGCAGAAGAACCACAAGGAGGCTGATGTAGTAGCTTCTAGAGGCAGTTCGATTAGTCGTTTAAGTGTTCTGGTGGTAGAAGAATTTTGCAGAGGCCGGGAGAAGTTTTTCTAGAGTTAGAGGCAAGTAGAACAGGCATATAGATTTGAGATCCAGGTACTACGGATTAGTGCTTGCATAGTGCCCATGCAAAGGGTGACACAAGGCAATTCGTAGAGGGTTTCAGAGCTAGTCTCCATAGCCAGATTCGCTTGTGGGGTGAGGAAAATTCCTCACTATATTTTTGCAATGTTTTTATATGTAGGATTGCCAGATTTCAACATCCAGTTGTACTCATAATTTCTCACTGATGCATAATAATAAAAACCCTCAACTATTGCACCGATTTTCCTGCTTTGGGTTTTTCTGGGGATTTTTTCCCAAAAATAATTGTGTTAATTTTATGTGTGTGGTAGCATTTCTCAGCTTCCAGTGTTCTATTTTTCCACAGGAATTTTTTTTTGAAGGTTGCCGTGTGTTTGTTTCGATATTTTTTGTACCAAATAAATTCTTAAATTAGTTAACAAATAGGAGAAATAATACCAGTTGCTGCAATAAGATTCCAGTGTTGGAATTTTCATAGTTTGGGACAGATTCCTTTCTGGGCTTGGTTCAACACATTGTGGATAGGCACTAACTACAATTTTAGGAGGTTCTGAGCGTAAGAGTTTCAGATATCGCCATTTTCTTGCAGCAACAGGAGAGGGAATTTACTGGGTCTGTGCAAAGCTTAGTTGGGCTGATATTTGAGCACTTGGACATTGTTTTCTCAACTTGGGGCTTTGCTTGCTTGTTTTAGCAAGCCCATGTTCCTATTTCCCTCACTATATTGTACTTATTCAGCTCAAATTTTAATATAAAGACCCAATGTTGATGCCAATATATGTGTATCTGCTATTTATGTATTTTTTCCATTTTTGGGTATTATGCATGAGAATGCATTTTTACTATTCACTGTTAATTTCCTATTGGGAACATTGCAATGGTATTAGATCCATGATCTTGGCCAGCTGTGGGGTAGCCAACTAGATCATGGGAGATTTGGGCATGTATGCACAGTGACGAGTTACACCATATACCACCCATGGTTCAAGGGAGATTCTGTATGCATGAATTTTTGGGTGGAATCTATTAGTCATCAATATTTTTCACTTGTTAGTGATGACTATTTGTAACAGCCAAGTTTTCCAACAGCCGATCTAAAAATTTGTCAAAATTTTCAGCCGGGAAAACACCTATAAATTTTTTTTTCCCTCCTACCTTTTCAGTCCGCCCATGACGAGATGAAACCTCGTTATAAATCCTACCTAGCCTCAACCATACTAGTCTGCCCACCCTCTCTAAAGAGACAATTCAAATCTATTCAAACTGTCTCCCCTAAGTTAGGAAGTGGCGCTTTAAGGCATTTCTCCCTTGGAAAACTATCCAAGAGCCAAAAACCTCCATCTATAATAGACCATTCATAATAGACCTCCCACTCTGCTAATAAAGTTGGTTATCACCCTAGGTCATGCCACTAATACACCCTTAAGTCTCAACAATACATAGACCATAAGTCAAGCTGATTTTAGGTGTTTTACAGTGTTTGATGGATCTTTCAAAGATAGAAACATACCAGCATCTCAGAAGACAATTTTGAGCTCCACATGAGAAGACAGCTGCTTCTCAATGTGATCTTGAGCCTGGGATGCAGCTACAGAGCAAAGAGTTTCTCATCAAGCTCTTGCGACCACATTCAAAGCCTGAAAGGATAGTGAAAGAAAAACAACACTGTCAAGAGGCTGTTAATATGACATGACTAAGAACCTCCTTCATTTATAAGCAGAGGGTTTTTGAAAGCGCCTCCTTCATCTATAAGTAGAGGGCGATGGCCAAAGTTTGATTTTAAAAAGTTGCAATTGACTGTAAGACAAGATTTGTTTTAATAAACAGTGAGACAGTGACTAGGGTTCTCTGAAGTAAAGTGATGATTGAAGGCAGAGGTAAAAGTAGTGGTGTTGTTAAAAATTTGTTTGCTTGCCATCATGTATAAGAGAAACCCTTGTCAAGCATGATCATTAAACATTCTTCAGTAGATTATGACAGAGGTTGAAAGAACATCAGACATTTTGTCAAGAAAGGCCTCCTTCATTCACAAGCAGAGGGTCAAGGCAGTGACTGATTCCAAAGTTTGACTGATCAAAATATAAGAGGTAAGAACAATGAGAGACAGTTGAAACAAAGAAATAATGTAAATAGACCAGAAAGGAAAGCAAGGGTAACACTGTAATCCAAAGGGTTAAGCTTGTCTCTTAACAGAATTTCTTTCAAAAGACAGTCTGCAGCTCAAACAAAGCAAAATTGAAGAGTGGTTGATGAGATGGGTCATTGCACAGGAAAAATAAATGATAGTTGTTTTTCAAAGAGTACTGATCTTCCTACTCACAAAGGAATTTCTTTGAAATTATTTATCATAGTGGACAGAAGGAAATCTGAGCTCAGTTCCCCAAGAGGCAATACAATTGAACACAGTTGTTCATAAAATGCAAAAAGGACTTTGGCATGTTTTCAGATTCTGGAGAAAATTTCAAATCAAATATAGGCATGTTCCTTATAAAAAGGTCAAAGGTGCCATATCAATGCATTTTGAGTAAAGAGAGAGGGGTTAAATAAATCCCCTTTTTAATGGACAAAGGTGGAAAATCCTGAGTAAATGCAACTGCATTTTGCACCCACAGTCAAAAAATGAGTTTAAAAGACACCTGACAGTCAAATCATTTTCACAATAGGGCCTTGTCACCTTTAAAGCAGCTAGAAAAGACACTTTGAATTTCAAAGTCAAAAGGGTTAAATCTATCTCCTTGCAGAATGGCAAAGGTGCTCCATAACTCATTGGTGTATTGTTGAGAAAATGTTACATTTTGAAAAGGACATGAAAGGGTCAGCAGTGGCAGAAAGTTACTTTTCAAATATGTAAATCCAGTGAAAAGAGTTTGACCTCTTAAGAATTTCGTATGAGTGAATGGGTTAAGTCCTGTTAAGGCTGTTAAAAGCATGCATCCTTTTTCCAACATTATTCTAAAAATGGGCCCCTCATAGTGCAGTTAAAACCATTTGGGTTTTCAAAAGCAAAACAAGGTATTGTTTCAAAGAGAAAAAATTTCAAAAAACCCTTACAAGTATAAGCCAAACGGTTTTTCATTTTGTTTGCATTAAAGGAACAAAGAGACCGTTTCCCCCACTTGTTTGGCATTTCAAAAAAAAGAAATGATCCCTCCTTTGCTGGTAAACTGAATCAAAGAAGAATTTTTGAGAAAATTCACAAGTTTTTCAAGCTTTTTCACCGTGCGGCATGCCTGTAGGATTGTGCGGCACGCTCAGGCGCACAAATTACACAAGGTTGAACTACCGCACGGCGCACCTGTAGCTTTTGGTCTTGTCGGCCCGACAGTGACTCGGCAGCCAAACTGTGTGCGGCGCTCTTCATTACAAACGTGCCGCGCACACTTAAGTGGTCCAAACACCCTCAAAACAGTTCTATAGGTTGCCCAAATCTTTCAAACAACGCCAACATCAAATCTCAAGGTATTTCTATGTGCCTCCCTTAGGTTTTTCAAAAACTGTTAAGTTGTGCAAAAGGGTTGAAAATCACAGTCTAAACCACAGTTTTAAGTTTTGTGTGAAAACGAAATTTGTTGTGTTTCCGTTGGCTAGAAGTGAAACATTAAAACTTGTGAGTTCTGTTGATAAGAAAAAGACATTAATAACTCTCAAAACAAGTGGAAAAGTGGTCTCTTCTAGGTGTTGAAAAGACAAAACAGTGTCTTGAATTTCCATTCATAAAACATAGCCAGTACGTAAAATTACCATTTGCATTCGAAGGTGTTTTCAAACTGGTATGAGGAATAGTGAAGTAAAAGGAGGGCAGCGTTTTGTTTGAAGAGGAGTTTATTGGTATTTGACTACTACAAGACCTTTGTTACCACACCAAACATTACAAGCTCTATCACCTTATCTTATAAACACAACAACCTTTGATTGTGTAGATACACTTGGTTTGACTGTGTTTATGGTGTTGAATTTACCTATTGATGGGCATGTATGCCAAAAAAGGGGGCAGTATTTTGTTTGAAGAGGAGTTTATTGTTGTTTGAATGCTACAGGACTTTTTGTGACCACATCCAAAAACACAATAAGCTCTATTACCTTATCCTATTACACGGTGACCTTTGACTGTGTATATGCCTTTTTGATTGACTGTCTTCATGTTGTTGAATCTACTGGTGAAGTGGCCTACAAAGAAGAAAGCAGTGTCTTGAACTAAGAAATTTGTGGTTTTGCCTTTGTCTAAAATACAAGGTTATACTGTTGTCCTCAAGACACCAAAAGGCAAGGTGACCTTACCATAAAACACAGAAAAAATCACTTTGACTGTGTATCTTGATTGACTGTGTTTTTGTTCTTGAAGTTTACTTATTGAGTTGCATACCAAGGGGAAAAGCAGCATTTTGAAGGAACAGGGGTCTTATATCAGAGGAGGGAATTTCACACTACATTTAAAACCATTGTAGCTTGATCAAACAATTAAGTTGACAGGCTGAGACAGAGCTTTGTTTGAAGAAGACATTTCAAAAAATTTGAGGCATTTTGGTGTTTCAGAAGCACATCTAGAACAAGATGCCTCCCAGATAGGATAGCAGGAGTGGGTTGCACAAGAGGTATGGGCCTATCTCCACCGAAGAGGTCAATGCACATCCATCAATATTATTCAATTTCCATGAGGTGGGGTGTTTGGATTTTTTCCAAAGGGTACAAGAATTCAAAAGTTTCTCTCCTTCAACACATATGTGCGCTCTGAGGTTCAGAGACAAACATTTTCAATTGGCAGGCCTTGATTTCAAGTTCTCCCCGAGATCCATATCCAAGGCTACTAAAATTCCTTATATTGGCGAGAAGTGGTTCAAACAAAGCTATTTGGACTTAGATGACTACAAACCCTTCCTCAAGCCTCAGCACAGAGAATCATGCCCTGCTATCTTCCCTTTCTCATATCTTTTAGCCATCTATGCCCCCCTCGTGAAGATCATCATGAAGTATTTCACTTGTAAGGGGAGATTCTCTCGAGTTTATGCATATCACATCCGACTGTTGATGCATTTCACAAGAACCAAGCAGCTGAATCTTCCTTTCTTCTTGTGCAAAAGCATTGAGAAAATGGCCTCCTCTTTCCAGAAGAAGCCTCCATCATAGCAAATAGCCTCTCTATTCCATCACTCTCTCATTAAAATCATCATCCTTCACCAGCTTGAGAAGAGAGAGGTCTCTTGGGATGTTTTCATTACTCACCCGGATTTCTCCACTGTCCCTCCAGTCCATACATCCCCCACTTCTCCTACTCATCGCCTCTCGCCTTCCTCTAGTAGACCTACTCCTAGAAAGCTCAAATTCACTACAGAATAGGAAAAATAACATGGAGAAGGAGAAGGAAGTGGCCAGCATGAGGAGAAAGGACATGAACATGAAGAAAAAGATGAAGAGCATCAAACTGAGGATGAGGGGCAGCAGCATGATAGTGGTGATGGTGAGCAGTAGCAGGAACAAGAGGAGGAGAGTGCTGAACAACAACAACTCAGTGGTGATGAACAATAGCAAGGGGAAGAAGGGCAGCAGTCTAAGCAGTAGCATAAGGATGAGGATCAAGGGCAGCAGTTTAAACAACAGGATGAGCAAGAAATTGAGACAGAGCAGTAGCATGATATTGATGACCAAGGGCAGCAAGAAAGTGAGGCAGAACAACAGCATGATATTGAGGAGCAGGGTTAGCCTAAAGAAAACACACAGTAGCCTCCTCAAGATACATAGCAGCCTCAATAAGAAAGGAAAATTCAAGGGGATGACAAGCAAGATGACAAAGGTAAAAGAATCATGCATTCTTCTCCTAAAAAGGCCAAGCCCAGGACTACAAGAAAGAGAGAGCCTAAGGTTGTCACTCCAAATGTGACAAGAGCTATCTGTAGCAAAGGAAAGTTGCCAAAGAAGCCTATGATTGACTTGCCTAAGAGGAAGAGCACAAGAATAGCCTCCCAAAGCAAAGGGAAAGGCAAGCTAGAAGGAAGTCATGAGCAAGATAGTGCATTCAATATCATCTCAATCCAAAGCGATGATAGTGATAATGAGGCCTGCATTCTAGAAAACCTTTTGATCCAAAGAGAGAGACAAATTGATGCATTGAAGGATGATCTTCATAGGGCAAGGAATTTCAATCAATTCTTGCAAATCCGAAATAGGCAAATGAGTGTCCATATGGCCATTCATGAGACAAGGGCAACTAAGTACAAGAAAGAGGCCTCCAAAGCCCAAGAAAGGATAGATGAGCTCATAGGTGATTTTGATGAAAGTGAAGAAGAAGACCAGCCTAGGCGAAAAATGCCTAGAACCATAGGGCTTAAAAGAGCCCTTGAGAAACAAAAAGAGGAGGAAAATTCCCTTCTCCAATCCACCCCACTCACAGCATTGTTTGAACAGGAGATAGAAAACAATAAGGAGGCGTGGCTTGAAAGAGTCAATGACCATTTGGAGAAGAAATTGGAGAGGGAAAACAGGGATTTAGAGTTGCAAAGAAGAATGACGAAACATTACCAAAAGTTAAATCAGTTTGTCCAGCTCAAGTTAAAGGCTGCCCAAGAAAAGCTAAAGGAAGCTAAAGGAAAGCGCCCGTCACGGAAAGTGAAGAAAGGCCCATCAGGATTTGAGATTTTGTCCACTGCTTCAAAACATATTGCTAAGAACCCTTGAGGGTCATACACACCGATTTTGGGCAAATTTTGACATGTTTTGGTTTTTTTTGGCATTTTTGAGTTTTTGGTCAAAACTCATGAAATTTGCCATTTCAGTTTGGGGGATCATCAAAGGAGGAGAATGGTATCATTAGATGCCATCATTTCAGGAGCATAATCTCAGTGATTTTCAGGACATTTGGAGATCATTTTCTCCCCCGAAATGGTGAAAAATGCTCGCTTTTTGCACACTCTGACCGGTCTATCAGCAGACTGTAATTTTTGGTTTTTTACACACAGGTTTAGTTTTGGGGGAATTTTAGGCATCATATTGGGAAAATTTTAGTTGTTCCAAAAATTAGACAATCATAGCTTTCCAACGAGCTATCATGAGCCTCGTTTCGACATCGGGAAGACTGCCAAATGTTGCCGGCAAGTCAGGGGACCTTTTGCTGATGTAAATTTTGAATATTTTTGCAAAATTTGAACCTTTAAAAATTGCTTTTTCCAAATGTGCGTTTAGCTATTTTTGCACATAAAAAATGATGCAAAGTCAATTATTTTTCCTTTTTCAACATTTTTTATATATTTTATGAGATATTTTGTGCCTTGGGCTTTGCAAAGCCTCAAGGACAAGATTAGATATTTTGATTAGGCCAATAGGATGACAAGTTGAACCATGAGGTTTTCCTCACTTTGGCCTATTTATTCCAAAGGCTTTCATTGTAAACCAAGCTGAACTTGATGATAGAAGCAATATATGGTCATATAAGCTTTGGAAGAAATACTTGTCTCATGCTTTTGGATTTCCTCTTGGATGTTCTTGGATGATGAATAGAGGATTGTTGTTGGATTCCATGACTTGGTAGAATGGTATAGTGTCTCTTTCTCTGTTTTGTCTTCTAGTTTCTATTCATGAATACATGTTTCTTGCTTGCTATAGATCAGTAGAGAACAAATTTGAGACATGCCCATGGAGGCACCTCAAATTTACTGTTTCTTCATAGCTTCTTTGTTTTCTTCTTCCTAAGTAACATTAAAGAATTCTTGACTGCTCTTTAATAATTTAGGATATTGTTGATTGTTTCATTCATGGTTTTATACATGCTAAGTATGACTTACAGTACGCCCTGCTTACCTATGGCTAGCTATGGTTCCATCCATGAAATTCCTCTTTGACTGATTAGATTATCATTTTGTTGAACCAAGGAGGCCTAGTTCCGATCTAGCCCTTTGTCTAAGACTATGAAAATCTTGTTTTCAAAGTTCCCAATAACTTGAAGTACTATGTTTAGGCATTCCGGCATAGTAAGTTAAGTTTTTTGTCTGTCTTAAGTGTTTTCCCCAGAGTCTGATAGTCATTTCCCAAATTTAGAGGGTCATATACCTCTATGCATGGCTTGAATGTTTATTTCTATGTATTGATTAGCTTATAGTTACATTTTGCATGATTAATGGTTTTCCGTACCATGTTTATGTTATCTATTGAACTAGTTATGCTTGAAACTCTTTGTTGTTCACAAACTTGATGTCCATTTACTCCATTTTTCCCAAAGATTCTTTTTACCTTGAATCAAATTGGCCCTTCAACAGCCTTGTATCACCGTCTGACAGCTTTCTTGACCTTTTCGACCCCATATCCCAGTTAATCTGACATCTTTTTACCTATCTTATATCTTTGATAAGTTTCATCCCTCACAACTTAAAAAACCAAAACCAAAAACATACTTCATAACTAGCCTAAAATCAGAACACAATAAGCAAACACACAGATATCCCTTACACACATAGAGAGAGCCCTCTCTGAGTCCAAGAAGGCTAGGTCCTCGGACTCCAAAGCTTGGTTTGATGTTACACTGTCATTTGGCTCGCCAATAAGCCAAATCACGGGACCCTAACATAATGGCGATCACGGTGGGACTCTGAGTAATAAACAAGCTTAGTTTCCCTAAACATTCTAGTAGCCTTAAGAATACTATCTGATTGACTTACTCCACTGCTCACTAACATAATGGCGATCATGGTGGGACCTTCCGAGTTAGTGGCAATCTAATTACTCCTTAGTAACTCTCGAAGTCTCATTCAAACTTAGAAAACTTAAGTGTTGTCCGAAGAGTAGAAAATAGCTCCTTCACCATCTTAGCAAAATGATGAGTCAGTTATAGGAAACTCTTCCAAACCTTAGGATTACATAAAAACTCAGAAAAACCCCAAAAACTCCCTTAGATTGGTTTTTGACAATATTGGTGGTGGACCATACACATATACCTCAAACAACTAAAAATCCACCTAGTGACTCCACTAGCCTCCAGTAGGCCTTACTATTTTACCGAACTCTAGATTACTAGCTGATCGACCTATCCCACCGCTCACTAACATAATGGCGATCGCGGTGGGAATATGAGTAATAAACAAGCTTAGTTTCCCTAAACATTGTAGCAGCCTTAAGAATACTATCTGATTGACTTACCCCACCACTCACTAACATATTGGCGCTCACGGTGGGACCTTCCGAGTTAGTGGCAATCTAAGTACTCCTTAGTAACTCTTGAAGTCTCATTCAAACTTAGAAAACTTAAGTATTGTCCGAAGAGTAGAAAATAGCTCCTTCACCATCTTAGCAAAATGATGAGTTAGTTATAGGAAACTCTTCCAAACCTTAGGATTACATAAAAACTCAGAAAAACCCCAAAAACTCCCTTAGATTGGTTTTTGACAATATTGGTGGTGGACCATACACATATACCTCAAACAACTAAAAATCCACCTGGAAACTCCACTAGCCTCCAGTAGGCCTTACTATTTTACTGAACTCTAGATTACTAGCTAATCGACCTATCCCACTGCTCACTAGCATAATGGTGATCATGGTGGGACATAATGAGTACATGAGAGTCTAGCAAACTCTTATAGACTCTTTAGTCCTTCAACATTTAACTTAGACCATTAGCCTTTAGAATCATTTAGAGTAAACTCTTTGTTTCACCATCTTAGCAAAGTGATGAATCAGGTTTATAACACGCTCACATACTAGGCTGCACATAAAACTCAAAAAAACTCCAAAATATTCCTAGATTGGCTTTTCCTTAGCTACTAGTGGTGGACCACAGCTACATGTTTTCAAAAACGACCAAGTTCCACCTAGCGACTCCACTAGCCTCCAGTAGGCCTAAAAACTCCGTAAAAGACTAAAAATTTCATAAACCATACCTTTTTGCTCACTCATCCTTCCAAAACTCAAACTTAGGATAGAAGCTCTGTAATCAGTGACAAGCTAACTTTAACTTAGCGATTCAGAAAAGCCTCACCTAAACATAGGAGATCAGCAGAAACCTTCTTGCCAAGAGAACCACTAGCTTGTCCATACAGCTTAGCAAACTGTTGAAACCAAGTGAATCACTCTTCTTTGCAAGTTTCCATTTCAAAGTTGCCATAAAACTTTTTCCGAGCATCTTTGATAGTGTTGGTGGTAAACCATAGTTCTCATAAGAAATCCACTTGGCGACTCCACTAGTCCGTCCTTTTTTTTTTACCATCCTTCACATCAGTAAAACTTTAGAGAGGCCATCCATCTAAAAAACATTCACCAATACCATCCTCTCTAAACTCTAGACTCAAAATCTAGCTTCACAAAGAATCAACACCAGATCTCATCCAAACCCAAATCCTCCTATCATAGTAGAAGACCCAGAGAAGATTTTGTGGCAATCTTCTGAAACTGACAATCTAGCTACTGATAGATCCATCCGTAAAACAAGATCAGTACCTGAACATCTCACTATCTTACCAGTTTCACCTTTTGAATTAGAGTCAGCAAAGACTCTTTTTAGAAGCAAGTCACAAAGTAAGATAAAATTTGACGATCTTGAACCCCTAGATCTGCCACAGAGTCCTAGTAGAGAAGCCTTACCTTCCACACCTCCCGACTTTTAGCTTCTCCATCACTTTGGCTCCTACCATCCCAGATCTGCTCAAAACTAGATCACTAGTCCAAGTACATCTACCACACCTATCCAAACCACTACTATTCAAACCACCTCAGTCCATCCCACAAACCCTCATCTTGTACATCATCCATTAGCTCCCATCATGGCAGCCTGGTACGCACCTTTGGTGTTGCCACTACCTTTGGCTCCCCTACCAGATAACTATCAAGCAAAAATCCCACACTTTACTGGAGAAGAGACTACCACAACTCAACAACATGTAAGTAGGATTAGAGATGCTTTTGAATACATGAAAATACAAGACGAGACCATCAAAATGAGGATGTTCGCCCAAAGACTGGGCGGAGAACCCAAAACATGGTTTAAGAGCTCACCTCCAAACAGCATCCACAACATCCCAGAACTATATCAAGTCTTCAAAAAAAAGTGGGAAGTCCGAAAGAACCCTATTCAAATCCTGTCAGAATATAACAATCTAAAACGGGAAAATGGGGAAAGTGTCCAGGGATACTGCACTAGGTTTAACAGTGTGTATACCGCCCTCCCACCTCACTTCAAACCCCCACTTGGTTCAGCCTTGGAAAAATTCCCCGAGGGTTTTGACCCAGACATGACTTATCAGCTAAGAGACAAGGATCCCCCTACCCTAGAGGAAATGCAACAAGTAGCCATAAAAGCAGAAGCCAACTTAGCAGAAAAAAGGGCTAGGACTAGATCAGAAAGAAAAGTCACATATAGAGATGAGGTCTCCACTTCATCCCCTTCCCTAGATTCTAGAATAGATGAATTAGTCAAGACCATGGCCAAAATGTGGGAAAAGATAAATGAGAAGGCCCCTGTTAGGGACAATCAGCCTAACCCTCCAAGTAGAAACCGGAACCAAACTTTTAGGAGGGAACAACCTCAAAATAGAGCAAGGGAAAATGACCAACAAATTAGGCCACCATTTAATGAAAATTATGTGGAACAAGATGATAGGGATATAGAACCAATTGATGAAAGTCATTTGAACCTCATAGGGTCTGATAATGAGAGTGAGGTGTATCTCACAGAAGAAGAACAATCATTTTTCTCTCTGAATCAGGACGAAACCAACTATGAAGATCCCGAGGATCCTGCCATAGATTTCCAGAATTCCATAATAGAAGCTCACAGGCAGTATGACCTTAGAAGCAGGAAAAATCAAGACAACTCCAAGAAAGGTAGCTCAGACACTGCTAAAACCCCTGATACCATTCTTAAGAAAGCAGTCAACAGCAGCAAAATCATGGTCGGGAAAAATGACCAAAACAAAGATAGAGTTACCCAAACTAATCCTGATTTAGATATTCCTAGTACTTCCACAAAGATTCCCAAAGTGACTATGTCAAACAAAGTCTAGAACCAGACCCAACAAACTCAGAACATAGAGAAGGTCATGGTTGAAAAAGCTGAAACTAACATATCCAAACTACAACTACCTTTTAGTTTTGAGGGCGAGATCGCCAAGATAAATATCACCATGCCCCTTACCGAGCTTATCACCCAAAACTCTTACAAGTCCCAAGTGTTGAAAGTCTTGAATATAGGAAGTCATGCCAACACCCTTAATCTAACTGATGACACTCTTGAAGTGTTGTTTGGTCCGAAAGTAGAAGGAAAATTCCAAGAGGGAACCACTCTTCCCTTTTACATCAGTTTAAATATCCATGACCAAATCCTTCACAATGCCATGCTAGACTCCGACGCCTTGCATAATCTTATGCCAAAGTTTGTAATGAAAAGACTAGGCCTGGAAATCACAAGACCATACAAAGACTTGTATTATTTTGATTCTAGTAGAGTCAAATGTCTAGGCTTGATCAAGGATCTGTGTTTTAGTTTGGCCCAAATACTTGCGAAACATATAATCATGGACATATTAGTGGCAGATATCCCTCCCAAGTATGGAATGCTTCTATCTAGATCTTGGGAAGCCAAGCTCCAAGGCAATATTCAACTGGATATGTCCTTCGCTACTATTCCTGTGTTTGACCAAACAAGAATACTCTACCGAGAGTCACACATGAAATACATGATCAGTAGTCAAGAGAGGCCAGATAACATTCCAATGTATTCCTTGCATTCCGACCTGAACTCTTTTATTCTGCATACTGATGAGGACATGGAAGAACAGTCAGAAGAAACTGAAACAAACTCAGACCCACCACATCAGCTACCCCTAGTTCTCTATGATGAACTAGATACTCAAAAATACCATGATCATAAACAACTATGTCTTGAGGGAAGTAAGTATGTTCCTTCTGAGATAGGAATAGAGCAAGAAGCACAAACCATTATGTACTATCAAGCGAATTGCTCAAATTTTAGTCAAACACCAACAGTAACCTTCAGAAACTTTTTCAGGATAAAGGCTTTAGAAGACTTACATATCACAAACCTGTTTGGAACTCAAGAACAGGAAAGCTTAATATTTTTGCCATACCTCAAAGATTTACCATCACATAACTCTTCCACTGTAACTGAAATTGTGACTGTAGCCAAAACAACTCAAAATCCAGAAAAAATGCCTGATAAACTTCTTATGAGAAAAGATGATAAATGCAGTCCGAGCATACCTGAGTTAATTGAATTGGATAATATTTTTTCTTTCCACCAAAAGCTTAGAAGTGCTAGAATTAGAAATATCATGCAGAATACCGCCTCATACAGGGAAAACAGGGGAAAACACTATGCCACTACCGTTCCTTCAAGAAACAACTTCGAGAAAAGGAAATATAACAATCTGAACCAATCAGTAATAATCAGAGATAAAATAGCTGGTCATAGGGTCTGTTTTGATTTTAGAAACACTAGTGCACATCCCTATAACAGAGATTTTGTCCTTTCTACCCAAGATCATGATATAACGATGAAAAGTGATTTTAATGTTTTTTCAAGATGATGTTTCAGGTTATAGTCAAAAGATTCCCTTGCAAAGTAGACAGCCTAAATATTTTTTTCAGTATGCTGGAGGTAGTGCTAGTTTCAGATTCAGAATTTCAAAACCACCGGATATCAAAAATATGCTCATGAAAGCCATGTTTCCAGTCCTGAATTTCTGCATTTTTGCATACCTTGATGATGTCATTATTTATTTCAAGAATGACCAAGAGTATATGCATTACTTAAGGAAGATGTACAGTAAAAAAAGGAGTGGGAATCAGAGATACAAAGAGGTACAGTGGGAAGATACTGGTTTGTTCAGAGATTCTTGCATGAGTCCCTATGTCATGTTAGAAAGAGAAAACTTTCCAAATTTCTCTTTTCAGGAGTTGAGTGGGCCAAGAATGATAGGAGATCCTTACGAGGATAAGATGCTTAAATTTCGTCATTTCCAAGATTTCTGAGTTTGAAACACTTTCATTCATTGTATATACCACTGTTTGAAAAATAGATAAAACAGAAAAGTCAAAAACAATAGAAGATAGAAAAGAGGGCGGTTGAAAAATAGAAAAAGGCCCCATGTTCCAAAAAATAGTCCTTCGGAAAGCGCGCAAGTCTAAATGCCGCTACTAGTACTCAAATGTCTTGTTCAGCTATCTAGCCTAATCATAGCTGAACATGTTTAAATTTATTTGCTGATAAGTTAGTGAGTGAAAAAGATGGTCAACATTGTGTAAGATTGACTTATCAAAAGAGAGTATATTAGGAAAAGATACTGGTTCCACATGCCTAAAACAAAACCAAAGAGAGAAGCGAGGGATGAAAAACACATTGTACATCTTAGCCCCGTTTTTATAGATTTCCTTTTTGCAAAATAATATTTGTGTGCAGTTTGTCCTTTCATGCCGCAAATACATGACAAATCAGACTGTTTAACCCTAATTTGATCATTTTAAATTTCATGTTTTAGATTAGAGAACAAAATCCTGTCAAACAGTTTAATATTGACAGTTGATCTAGTTTAGGTAGAGTAATGAAGGAGTTCATCAGTTTAATCTGAACTCTCGGCAGATATACGTGTAGAGTCAGATAGGTTCATTTTACACAAAGAAAAAATATGTTGGCAAAAGGGTAGCTAGTCCAAATGCACCCAAAAGAAGAAAAAATGTTAGGAAAGATAGTGGGGTAGGTAGAAATATCATTGATGCTAATCATGCTGTCTCTTTTTAGAAGTGGCATCAAAGAAGAGTGAAATTTGCACCAATGGGTAAGGCACTGGTCTTCATAAGCCAAAGATCTGAAATTCTAGACACCTCCTGAAAAGGAACTGCCCTCCCCAAATGGAGCCACTGTTAGTCATCAATATTTTTCACTTGTTAGTGATGACTATTTGTAACAGCCATGTTTTCCAATAGCCGATCTAAAAATTTGTCAAATTTTCTAGCCGGGAAAACACCTATAAAATTTTTTTGCCCTCCTACCTTTTCAGTCCGCCCATGACGAGATGAAAACTCATTATAAATCCTACCTAGCCTCAGCCATACTAGTCTTCCCACCCGCTCTAAAGAGACAATTCAAATCTATTCAAACAATCTCCCCTAAGTTAGGAAGTGGCGCTTTAAGGCATTTCTCCCTTGGCAAACTATCTAAGAGCCAAAAACCTTCATCTGTAATAGACCAGTCATAACAGACCTCCCAGTCTTCTAATAAAGTTGGTTATCACCCTAGGTCGCGCCACTAATACACCCTTAAGTCTCAGCAATACATAGACCATAAGTCAAGCTGATTTTAGGTGTTTTACAGTGTTTGATGGATCTTTCAAGGACAAAAACATACCAGCATCTCAAAAGACAATTTTGAGCTCCACATGAGAAGACAGCTGCTTCTCAATGTGATCTTGAGCCTGGGATGCAGCTACATAGCAAAGAGTTTCTCATCAAGCTCTTGCGACCACATTCAAAGCCTAAAAGGACCGTGAAAGAAAAACAACACTGTCAAGAGGCTGTTAATATGACATGACTAAGAACCTCCTTCATTTATAAGCAGAGGGTTTTTGAAAGCGCCTCCTTCATCTATAAGAAGAGGGCGATGGCTAAAGTTTGATTTTAAAAAATTGCAACTGACTGTAAGACAAGATTTGTTTTAATAAACAGTGAGACAGTGACTAGGGTTCTTTGAAGTAAAGTGATGATTGAAGGCAGAGGTAAAAGCAGTGGTGTTGTTCAATTTTTTTTTTCTTGCCATCATGTATAAGAGAAACCCTTGTCAAGCATGCTCATTAAACATTCTTCAGCAGATTAAGACAGAGGTTGAAAGAACATCAGACATTTTGTCAAGAAAGGCCTCCTTCATTCACAAGCAGAGGGTCAAGGTAGTGACTGATTCCAAAGTTTGACTAATCAAAAGATAAGAGGTAAGAATAGTGAGAGACAGTTGAAACAGAGAAATAATGTAAAGAGACCAAAAATGAAAGCAGGGGTACCACTGTAATCCAAAGGGTTAAGCTTGTCTCTTAACAGGGTTTCTTTCAAAAGACAGTCTGCAGCTCAAACAAAGCAAAATTGAAGAGTGGTTGATGAGATGGGTCATTGCACAGGAAAAGGAAATGATAGTTGTTTTTCAAAGAGTACTGATCTTCCTACTCACAAAGGAATGTCTTTGAAATTATTTATCATAGTGGACAGAAGGAAATCTGAGTTCAGTTCCCCAAGAGGCAATACAACTGAACACAGTTGTTCATAAAATGCAAAAAGGACTTTGGCATGTTTTCATATTCTAGAGAAAATTTCAAAACAAATATAGGCATGTTCATTATAAAAAGGTCAAAGGTGCCATATCAATGCATTTTGAGTAAAGAGAGAGGGGTTAAAGAAATCCCGTTTTTAATGGACAGAGGTGGAAAAGCCTGAGTAAATGCAACTGCATTTTGCACCCACAGTCAAAAAATGAGTTTAAAAGACACCTGACAGTAAAATCATTTTCACAATAGGGCCTTGTCACCTTTAAAGCAGCTAGAACAGACAATTTGAATTTCAAAGTCAAAAGGGTTAAGTCTGTCTCCTTGCAAAATGGCAAAGGTGCTCCATAACTCATTGGTGTATTGTTGAGCAAATGTTACATTTTGAAAAGGACATGAAAGGGTCAGCAGTGGCAGAAAGTTACTTTTCAAATATGTAAATCCAGTGAAAAGAGTTTGACCTCTTAAGAATTTCGTATGAGTGAATGGGTTAAGTCCTGTTAAGGCTGTTAAAAGCATGCATCCTTTTGCCAACATTATTCAAAAAATGGGCCCCTTATAGCACAGTTAAAACCATTTGGGTTTTCAAAAGAAAAACAAGGTATTGTTTCAAAGAGCAAAAATTTAAAAAAACCCTTACAAGTATAAGCCAAAGGGTTTTTCATTTTGTTTGCATTAAAGGAACAAAGAGACCGTTGCCCCCACTTGTTTGGCATTTCAAAACAAAGAAACGATCCCTCCTTTGCTGGTAAACTGAATCAAAGAAGAAGTTTTGAGAAAATTCACAAGTCTTTCAAGCTTTTTCACCGCGCGGCGCGCCTATAGGATTGCGCGGCGCGCTCAGGCGCACAAATTACACAAGGTTAAACTACCATGCGACACGCCTGTAGGTGTGCACGGTGCGCCTGTAGCTTTTGGTCCTGTTGGCCCGACAGTGACCCAGCAGCCAAACTCTGCGCGGCGCTCTTCATTACAAACATGCCGCGCACACTTAAGTGGTCCAAACACCCTCAAAAAAGTTTTGGAGGTTTCCCAAAGCTTTCAAACAATGCCATCATCAAGTCTCAAGGTATTTCTATGTGCCTCCCTTAGGTTTTTCAAAAATTGTTAAGTGGTGCAAAAGGGTTGAAAATCACAGTCTAAACCACAATTTTAAGTTTTGTGTGAAAACGAAATTTGCTGTGTTTTCGTTGGCTAGAAGTGAAACATTAAAACTTGTGAGTTCTGTTGATAAGAAAAAGACATTAAATCACTCTCAAAATAAGTGGAAAAGTGGTCTCTTCTGGGTGTTGAAAAGACAAAACAGTGTCTTGACTTTCCATTCATAAAACATAGCCAGTAAGTAAAGTTACCATTTGCATTCGGAGGTGTTATCAAACTGGTATGAGGAACAGTGAAGTAAAAGGAGGGCCGTGTTTTGTTTGAAGAGGAGTTTATTGGTATTTTACTGCTACAAGACCTTTGTTACCACACCAAAAATTACAAGCTCTGTCACCTTATCTTATAAACACAGTAACCTTTGATTGTGTAGATAAACTTGGTTTGATTATGTTTATGGTGTTGAATTTACCTATTGATGGGCATGTATACCAAAAAAGGGGGCAATATTTTTTTTGAAGAGGAGTTTATTGTTGTTTGAATGCTACAGGACTTTTTGTGACCACATCCAAAAACACAATAAGCTCTATTACCTTATCCTATTACATGGTGACCTTTGACTGTGTATATGCCTTTTTGATTGACTGTCTTCATGTTGTTGAATCTACTGGTGAAGTGGCCTACAAAGAAGAAAGCAGTGTCTTGAACTAAGAAGTTTGTGGTTTTTCCTTTGTCTAAAATACAAGGTTATACTGTTGTCCTCAAAACACCAAAAGGCAAGGTGAGCTTACCACAAAACACAGAAAAAATCACTTTGACTGTGTATCTTGATTGACTGTGTTTTTGTTCTTGAAGTTTACTTATTGAGTTGCATACCAAGGGGAAAAGTAGCATTCTGAAGGAACAGGGGTCTTATATCAAAGGAGGGCATTTCACACTACATTTAAAACCATTGTAGCTTGATCAAACAAGTAAGTTGACAGGCTGAGACAGAGCTTTGTTTGAAGAAGACATTTCAAAAACTTTGAGGCATTTTGGTGTTTCAGAAGCACATCTAGAACAAGATGCCTCCCAAACATGATAACAGGAGTGGGTTGCACAAGAGGTATGAGCCTATCTCCATCGAAGAGGTCAATGCACATCCATCAATCTTATTCAATTTCCATGAGGTGGGGTGTTTGGATTTTTGCCAAAGGGTACAAGAAGTCAAACGTTTCTCTCCTTTAACACATCTATGCGCTCTGAGGTTCAGAGACAAACATTTTCAATTGGCAGGCCTTGATTTCAAGTTCTCCTCGAGATCCATATCGAAGGCTACTAAAATTCCTTATATTGGCGAGAAGTGGTTCAAACAAAGCTATTTGGACTTAGATGACTACAAACCCTTCCTCAAGCCTCAGCACAGAGAATCATGCCCTGCTATCTTCCCTTTCTCATATCTTTTAGCCAGCTATGCCCCCCTCATGAAGATCATCATGAAGTATTTCACTTGTGAGGGGAGATTCTCCCAAGTTTATGCATATCACATCCGACTGTTGATGCATTTCACAAGAACCAAGCAGCTAAATCTTCCTCTCTTCTTGTGCAAAAGCATTGAGAAAATGGCCTCCTCTGTCCAGAAGAAGCCTCCATCACAACAAATAGCCTCTCTATTCCATCACTCTCTCATTAAAATCATCATCCTTCACCAGCTTGAGAAGAGAGAGGTCTCTTGGGATGTTTTCATTACTCACCCGGATTTCTCCACTGTCCCTCCAGTCCATACATCCCCCACTTCTCCTACTCATCGCCCCTCACCTTCCTCTAGTAGACCTACTCCTAGAAAGCTCAAATTCACTACAGAACAGGCAAAAGAACATGGAGAAGGAGAAGGAAGTAGCTAGCATGAGGAGAAAGGACATGAACATGAAGAAAAATATGAAGAGCATCAAACTGAGGATGAGGTGCAATAGCATGATAGTGGTGATGGTGAGCAGCAGCAGGAACAAGAGGAGGAGAGTGCTGAATAGCAGCAACTCAGTGGTGATGAAAAATAGCAAGGGGAAGAAGGGTAGCAGTCTGAGCAACATCATAAGGATGAGGATCAAGGGTAGTAGTTTGAACAATAGGATGAGCAGGAAATTGAGACAGATCAATAGCATGATATTGATGACCAAGGGCAGCAGGAAAGTGAGGTAGAACAACAACATGATATTGAGGAGCAGGGGCATCCTAAAGAAAACACACAACAATGTTGTCAAGATACACAGCAGCCTCAAGAAGAAAGGAAAATTCAAGGGGATGACAAGCAAGATGACAGGTAAAAGAATCATGCCTTCTTCTCCTAAAAAGGCCAAGCCCAGGACTGCAAGAAAGAGAGTGCCTAAGGTTGTCACTCCAAATGTGACAAGAGCTCTCCATAGCAAAGGAAAGTTTCCAAAGAATCCTATGATTGACTTGCCTAAGAGGAAGAGCACAAGAATAGCCTCCCAAAGAAAAGGGAAAGGAAAGCTAGAAGGAAGTCATGAGCAGGAGATTGCATTCAATATCATCCCAATCCAAAGCGATGATAGTGATAATGAGGCCTGCATTCTAGAAAACCTTTTGATCCAAAGAGAGAGACAAATTGATGCATTGAAGGATGATCTTCATAGGGCAAGAAATTTCAATCAATTCTTGCAAATCCGAAATAGGCAAATGAGTGTCCATATGGCCATTCATGAGACAAGGGCAACTAATTACAAGAAAGAGGCCTCCAAAGCCCAAGAAAGGATAGATGAGCTCATAAGCGATTTTGATGAAAGTGAAGAAGAAGACCAGCCTAGGCAAAAAATGCCTAGAACCATAGGGCTTAAAAGAGCCCTTGAGAAACAAAAAGAGGAGGAAAATGCCCTTCTCCAATCCTATGTATTTATGGTAAAACTAAAAACTAACAATCTTATTTGTTCATGTAAACCAGCCTAGATCCATCTTAACTTTGGATCTACCAAGAGGTGAGAGGGATCAAAAAAAATTTCACTCTAAAAGAGGTTTGCACCTCAAGAGATTTGATCCCTCTTGACACTTGGAGCTAAGATGGATCTAGGGTGGTTTGCAAATAATTTTTGTTATAATATGATGACCCAGTGCCAATACCATGACATATCAATACTATATGTCCAAAAAATCATAACTAATTTTACATGACACTTTTTATTCCTATTATTTATATAATAATAATAATAGAAAGCAATGATCTAGGTAGAATTGAATGCATAATATGTGTAGAAACAAAAATTCGATGAGAACTAAACCACGTTATTAGTTGATTTCAATTGAAGTACAAAATACTTAGACGAATTGTGTATTCCTTAATAGTAAACAAAATTTACATTTTGAAATTCATGTATTTTGTCAAACTCTTACCACATAGAAGAGATAACCAAACATTAGGTAACTAGATGTTGATGACGAGTAAAATTGCATCTTAGCTAGTATGTGAGGATATTTATAAATAAGGATTATTCAAACATCCAAATAAAACAAGAGTATCAAGGATATGATTCAACCACACACACACTTTTTATTTTTCATCACATTGAAATTGACGTTATAGTTGGTCATCAATATACATTATTTAGAAAATTTGTACAATCCATATATTGGTTTTTTTTTATTGAAGGAACCACCCAATTCTTAATTTTATTGTAGAATATCATTAATTGATAATTCCACCAAATCCAATCCCCATTCATAAACCACTACAATAAATGATATATATTTGTACAAATAGGTCAACCATCCTTGACTAACACATGTCCCTATTCTATTTTGAGTCTTGTTTTCATTTTCATTGCATGTATGTAGAGGAAAAACACATAAACATTAGTTTCCTTTAAATGAAGCAGTGTTGAAAAGTATCAAACTATGTTCCTAGTGGTGTTCTCACACAATGCTTTTTGGAGGAACCATCCAAATATTCTAGCTTGGAAAACATATAGAGTTCTTGAGGATTTTTTCCACCCAAATCATTTTTCACCAAGTCTAATTTTTTCAAGGTAGATATATCACCAAAAGATGTAGGTATGTTCCCTTTCAATTAATTACTTGATAAATTTGACAGTAGCAGGCTAATCAAATTTCCAATGCTTGGAGGTATTTCTCCCATAAGAATATTGTTAGACAAGTCCAATACTGTGTTTCTAGCCAACACATATTTTAGAATATACTTAGATCCCTTGAAGAGAATGTCTAGATCCTCATACAATATATTACTACTAAGTTTCAAAGACCCAATATTTTGGAATCCTTTCGATGATTATATTGTTGGACAGATCCAACACTTACAATTTGATGAGAGTTTTAATTTTGAACGATTGCTACCATGAATCTTATTATAACCAACACTTAAAAATCTCAATTTATGAATAGTTGCAAGGTAACTAGGTAGCTGACCCGTTAATTCATTTTTTCTTAAATAAAATAGTTAAAGCAGAGTATGTTCGACGAAGGAAGAAGTGAAGTGCCAAAGAAGTTATTAGAATAATAATAAATAAATTCCATAGAATTAGGAAATCTTATGTCTGGATTTCCACTAAGTTTGTTGTCAGACACCTTCAACCTTTGTAAGACCATGAATTTACTTCAATTTATTGGCATTTTCCTTGAAAATAAGTTGTTATGTAATAATAAATTCCGGATAGATTTACAAATTACTAAGGATGAAGGAATCTTTCTATTCAAAATTTTTTTATAAAAATTTAACACCTCTAATCCTACACATTGGCCAATATTATTAGGGATTGGTCCTTCCAATTTTTTTCATATATATCTAATTGTTGAAGCAAAACCAAAACACTAATACTTCAAGGAATGTGACCAAAAATATTATTTGAATTCAAGAATAATTTTCTAAGAGAATGAAACTTTCCTATGCATTTTAGAAATGTACTTGTAAAATAGTTGGTATCTAAATAAATGTGTTGAATATTGTTCAAACTAGCAATGTCCTCACAGATCTAGCCTCTTAGCTTATTTGTACCAATATTTAGGAAGGTAAACTTACTCGATTTTGTAATGGATTTAGGTATGTCATCAGTAAATATATTTTCACTTAGATTTAATTTAATAACCTGAATCATATTTCCAATGGATTCAGGTGTGTTACCAAACATGTTATTTCCAGCTAAACTCAAGGTGGAGAAGGGAAGCCAAAATATACTTGTAGATAGGGAGCCTTGAATTTTATTGTATTCTAAATACAACCGTGAAAGATTTCTATAGTTTCCCATCTAAAAAGTGATAAGACTTGAAATATTACATGGGAAATAAATTTATAGTTAAGAAATATTTCTCAAATGAGAAAATTGACGTGGGTTTTACTTGACAATTCTAGATTTTCTACCAAAAATAAAGTGTCAAGAAAAGAGCAGTTTCCTAGAGATAAAGGAATGTTGCTCTCAAACTTGTTTGAATATAGATATAGGTACTCTAAATTTTACAACAAGCCCATTTTGGTTTTGATTCTTCCACTCAAGTCATTGTAAGGGAAACAAATGTACCATACATGAGTACAATTACTAAGATCTAAGATCTGGAGGGGTGTAAGCACTAAGTGAATTTTTTCAAAGTATAGATAAGATCATTTTTTTAGAATACCCAAAAATAAGGGAATTGGATCAATGAAATTGTTGTATCCAATGGAAAACTCTGGAGAGAAGTTAAGTTTCTCAAAGAATTTGGAATGGTTCCACCTACTGAGTTTACTTTCAAGTATAAAAGAGACAAATGTATGATCAAATGCAAAGCTAAAGGGATTGGACCAATGAGGTTGTTGTATACATTGGTTCTAGTATGATTTACTCTTCTTCACTAATATATATAAATATATAGGTATTAACATGACCCTACCATTAAAACAAGTTTTTCCATCAACATTTGATTATTTCAAATTTTTTGGCATGAAGAGCTCATATTCGAGTGTCACCTATTTTGTTGATAGGTTCTTCCACTTGATGAAGCACAAAGTAATTTCTCATTTTTTTTTGTTGGATACATGTTTCACAAATTTTTTTTACGTTTATAGTATGATTTTCCCTTCTTCGTTAATATATAGTAATATATTTTGAATTTTTTCCTTATCATCAACTACCTTATTTAATTAAGAAACATGAAAAACTAGATGTACATATGAAGATGGAGAAAAATCCAATTTGTAATCCATACTTCCTATCCTTTGTAGCACCTTATAGGGACCATGGTACATGGGTGTTAATTTATTGTCCTTCTTTTGTTTCTTGAGGGACATCTATTTGTATTGTTTTATCCTAAGAAACACCACATCATCCACTTCAAATCCCCTTTCATGGCATGTTGATATACTTGATTCCTCTTTTTTTACCTATAGAAAATTTATTCTTAAATAATTAAAGAACCTATTGTCAGTTCTCTATGTGCTCCTCCTCTACTTGAGCCTTCAATTTCCTAGTAAATGATGATGTGAAGGATGGATGATGATAACCATAATGTGCCATAAATAGGGTCATTATTTATGAAGTATGGGAGGACATGCTCTACCACCATCATACAAATGGAAACCTCTTGACCCATAGTGTGAATGAGATGCAAATAAATGAAGATACCCTTTTATATATTTATTCACAATATTAGTTTTCTAATTATATCCGGGATTTTAAAAGGAGTTATGAGTAGATTGAGTACCCAAACAATAGAATAGTTCACCAATAAATTACCAATGAAAATTGGATCTCTATCACTTAAAATAATCATGGTTATTCCATTTAGGAATCTAAACTATTTCTATGAGTGTTGTAGCTATTGTACTTGCATTAAAAGGATGAGAAAGAGAGCATAAATTTGCATACTTTGTGAGTTTATACATCATTACCATGATGACATTATTTCTGTTGGAGTTTAAAAGACCTTTAATATATCCATTGAGACCTCTTCCTAACACTAAATTTGTATGGATAATGGTTTTAAAATACTTAAGGTCTCAAAAGTCTCTTCTTTATTCTATAGGAAAACCAAATGTTCAACCACAAGATTTTGAAAATTAATTTTAATATCATCCTAGAAAATATCTACTTGATCTTGTGGTAAGTTTTTGGAAACCCTAAATTTACTCCTATAGGAGAAGTGTGCAATTCAAAATGGATTCTATGTTTCAGTTGGGAATTGTTACACAAACATAAGTGATCATGATGCAACAATGAATCATTTTTCAATAAAAAATTATATAGTTCCCTTCAGTTATCTTGTAGTTACTGAACAATATTGCATACCTTTTTATATTACTACCATATCTATCATTAATTATTACACCCAATCATATTATAAAATAGAAATAGCACAATGTAAACCATTTGTATCTTCTTCATTACTTGAAAGTGCAGTTTCTACCACAATTTGTTTTCCTTTTAATATAAATAATTCCAAACTCATAACCTAGTGTTTTTTTAACTGATTTTGATTTCTCTTCTTAAGATAATCATTTTCCCAAGAAGTACTTTATAATATCATGTTCTATTTCAATTTTTAAGTGATTTCCTATTAGGTAAGGGATTAGTTTCTTAAATCAATGTTGTATGTCCAACATTTCTTTTTAAAAATGGGTTTGGATGAGTTCTTTCATTTAAGATAATTGTTTCAATTGAAATATGCCTTCCTTTCTACATTAAAACAACACCAATTCCATGCCTTAAGGAATCACACTCTATAATTAAAGTTTTTGTGAAATTAGGCATGGCTAGGATATGAGTTGTAGACATAGCCTCCTTAAGTTTTTCAAAAAACTTTGGTTGTTTTCCGAATCCAAGAAAATGACTCATTTTTCACCCATAATTACTGATTTTTTTTGTATTAATATACTATAAATCTTCAAAATCCTCTAATATTCTTTAAACATTTAGGAATTGGCCATTCCCTCATATCATTGATTTTGTTAGGGTGAATGTTATGACTAGATGGGGGGCATATATTGGGTTTAAATGTGCATCATATTACCTCAAGGGGTGCCATATATGGGGCTACATATAAATGTAATGTGTCAACATATATGTTATATGGTTGGCCTAATGATGAAGAGGCCACATATGTATTGTGTGGATGATTAATAAGAGGTGAATTTTATGAAAGAATGTATTGGGTTATTTGGAAAATATTCTCCTATTATGTAAGGATTTATTCTGCAAAATAATTCTCTTATCTATATTAGAGTTGTGTTCAACACTCATATTCATGTACATAATCCGTCTTCTAGTTTTTTGAAGTATTTAGATCATAACTATGAGAGCTATGATCTTAGGGTTTTGATTATTTAAATAAATTATCTTGGAATTTTTTCTTTAAATTTATTTTAGGGAAATTTCCAAAGTTAAAGTTCGAGGAGTTAATATCAGATATCACAATACATGTGATAAAAAATTCTATTTCAAGTTTTCTAAAGTTTCAGAAATATATCGTATGGAATATAGTGTTAATTGTGGTTAATTTTGAAATTAGTCTCAATCAAGTCATGTTATAAGTTTCACCATGGTTTATTTATGGGAAGTTTTAAAGTATGAATTTTTGAGGTGATTTTGGAGAAATAAAGTAGGGGTAAAATTTTTAGATTCTTATTCTCTACACTTTTCGAGATATTCCCTATGGAATAAATGGTTTCTGATTGTTCCAGAAATTAAGCTCAAATAAGCCATCTTGGAATTTTTAGTATAACTTTGATTCTGGAAGGGTTATGACCAAAAAATGTTGAGGGTATTTAGGAAAGGTAAAATCAAGGTATAAGTGATAAAATTTTATATTTTGGTTTCCTAAACCTTTATAGATATACCTTGTGGAAGTTAGAGTTTATGACTAGTCTCAAAATTAGTTTCAAACAAGTCATTATGGCATGCTTGCAATACATATTTTCTTGAGACATTTTATACCATGGAAATTTTAAGGTATGAGGCGAAATGTAGAAGTAATTCAATTAAAAATTTCAAAATCATATTTGAAACATTGGATATGTGGCTAGTTGTACAAGTTTTCTGCTTAGAGTGGGCTAAAAGTTATCAAGTTTTGGGAAAGTGACCATAAATTTAGCTTGACACATTAAATTCTAGTCAAACGTATGGAATTACATAGAAGACATATCACAATACTAAAACTAAAAAAAATGGACTCAAGGGGCATAAAATTGGGGAGATACACTAGAGAAGATGTTTGCTATAAGGACAAACTTTAGAAGAGGGTTTTAAAAGATTTGTTAACTTCAAACTATCATAACTTTTGATTGGTATGATTGCTTGAAGTTATTCAGAAGTAGATGGGAAGAGAAAGCATAGATGAATATATTTGGAAAATAAATATATATTGTGAATATATTAAAGTTGTAAGTTGAGGGTTTGTGCTAGAACTCACTAAAGAATAAATAGAAGTACCTATATTCTTTGGGGATGAGGGTAAACTTTATAAAATATATCCTAGTGAATGGTTGATGACATTAATAGAATATGAATTTGATGAAATTTATAATTTAGATGGTGAAACTTGGAAATTTTGGATGAGTATTGAAGAGGATATTAGAAAAAAAACACACGGGAAAAATTTGAGGAAATCCTCTCAAATAAATGGATCAAGGAATAAAAAATAGAAGAGATGTGTATAATTGATCATGGATTAAATTAATCTAAAGAAGAAATATCTAAATTACATAACAATAATGAGGAATCAAAAGAATGTAATAAGAATAAAGGTGATAAATTGTGTAATTTTAAATCACTTAATGAATCATTCACCATGGAGGTTGATTGAAGATTTTAACCCTGTACAAAAATTACATGCAAACAAATCCTTAAACAAAACATAAAATATATAATGGTGAGAACAAAATCTGTATACAAACCCAAAACTGTGAAAACTAGATTTATTTTTCTTTATATTCCTTTTAACGTTGCAATATATTATATACATGTTGAAACATTCAAACACCCCCAATCCATTATGTTGTAAAATGTAACTAGTTTCGGTCTTCATAATTGTGAATGTAGTCAAATCAATATATATATTTTTTGTTACAAGAAAAATAAGAAAGAAAAATATTATTTTAAAGGATGGGTTTCATGCTTTAATTTTAATGATCATCTAGGTAAAATGTGTTGTTCGTGCTTCTAGGGTTTGTCATGTCAAAAAAATATTTTTCTTGATTTAAGAGGGTCATTATCGTTTTTATAAGAACCTATTGGGCAAGTTTTTGAGTCTAGAATGTTCTACAAGACACCTAACAGAAGTTGGCCATGACAGTGCCAAGCTGGCCTAAAAAAGGGTATTTGAACCCCACAAATGTGTATAAATATAAATAGCATCGACCACATTTAGTCACTGATTCTATATCTCTCAAGCTATTTGATCTAAAGCTGGGAAGCATGAGTGAATGTCTATAAAGTAAGGAGAAACCAAGAAGAAGAAAGAAAGTCTATTTTTGGGCTCTAATCTCTCACAAGAGTGAAATTTAGGGTTTTTGCAACTCCTGAAAGGCCAAAATTGCAGGTATAAATTCCAGGTCAAAGTTGCATGTTGAATCTCAGGGTCAAATTTCATGTTGGAAGCTGATTGAAGTAGATTTGATCTTATTGATTTTGCTAATCTCTGACCTATTTGGAAGGGCTTCTCAGAGGCCTAACTTGGTGCTTGGAGGACTTGGTCTAGGTTTTTGGGTCTTTTTTTTCTCATTTGAATCATATTATATAAGAAGAGAAGAGAATTTCTAGGTTTTCCCCTTAGAGGGGTGTTTCTTTGGCTTCGAGCCTAATTTTTGTGTCCATTTTCTTTACTATTTTGTTCTTGATAATTATTTGATGAGAATATATAATAAAGAAGCATAAGAATATAAAGTAAATTTCACAATAAATTATTAAGGTTAAGGATAAATGGAATTAATAGTTTCCCTACTACATTCTTGAACATGATATAAGAGTTAATTTGAATAAGAGAAGGTAGCTAGAAGATCATTTGGGAGGATTTCTTTGTAAAGGGGAATAATTTGCTAAGGACACAAGGAAGAAATGATACTACTACAAAATCTCATCAAAGGAAGGCTTAATAATCTATTATAATCTCTCGTTGAAGTCTCTCTAGTTGACTGCATCATCTTGAAGAAGAGGAAGCATCAAAGAATCTTGGGATCATCATCCACTCTTTGAAGTTGTTTGAAATCATCACTGCTAAAGACATCCTAGAAGTCATCATCATAGGGCATCATTGAACTCTCCTTGAAGGTATTTAACACATCAAGATAGTTGGAGACATCATCAATAAGGACTCTGTTGATCAGTGGTTGTCATTGATCTCAACCCAAGCAGCACCAGAGGCTACCCTGATCTTGCATGGGAAATTTCACTTCAAAAATTACTATACTCTGAGTCAGGTATATTTTGTATGGTTTCTATTTTTGGAGATGTTTGTGTTGATATATTCCACACCACATAATTATTTACGGTTTGAGAGATATTCGTGTTTGAAGTGAGCAACCCTAGTTAGTGGGCTGAAACCCCATGGGGTTGTGGCATGACACTAATCATTGGTTGTGCTCATTGAATAGGAAAAAATTAATAATTTTTTAATCTCATAATATCCCTCCAACGTTCACTTGTTGAAGACCCTCTGAACCTTAGCATTTATATAAATTGTGACCCTCATATCCTCCTCATGTAAGGATTTCTCTACTTAAAACAGGCCATTGTGGCATTATAGCTATAATTTTTTTTCGCTAAAGCTTTAGATGCTGAAAAAAACCCCATTTGAGCCAAAAACATGATGAAGTTCATGACCAAATTTCAGTTATCAGTTCGCTATATTTTCGGAGATATGATCAGAGGAATTTAGGGTTTTTGCAGGCTCCCGAATCTCATGTCAAATAGGTGACCTTGGGAAAATATTTATAACCTTCTCTCTGAGAATTGAATTCAAATTTCATAAAAAGGGACAGAAAGAGGATGGAATGTAGTATATTGGATATTATTTTCAGGACCGAATGTTGAAACAGTGACACGTGGCGCTTCACACAATTTCTCTGTACTGAAGTAGTCTATAATCAGGTCATTGTAGGAGATTGGGCATAGCTATTTCTTGAATAATCCAATATTGATCAGACCTACGGGGTTGGAAATATGAATCATAGGGATATCAAAGGATATAATTTCAAACCTTGGATATATGAAATTACATATATACAACATATTCAATATCAAGCTTCTAAAAGGGAAGAAAAAATATGCATTCAATGATCACTGCAGTAAGGACAACACATCAAAAGTTAAGGGTAAGTTTGCTAAAAAAAGGTATGTATGATTAGTGTTTTAATTTCAATTTTAATATCAACTCTGACATGTGTTTTTGCAGGACAATGTAAGTATTTTTTATGTATGTTCAATTGGGTTTTGTTCATAAATGTTGAATGTATTTACATTTGAATTTTGAATTTTTCTCTGACATATGTTTTGCAGGACAGTCTAAGTATTTTTTTTGTATGTTGGTTTGGTTCTTGTTCATTAATGCATGTGCAAGAAGGAGGACACAATAGAAAAACTCAGACACATACTACAAGGACAATGCAATGCCAAAGTACCATTACTTGAAGCAAGCACAACAATACCTCAGCAGCTACTAGTGTTCAAAGAAGTAGTTTCTAGTCAAGTATCAGGTCATGTCAAAATTCAGTATTGTAAAAATAATCATTGTAAAATTGTAAAAGAGTCATTATTGTAAAAGAGTCAATCTGCCTAGATTTGGAGAGACATTGTTGGGAGGTATAAGTATCATCGTTGTATAATGTTATGGTTGGGTTGCAGGTCATAGTGTGTGTTAGTGTCAGTCTAGTCATACTGCCATCAGTGATAAAAATTTCTCTTTTTGCATTTGCATATTAGGAGTCCCATACCAATAAATTTCACCATTCTACTAGGTCATGGATACATTGATGGTGGTGGTTTCTCATCAGTTTTCCCTCATGTGAAACTTGGTGATTTTCCTCTCTATGGTCTTAGTCATCAGTCACTTTCGCTCTCAAAATCATGTTAGTAGGTCATAGGTTTGGTCTCATTAGTTTCTAGGGTCTCACCGTGGTCAAATTAATGAGTCAAGTGTCAATAAATATCAGCAAGGTCATGAGGAAGTCAATAAACTCAAATTCACAACACCTAGAAGATCAAAGATATATTTTATTTAGTTTGATGTAATTTTCACCTCAAAAATCATGTTTTGAGGTGAAAAAATGATACTTTTCCTTTATTATCATTCATTATGTAATTTCATGTCAGCATATGTAATAAGTCACAATTTAGAAGCTATTTTCTCCACAAATTAATCACCCTGCCTTCAGAGAATTTTTCCACAGCATGTTCAGCACCAAATCATCTTCCAAGCAGATTCATCAAAAAGAGCCTGGAAAGAGCTTTCCAACGGTATACTACACTCTCAAAACTCACTTCTGGATTGAAATTTATGCCTAAGTGAAGTAAAAGTCCCCTATTCCCTAACCTTCCCCCCTTTTCCCATTTTTCCCTTAAAATTTATATTATTAAAGTTTAATATATTTTATAAATCCCTTCCCCCCCCCCTCGCTCCGATTACAAAAATTGCATTATAAAACACAAATGCGATTTAAACTTAACCACTTCCCCACCATACTTTTAAAACTTTATAATAAACATATCAAAGTTTATTATTATATAATCCCCACCGTTTAAACCATTCCCCCTCCATCCCGTTTGAAACCTTATAATAAAACTCAAAGGTTTTATATTATAAACCCAAGTCCATTCCCCTTTCCATTGCATCGCAGATATTAAAATGTGCGCCCCGATTGACCCTTACCAAAAAACTCCGATGAGATTGTTTCAAATCCCTTTCGATGGAACCCTCCCCCAATGTATGTCTCGATCGTCGATTTGATCCATCATCCAAAGGCTCCAGCCCATCGAAACATCCTCATCGGTGCTTCCAATGAACCCCTTCCCGATTTCAAACCCTCGATCGACACCCTCCGATCATTCCACAACCATCGATCGCCCAACCCCATCCGACCACCCACAGTCACCGCGCCGTCATCGCATCAGAGGAGTTTTGTTATGTTCTGCCCCACCCTCCGATCCCCGATGTCGATTGATTTACGGGTCCCACCACATAATACTTTCGCCATTTATATAAAAGCCCATTTTCCTTTGTTAAAATTAAAATTGTGTTTATTTCATAATACAAAGGCTTTTCCCCAATCACATCGGAAGTTTTGGTTTTCGTTTCAAGTAACATCCTCCCATTCCCTGATTGCCGATTGGCGATGGCACTATTGCATAACATATTACCATGTTTATATTTTATATTGCCCGACCCCGATCTCGATTGCGATGGTGCCATTGCAAACATGAATTGCAAGTGTTTTATTATATTATATCCCTCTCCTCCATCCACTCTGATTGCGATTATAATGTGGACTCCACCTCCTTCCCTTCCATTTTCCCATTCAAAATTAATTTTTCCCTTCATAAAGGCATAAAATTCATCTTATTTTATTTCAAAGCATTTTATCAAAAAGTCAAGAAATATAGAAAGCAACAGTCAAAGGCTGAGAAAGCTTATTTAAAACAGAGATTGTTATAGCAGTAGAAAAAAAGGAAATTTGTTTCCGGATTGCCTATTTTTCCTTCATTCAGTATAACAGCGAATTTTCAAAGAGTCAAAATGTATTGTTGTTCCTTTTTTTCAGAGGCAAAACGTTGGTTCTCTTTGACATATTCAGATTTTAGTTCTGAGTTGTTAAACAACTCCCTGTTTTCGTGGATCTATGTTCCCACATTTCAGCTTATTTATTATAATTGTAAATCATTTGTAAAGCATTCTGTAAATAAATAAGTAGGGGAATAGTGTGGAAGAACGTTTTGCGCTCCATTGTATAGTTTGACAGGGAATTAATAAGAGATTCAGCTCTGATTTGTGGGATCCATGTGGTATGAGATTTATCATTTGTTTCTCTCCTTTGTTTCATATGTAAATTGTTATGTTTCACCTCTCATCCATAAACATTTCCTTTTGAATGATTTCAAGATAGAAAGGTAGAATCCATTTTATATGCTCTGCCTTGGGAAACCATTCATACTCTGTGTTTTTTCTTCTATTTGAAAAGGATCCATTTATTGTGCCCTTTTCAGCTCCTCACCAGTCTCTCCATCCCATCCTTATTAAACTTTAATTGCTAAATTTTCTTGCCTATCTTGCCCCATGAAATACCATGTGTCCTGATTTAATTCCCCAGTTTCAACTGTCCCTTTTATATCCCACACATCCCTGGAAATTTCATTCATTTATTAAAATTTTTTCCCCATCATTTTATCTAGCCTAATATCAGATCATTATTTCACTTTATTGAATATCCTTTCATGGAGAGAGCCCTCTCCTGTCCTTGTAGGGCTTTCTACAAGGCTGAGTGTGGTTTAGTTGTTACCCTGTTTTACCCTTTTCAACCTGGGGTCCAATTCGGGTGCTAACATCTCTGGTGACCATACTGGGGATGCCGATCTGACTGTCTGTGATTATATTATTGGTGCTCATTGATTGTGTTATATTTTGTTTTCAAAGAAGGTCATAATCAGGCCCTATGTGAATAACTAGTATTAAAACCTTTGGCTAAGGTTAAACCTTGGTTATAAAAAACGCGACGGTTCTTTACAAATATCTGTGGTTGAAGTAAAAAGCTTAGTTTTATTGCTAGTGGAGAAATAATATTAGTGGGACCCAGCCCTAATTAACGCAAGGAGTTAAATCACTTAACCACGGTCAAAGCCTAAAAGTCAAAGCTCGGTTTGATTTACCACTGGCGGGTTTTGGAAACCAAAACCACCCATTTCGCGCTGCTTTTTCCCCAGAGAAAAACTACTCCAAAAAAATGCGATCCAGTGAGATTTGGGCATGTCATTACCAAAAAACCGTCCATTTCGCATAGCTCTCAGTCGTTAAACTTCTGCCATGAAAAAAACGTGATATTCACAAGAATCATCCGATCTGAAGAGCCTTAGATCTGACGGTAATATCGTGCTGAGGTGGACAAGCGATAATCGAGGTATGATCTAGCGGATTTCGCATTGTTTAATGTTTATTTTATTTATAAAAAGGGGAATAGTGGATGTGTGGGCCCCCGTCAAATGAAATATATGTCACACTGATACCATAAGTGTGTTCTATAGTATAAAGTTCAAAAGGTTGATGTTTTAAAGGAACGCGCCATTGTTATAAAGTTTTGATATTTCAACCAGAGTGATAAGGTTTGCTCAGTATATTTAATGTGTTCCCCAATATCACATTAAATTATAAAGATTTTTTTAAAGGTCTGGATATTATTTCACGGCGAACATTGTTGAAGCTGTTGGAAAGAATATAACTACAGCCACTTATTCACAGTCCTAATATTTTCGGCAGCAAAATTTCATGTTAGATCACCCCAGTAAAAATTTTCTTGCAAATTCCTCGATTCTAGAAAATTATTTTCAGAGTCTATTAGGCTGAATCAGAATTTTTGTATAGTAGAATATTTACACACACTGGCTTTGAGAAGATACACAAGGGCTAATCCAGATCCGAATCCTCCCCCTGTGTTTGAAAATCCAAATCTTATCCCAAGAATAGTCAGAAGACAAGAGGGATCACTAAGTCCTAGACCTATCTTTAGATCTCATACTTGGCCCAGTGAGTGGTTTTTTGCAAAAGATCTTTCTTTTGATGACAGTTTTGAGCTTTCTTTGTTTAGAAATAAGTATGAAACTAACATTGATGATACAGTTTTAGATCCTGAGATCCTTGTAGATATTGAAGTTCAAAGAGCAAACGCTTCAATTGATGATTACATTTTGAATTCTCCTCAGTCATCCATTACTGTTAATAATATTCTTGAGCCTTCAAAATCATCAGGAACACAATTTCCTCCTCCCAATTCATCAGAAATCCCATCAGTCAACTCTCAGTTGTCATCTCCTCCATCAACCCCTCCCTTAAATCCCAGTAATAAAAATATTGTTGTAAATCCACCCAGAGTCATTGCTACCCGGTATGCACCCTTGGTTTTACCTCAGGTTCTCAATGATATGCCTGCTGATTATCAGAGTAAAATTCCCATCTTCGATGCCACTCAAAGCATCACAGCCCAACAGCATGTTGATAAAATGAATGACTTTTTTGATCTACATGAGGTAGAGGCAGAGAATGTAACTACCAGGTTGTTTGTTCAAAGCTTCGGAGGTGAAGTCAGAAAGTGGTTCAGAGTCTTACCAGTAGGCTCAATCTGCACTTTACAGGAGTTGCACACACAATTTTTAGAGCAGTGGGAGGTAAAAAAGAACCCACTCCAGATTCTATCTGAATATGAGAATATTAAAAGAAATGTGGGTGAAACTGTACAAGACTATTGTTTAAGATTTAATGTTGTATATAATGCTATTCCAGCTAACCTGAAGCCTCCCGTGGGATTATCATTTCTTAAGTTTCCAGATGGTTTTGATTCCAATATGGCATATTAGCTGCCTGAAAGAGATCCTTCCTCACTTGAAGACATGTAGAAGATAGCAGTAAGCATTGAAGCTAATCTGCTGGCTAAAAGAGCATGAGCCATAGCTGAGAAAAGAGTCACAGTGAAAGAGGAAGCCTCTCCTTCAGACAGTAAAATAGACACTCTGATTAGAACAGTGGAGAATATGGTTTATAGATTGACTATTTCAGACAGACCTAAACCTCAAATAAGAAATCCGAATTTCATAGGGCACCAGCCCCAATTCAGAATCAAGTAGAGAGAACAAAGAATGCAGGACCAAGCGCGACCATAGCAGCAGATTAAAACTCCATTGCAGCAGAACTACGTGGAAGGGAAAAACTCAGATGATGATGATCTTGTGATTGAAGCCAATCACTTTTTTACAGCTGATGGTGAGCCAATTTTCCTTACAGAAGACGAAGAATACACAGTGGTGACTCTAGACATTCAAAAAGATGAATATTTCATTTTGGCTAATGATGCAGTGTTGGAAGATGAATCCGATGACTACCAGAGAGGGTACATGAATGCGTTATCAGCCCAAAAAAATTAATATTCTCTGAGGAATAGAGATGTTATAGTCAGTCCCATTCAGAAATGAAAAGATCTCCGGATGAAGAACGATGCACAGAAGAAAGGGAAAGAACCAATCGACCCTTCCTCCAGCAAAACACCTTCAACGATTAACGCTACAAATGAGAAGAATCAACAGAACACAGCAAAGGAGCAAATAGAGAAGAAATATCCTCCAGGTAAAGAGGTAGAAAAAGCTCCTTCTTTTAATTTGGAGAATGAAATTTCTAAACTGAAAGTGTCTATGTCCCTGACTGAGTTGGTGAAGAATAGTGCATATAAAATTCAGGTGTCTAAATTATTGCAAATAGACTTTGTTTTTGATATGGTTAATGTAGAAGATGACTACCCTGAACTTATTTTTGGTCCAGCCACAGAAGAATCTAAAGAAAATGAAGTCCCTCCCTTTTACCTGAGTCTTAGAGTACATGAGTTTATCTTGCATAATGCTATGTTGGACTCTAGAGCCTCACATAATTTTATGCCCAAAGCTATCATGGAGAAGCTAGGCCTTGATATTACCCGAAAATACCATGATTTTTATTCCTTTGACTCAAGTACGGTCCATTGTATTGGTCATATCAAAGACTTGGTAGTGTCTTTAGATCAAATCCCAGCCAAAAATGTTTTGATGGATGTAGTAGCTGCCGATGTCCCACCAAGGTTTGGAATGCTTTTATCTAGGTCTTGGGGTGCAAAACTTAAGGGAACCATACAGCTTGACTTCTCTTATGCCACTATCCCTGTATTTGGCCAGTTGAGAAATTTATATAGGGAAAAGAAAATGAAATATATGATTACTAGCAAAGACAAGCTAGTAAATCATCCCATTAATGTTGCCCACACAGATTTAGAATCTTTTGTATTATATTCAGATGGTGGTTTAAATTATGAGGATGTTCAGTTGGTACAAGTAGATGAGATACCTAAGATTTCAGAGAATTTCAGAGAATTCCTCAAACAAGAAAAAGACAAAGCAATAAGCACTTCTGAGTCTCCTGCCTACTAGCAGCAAAAGGATAGTGAACAACAGAAAGATGCAGAAATCAGTCAAGGTAAAGAGGAGAAAGAAAAAAAATTCCAACATCTACAAGGAGAAGAAAAAGGCCTGTGGAGCATGGATTTTGAGGGAGCTGTTGGTAAGGATGGAACTGGTATTGGAATATGGATTAGGAGCCCTGTTTTCTAGCCTGAAAATTTTCCTAGCAATGTCAGAGTATGTGCTTATAAGTTGGCTTTTGATTTCTCTAACAATGAAGCAGAATATGAGGCTTTGATTGCAAGTCTCAAAATTTTGAAGAAGCTGAATGCAAAGAGGATTTCTGTATATGGCGACTCAGAGTTAATAATCAAATAGGTGAAAGGAGAATAGCAAGAAAAGCATCCGAGGTTGAGGGCATACAAAAATGCAGTCCTGGACATCTTGAAGACATTTCCTGAGTACACTTTGACAGTAGTACCCAGTATGCAAAATCTTATTGCTGATTCTCTTGCCACTACTGCTAGCAACTTGAATATTCTGATGAATTCCAGTAACAATTTTGAGATCTATGTCAAACATAGGCCTGCTGTTCTAGAAAATCTAAGGTATTGGAAAGTATTTTGGGATGACAATGAGATTAATGCTTTTTTGCAGAGTGATGGAAAATTCAAAGATACTCCAATAGAAGGTGAGTATGAGGCTGGTGATCAATAATTGGAAGCAAACCAGATGGACATATTACAGCTGAAGGATAATGTAATTCCTAGGGGTCTCATACCTCTAGAGGAGATTTTTGATCAGGATGATGTTGCAAAAAATCCAACCTTGGTGCCCACTGAGAAAGGAGTTGAAGATGTGAATCTTGGAATAGCTGATAAGCCCAAGTTTGTGAAGTTTTCAAAGGCATTGTCCCCTGAGGTAAAGGAGAAGTATGTTAATTTGATTTCTGAATTTTCTGATGTGTTTGCATGGGATTATTCATATTTGAAAGTGTATGATAAGAACATAATCCAACATACTATTCCTATTAAGCCAGATCAGAATCCTTTCAGATAGAAGCTGAGAAGAATCAATCTGAAGCTGCTGCCATCCATTGAAAAAGAGGTAAATAGGTTGTACAAAGCAGGTATCATTGTTCCTATTATATTTTCTGACTGTATTTCAAATTTGGTCCATGTACGTAAGAAGACAGGAGAGATAAGATTGTGTATAGATTTTTGGAACTTGAATAAGGCATCGTTAAAGGATAATTATCCACTTCCGAAGTTGGACCATATTTTGTAGAGAGTAGTTGGAGCATCTAGGATGTCACTACTTGATGGGTACTCAGGCTAAAACCAAATCTTGGTGCATGAGAAGGACCAAGATAAAACTGCCTTCACAACACCCTGGGGAACCTTCCAGTATGCTAAGATGCCGTTCAGACAGAAGAACGCTGGAGCTACTTTCCAGCGTGCAATGGAAATTGCCTTTGCAAATGAAAAAGATGTTTTTCTTGTTGTTTATTTGGATGATTTGACAGTATTTTCAGGTTCAGATGATGAGCATTTGCACCATTTGAGAGTTTATTTTCAGCGATGCAGAAAATTTGGGATTTTTCTCAATCCCAAGAAGAGTCTCTTTGCTATGGATGAGGGAACATTGTTGGGGCATATCATCTCTAAATATGGTATCTGCATCGATCCAGCTAGAGTGGAATCAATTCAGCACATAGATATTCCACGAAACAAGAAAGAGATTTAGGCCTTTAATGGTAAGATGAAATTTTTGCACTGATTTATAACTAACTTGGCTGAACATTTGAGAGAAATGACCAATATGTTGAAGAAGGACAGCACTGTCAAATGGAGTGAAGAAGCTATCAAGTCATTCAATTTGGTAAATTTTTCTTTGTCCAATGCCCCAGTTTTGATTAGTCCCAACTATACTCAACACTTTATCATATTTTCATTTGCATCTGAGCATAATATGGATGTTGTGTTAATGCAAAAGAGAGATGAGGTCGAAAAGCCAATTTCCTTTTTCAGTAGAACTATTAGTGATGCTGCTTTAAGGTATAATATTATTGAAAAATAGGCATTGGCTCTTATCAAGGCATTGAAGGATTTTAGGGTCTATATTCTGCCTTCACATACTATAGCATATGTCCCTAACATAGCAGTGAAGGATGTGTTGATGCAAACCGATCCAGAAGGTCGAAGAGGTAAATGGATAGTAGTTATGTTGGACTACGACTTGGAGATTAAGCCCACGAAATTGATCAAAGGCCAAGGCTTGGCGAAATTGATGGCCCAATCAAATCTGCATGCCCTAGATATAAACCTCATAATATTAATGTCAGAGGACTAAGATGAAGGTTTGCTTGCTCCGATTTCAGATATTTTTCTGTAGTCCCCTTGGTATTCAGATATTGTTTATGTCCTTCAGCATCTTTCACCACCTTCAGGAATGTGTAAGAGTAAAGGTAGATCTCTGAAACTTAAATCTGCAAAATACTGCATTTTAAATAGTGCTATGTATTGGAAAGATCTAGGAGGTGTTTTTCTCAATTGTTTGGTTGAAGAAGAGGCGCATAAGGTAATACACGATTCCCACAAAGGTGATTGTGGTAGTCACTTGTTTTGGAAGACTACAGCAAACAAGGTATTGAAGGTAGGATATTATTGGCCCACGTTATTTTCTGATTTATATAAAATAGTGATGAATTTTCATGAATGTCAAATTTTCCAAGGAAAGAATAAATTGCTGCCTCTTCCTTTGAAACCAGTTTCAATGAACACTCCCTTTCAGTAATGGGGGCTCGATTTCAAAGGAGAAATTCATCTCGCGTCCTCAGCATAGCACCGATGGATATTGACAGGGACATATTACTTTACGAAATGGATCGAGGTCATCCTAGCAAGGCAAGCAACTGACACGGTAATTATTCAATTCCTTGAATCGAATATTTTATCTCGTTTTGGCTGCCCATACAAAATTTCAACAGATAACACAATAGCGTTTTTATCCAAGAATATGGTCAATTTCTGTGGCAATTACAATATCACGCAGGGCCCTTCAACAACGTATTATCCACAAGGCAACGGCCTGGCAGAGTCATCAAACAAATCGCTGATAAATATAATTAAGAAAATGCTGGAGGCAAACAAAAGAAATTGGCACCAAAAGCTCATCAACGCACTGTGGGCAGACAGAGTTAGCAGTAAGAAATCAATAGGTATGTCACCTTTTGAATTAGTTTAAGAAACTGATGCTGTCTTTCCCACATCTCTCACAGTCCCAGTTATGAGATTATTGTAAGAATTTGGCAGTGAGGACGATGAAAATTAGCGAAGGATCAATCAGATGATCCACCTTCAGCAAACAAGAGAAGAAGTGTCACAGAATGCGATTCAGTTGTAGGAGAAGATTAAAAATATCTATGACTGAAATACTAAAGCAGAAAAGTTTCAGCTGGATGATGTAGTGTTGAAATGGGATGCAAGGAATGAAGACAAAGGGAAGCACGGTAAGTTTGACAACTTGTGGAAAGGACCATACATGATTTCAACATACATGGGACATAATGGCTTCTTGCTTTCAGAGATGGATGGCCAAGATTGCCTTGGAGGAGCAGTAAATGGTAGGATTTTGAAGCACTACCATTGTTGAAGACAAAGGATCAGAATCTATGTCATCATCATTGTATATACCATGTTATTTTTTATTAGATTTCAAGTACACAGTCATTGAAGTTTGGGGCCCGAGGTGAATCCTATAAAATTTGGATGATATGTGTATGGTGTGGTTTTATTTCAGTTTTCAGTCTTAGTCTTGAGTCATAGTCAGTCTGCATTGTGTGCAACTCCTGTAAAGTGCGGATTGAGCCTGCTGGTAAGGCTCTGAACCACTTTCTGACTTCACCTCCGACTCCTGTAAAGTGCGGATTGAAAACCAACCAACCCTTCCTCCAGCAAAATGCCTTCAGCAATTAATGCTACAAATGAGAAGAATCAGTAGAACACAACAAAGGAGCAAACATACAAGAAAGATCCTCCAGTTAAAGAGGTAGAAAAAGCTCCTTCTTTTAATTTGGAGAATGAAATTTCTAAACTGAAAGTGTCTATGCCCCTAACTCAGTTGGTGAAGAATAGTGCATATAAAATTTAGGTGTCTAAAGTCTTGCAAATAGACTCTGTTTCTGATATGGTTAATGTAGAAGATGACTACCCTGAACTTATTTTTGGTCCAGCCACAGAAGAATCTGAAGAAAATGAAGTCCCTCCCTTTTACCTGAGTCTTAGAGTACACGAGTTTATCTTGCATAATGCTATGTTGGACTCTAGAGCCTCACATAATTTTATGCCCGAAGCTATCATGGAGAAGCTAGGCCTTGATTTTACTCGAAAATACCATGATTTGTATTGCTTTGACTTAAGTAGGGTCCATTGTATTAGTCTTATCAAAGACTTGGTAGTGTATTTAGATCAAATCCCAGCCAAAAATGTTTTGATGGATGTAGTAGTTGCCAATGTCCCACCAAGGTTTGGAATGCTCTTATCTATGTCTTGGGGTGCAAAACTTAAGGGAACCATGCAGATTGACTTCTCTTAAGCCACTATCCCTGTATTTGGCCAGTTGAGAAAGTTCTATAGGGAAAAGAAAATGAAATATATGATTACTAGCAAAGACAAGCCAGTAAATCATCCCATTAATGTTGTCCACACAGATTTAGAATCTTTTGTATTATATTCAGATGGTGGTTTAAATGATGAGGATGTTCAGTTGGTACAAGTAGATGAGATACCTGAGATTTCAGAGAATTTCAGAGAAGTCCTCAAACAGGAAAAAGACAAAGCAACAAGCACTTCTGAGTCTCCTGCCTACCAGCAGCAAATAGATAGTGAACAATAGAAAGATGCGGAAATCAGTCAAGGTAAGGAGAAGAAAGAAACAAAATTCCAGCATCTACAAGGAGAAGAAAAAGGCCTGTGGAGCATGGATTTTGAGTGAGTTTTTGGTAAGGATGGAGCTGGTATTGGAATATGGATTAGGAGCCCTGTTTTCTAGCCTGAAAAGGTTCCTAGAAATGTCAGAGTATGTGCTTATAAGTTGGCTTTTGATTTCTCTAACAATGAAGCAGAATATGAGGCTTTGATTGCAGGTCTCAAAATTTTGAAGAAGCTGAATGCAAAGAGGATTTCTATATATGGCGATTCCGAGTTAATAATCAAACAGGTGAAAGGAGAATACCAAGAAAAGCATCTAAGGTTGAGGGCATACAGAAATGTAGTCCTGGACATCTTGAAGACATTCCCTGAGTACACTTTGACAACAATACCCAAGATGCAGAATCTTATTGCTGATTCTCTTGCCACTATTGCCAGCAACTTGAAGATTCCGATGAATTCCAGCAACAAGTTTGAGATCTATGTCAAACATAGGCCTGTTGTTCCAGACAATCTAAGGTATTGGCAAGTATTTTGGGATGACAATGAGATTAATGCTTTTTTGCAGAGTGATGGAAAATTAAAAGATACTCCAATAGAAGGTGAGTACGAGGCTGATGATCAAGAATTGGAAGCAAACCAGATGGACATATTATAGCTAAGGATAATGTAATTCCTAGAGGTCTCATACCTCTGAGGAGCTTTTTGATTAGGTGAATATGCATGATTAACCATCTTGCTATGTTATAAGTTTATATAAATATTAAAGTTTTACGTAATTTATATGGATTTTATGTTTTACATTTTGCATCATATTTTACATTATACTTTATATTATACATTTTATATTTTAGTTTTGTCTATATATTTTTCTTAACATTTAATAAATGTTGACAAATTTACTTACAATAATAAATAATCTATATTTTATTAATAATAGTAATATTTTAAAATAAAATTATAATTTAGTTAATTTTATGAAATAAATATTTTAATATATTTTATTTATATTTATTAATATTTACTTACTCACTAATCATTTAAATTATATGTTATACTCATATAAAAATAAATATTAAATATTAAATATATAAAAATTATATATAAAAATAAATAAATAAATAAAATATTGTTTTCGTTTATTTTACATTTCGTAATTCTTTGGAATATGAATTGAGGGTGTCCAATGAACTGCATACCCACTTTCTGGTTCTAAATTACACACCGAGGCACTATCAAATGTTGAATGAATCAAACAAAAGCTTAAAGTATAATGAATTGAGATTATTTTATTATTTTTTATTATTATTGATCTTATATTTTATTTATATCTATTAATATTTACTTATTCACTGCTCATTTAAGTTATATGTTATATTAATATAAAAATAAATATTAAATATAAATATAAATAAATTATATATAAAAAAACATTAAAAATAGTTTTCATTTATTTTACATTTTGTAATTCTTTGGAATATGAAGTGAGGGTGTCCAATGAATTGGCATACCCACTTTCTGGTTCTAAATTACACATAGAGGCACTATCAAATGTTGAATGAATCAAACAAAAGCTTAAAGTATAATGAATTGAGATTATTTTTTATTTTTATTTTATTATTGATCTTATATTTTATTTATATCTATTAATATTTAGATATTCACTGATTATTTAAATTATATGTTATATTAATATAAAATTAAATATTAAATATAAATATAAATAAATTATACATCAAAAAATATTAAAAATTGTTTTCGTTTATTTTACATTTTGTAATTCTTTGGAATATGAATGGAGGGTGTCCAATGAACTGGCATACCCACTTTCTGGTTCTAAATTACATACCGAGGCACTCTCAAATGTTGAATGAATCAAACAAAAGCTTAAAGTATAATGAATTGAGATTATTTTTTATTTTCTTATTATTATTGATCTTGTATTTAATATTTTTATTAAATTTATAAATGAATATTTGACCACTACAATTTTACAGAGATTAAGTAGAATTGAGATTAATTATGGGTTAGTATTTAATATTTTTATTAAAATTATAAATTAATGTTTTCTTACTAAAATATTATAGAGATTATATAGATTTGAGATTTTATTTTTTAACATTGACTATGAATTAGTATTTAATATTTTTATTAAATTTATGAATTATTATTTGGCCACTACAAACATATATATAGAATTGAGATTCTTTTATTTTTATTATGAATTTGTATTTAATATTTTATTAAATTTATAAATTAGTATTTGGCTATTAGAATATTATAGAGATTGTAAAAAATGGAGATTATTTTTAATTTTTTTTAATTAGTGATTATGAAATTTCTGTTTATTTTATTTTTTGAAATTTATGAATTAGTATTTGACCAGATTACTTAGAATCTAATTTATTTTTTTGTAATTGACTATGAATTCATATTCAATATTTTTATTAAATTTGTGAATTAGCCTTTGGGCCAATATTATAGAGATTTACTATTATTGACTATGAATTTGTATTTAATATTTTTATTAAATTTATGAGTTAGTACTTGACACTAGAATATTATAGAGATTCGATAGAATTGAGATTCTTTATAATTTATTATTATATTTAACCATGAATCTCTATTGAATATTTTTATTACATTTATGAATTGGTATTTGACTACTAAAATATTATAGAGATTAGGTAGAATTGAGGTATAATTATTTGGAATGTCAATGGAAAATATAATTAGGAGGAAATGGTGAATTACAGTTAAAAAAAAAATTATCAATTGCAATATTAATAATTTTATTTACTATACATTATTATTTGGGAGCCAAAATATTATTAAAGTTAAGTAGAATTGAGATTTTTTATTTTTATTATTTTTATTATTATTATTGATTATGAAATTATATTTACTATTTTTATTGTGTTTATGAATTTGTATTCAATATTTTTATTAAATTTATGAATTAGTATTTGACCACTCCAATTTTATAGAAGTCAGGTAGAATTGAAATCATTTTTAAGTATTTTAAATTATTTACTAGGAATTAGTATTTAATATTTTTATTAAATTTATGAATTAGTATATGGTCGCTAGAATATTTTAAGTATTGACTATGAATTAGAATTTAACATTTATATTAAGTTTATGAATTAATATTCAACCACTAGAATCTTATATAGATGACATAGAATTGAGATTTTTATTTTTATTTTTTTATTATGAATTTGTATTTAATATTTTATTAAATTTATAAATTAGTAATTGACCTAGAATATTATAAAGATTACACAAAATGGAGATTATTTTTAATATTTTTTATTAGTGATTATGAGTTTGTGTTTATATTATTTTTTATTTTTTTTAATTTATAAATTAGTATTTGGTCACTAGAATATTATAGAGATTAAGTAGAATTGAGATCTTTTTATTCTTTGTTTATTTTTTATTATTGATTATAAATTTATATTTAATATTTTTATTAAATTTATGAACTAGTGTTTGACCACTATAATATTATAGGGATTATAGAGATTTTGTAGGATTCAGATTATTGTCTATGAACCTGAATTTAATATTTTTATTTAGTTTATGGGTTAGTATTTTTCCACTAGAATATTATAAAGATTTGGTAGAATTGGGATTCTTTTAAATTTTATTATTATTATTGACCATGAATCAATATTTAATATTTTTATTAAATTTATGAATTGGTATTTGGTCACTAAAATATTATAGAGATTCCGTAGAATTGAGATTCTTTTAATTTTTTTAGGATAATAATGTATAATATTTTTATTTGTAATATTTTCTATAATTGGAGTATTTAATTAGAAATAAATTTCAATTTTTAATTGAAATTAAAATGTTGATAAATGTTGATAAGCATCACAATACCTAGACATCTTATATTGCAAAATTTAGAAAACACTTTAAAAATAACTATATATATATAATTTCACTATGGAGATTATTGTTTTTTTACAGCACTATGGGAAAATACTATGACTTGTCAATACCACATGTCTAAAAACCATAATTCATATTCATATTACACATGTTCATATGAAATTTTTTTAATTAATCAATTTAATTAAAAGTGCATAAAAAAACATAACTATTTTGGAGATAAATATCAACATTTGATTTGTGTATACTACTAAGAATATTTTAAGATATTTCATAGAGGTTAAATCCTACCACCCATCTACTAATTATTGATAATTAAATTAAAATTCTCAACACTCTATTACCAATTAAACATTGGAAAATAAATAAGTATTAGTGTAATTATTGTAAAAAATAACATGTATATACAATATTATTCTCGTAAATAACGTGTATATACAATATTATCGTAATTTGCTCAATCATAGTTTTTAATTTAAACTATAAGTAGTGGAATGCAAACAAAAACATTCCATAGATTTTAAGCACTTGTGAATATTTGGGATAAGTATTAGTGTGCGTTAATATAGATATAGCATAATGTGAGGACTTATTTACATGGATGAAGACTAGGAGCACCTAGACTATCACATAGAGCCAAAGAAGCTATGTGGAGGATCATCAGTGTTCCTAATCTACACAGAACTATTAATTATCTAGAACATGAAGAGATGTCTTTAAAAGTATTCTTTGACTATGATTGAAAAAGTAAGGGTTTATTGGGGTCCTTAAATTTATGGTAGTTTATTAAAAGAGAAGGGACAATTAGTACCTACATTCCAAAAGAAAAAGGATAATGTTTTGATAAACAAGGGTTGTGCTAAAAATATATGAGAAAATGTGCAATGAACTCTATAGTTTTTGTCAAAGAAGGTACTAAAGTTAGTAGTATGAAGGGCGTCTTTAGAGATATCAACTCATGTAATCGTAGCACTATTAGCCTTGAAAATCCCATGGTAGTCCTTCACTCTTGGTATTTATAAATTTCAATATTCATGATACAAGAAACATATTTGGGCTTTGTAGAGAAGGGAGGTTTTCAGGGTTCCTATAGATAATGTTAAACTAAGGGTTTACTGGGGTCTTTAAATTTATGGTAGTTTATTAAAAGAGAAGGAACAATTAGTACCTAAATTCCAAAAGGATAATGTTTTTATAAACAAGGGTGGTGCTAAAAATATATGAGAAAATGTGCAATGAACTCTATAGTTATGGTCAAAGAAGGTACTAAAGTTAGGAGTATGAAGGTAATCTTTAGATATATCAAATCATGTAATTGTGGCATTATTGGTCTTTAAAATCCCATGGTAGTCCTTCACTTGTGGTATTTATAAATTCCAAGATTCATGATACAAGAGATAGATTTGGGCTTTGTATAGAAGGGAGGTTTTGAGGGTTCCTATACATAAATTTTGAACAACTCCTAAGCCTAAGAGTATTGATTGTTGTCACAACTATAGTTGATGGTGATACTAGGTTAGTTTCCATTAAAGGTAGGAAATTATAATTTATGGGTATTTATTAGGTGGTGTTAAGTTTAAAGTTCAAGGCAATGAGGCAATGGTCTGCATGATAAAAATGAACAAATATTGTGTCAAATTGAAATAATGGATTTAGTTTTTTCCTGTGAGAAAATATAGAAGCACCTAATATTGCACATGTAAGAGAGAGTGGTGGTTGGACTTTTCTTCAGAAATCACTAAATGAGTGGGTTAGTAAAATTTTGGGAAAATATTGTTGGGATGCATGCCTATATAATTTATTTATGACCAAGGATGGTTGTATTTTATTTTCAAAACTAATAAGGATGTTAAGAGAGTTAAATAATGGAAATGGATATTCGTAAATATGATGTTATCTTGAAAAATTAATTTCCTTGTTTACACTCTTAGATGCAAGAGAAATTAGACCAACCTGTCTGGGTGAAACTACTAGCATTACACGTGGAATTTTGAAAGAATTATATTGTTAAGAAAATAGTAGAAAATATTACTCTTTTCCTCAACATCAATGAGAGATTTCAATCCCCAATGTTATTATTTTTAGCCAGGATACTGATAAATATGGATAATGGGTCGCCTTAAAATATCGAGATAGAAATAGATAACTTGAAGCACATATAAGCCCTAGATTATATGCAGATTTCATTTCATTTTGGATTCTCTTACCATTATGTTGATCGAAGGATGAATTCCTATATAGGCCACAAAATCTAATAGAGGTTAAGCTAAAAGTTCAGATTATAGAAAGGTGAACTATAAGATATAAATTTGTGCAACTGTTGTAGAAGGTAAATATTACGATTAACTTCATAAACATGAATAAGATATCTTAATCCTTGGTATTAAGTTAAGTAGCCATGATACTTGTAAATATGGAGTTTGGAAATGGGTCACCTAGAAATATGGAGATAGAATTGAGGTGAAAATGATTATTATATATATGAAAATACAGAGAAGGTCATGAGGATGGAAATTGATTCCTTTAAGATTAATAGTAAAATATTTGATAGTCCTCATTGTCAAATCCTACACCTATAAATTCTCCACAAGAGGAAATGTTGGAGATAGGAAAGAAGGAAGGTGTGGGGATTGATTTTTGAGGTAGTTCTTGAATGATTCAAGTATTAAATCACCTCCTAAATATTATTTGATATCATTGAAAGATACAATGGAGGAAATGGTCTTGTGAAAATGGATACAAGAGCTTGGATTAGGTTTAGTATATGTATCTTGTCTCACAACCCTAGGAAGGAAATCCTTCCTAGACTTTGCTTGATAAATAAATAAATAAATAAAAAGTGAACATATAAATCTTGAGTGGGAAACAAAAAAGAAGAGCTTCCATTAGAGGTTTATGGTTCCCTTGGAAGGTTAAACCATGATAAACCCCTCCTCAAAAAATTTAGGGGATTGGGATGATCCCATAAGAAAATTCCATAGAATGACTAGTAAGTTACATAAATTAAACATTATTTTGATACAAAAAAGGGAATTTTGTACACCTTTATGAAAAATTGATGATTATTAGACTTAGTTTCCAATAGTACATCTAGGTAGGTGGTGTTTGGATGGAATTCTTATTTATATTTATCAAAATTATACTTGATTCCTTAGAATATATGGATTGAATTATGCTGCTTGGGAATAGGGAATGCATATTATGTAGTCAATATATATGATCTATATGTAACTAAGAAACTTTTTTGGGATAATTTTTTTTTAAGGACTTCTTAAATATATAAAATTCGATTGTTAGGTAAGATATAAATCTCCCACTATAAAGCATAAATAATAAATGAAGGAAATAAGGATGGATAATCTTGTAGAATGTTTCCTAAGGTTAAAGAAATTTTTCTATGTTATGTGGAACATTAGAGAACTTTTGAGGTATAAAATGGGCCTCCTAAGAAAAATTTACAACCAAAATACACTTTATAAGAACCAATAAGATTCAAGATGATGATGTCAACCATGGGAAATGATTCACCATTTTTAGAGTAAAATGGTAAAAAGATTAAAAAATTATAAAATAATAAAACTACTTTTTCAACTTGTATTTTCAACTTATCACCCTAATATTTTATTTAAATTTTGAACAGGAATACTCATTAGATGCAAAATTTAATTCCTCATCCAAGGAGTACCCATGTTACATACTTTCGATGGACCCTGTTACACGAAAACGAGAAATATATGAAAAAAAGTGATTGCAATCACATTTTTTCATGTATTTATCATTTTTCATGTAGCAGGGTCCATAAAAAGTATGCAACATGGGTACTCCTTGGATGAGGAATCGAATTATTCATTCAACGATTGTTCCCACTCGAAATTTGAGTAAAATGACAGGGAGATAAGTTGAAAATATGAGTTGAAAAAGTATTTTTTTCTTTGCCTCTAAAATTTGATTATGTAATCTAATCTTATTATTTCCAGCATTATTTTATAATTTCCTTAGGAGGCCCATTTTAGACCTCAAAATTCCCCTAATGATCTATCAAAATACTAACCAATTGGACAAATGTCAATGTTGGAGAAGAGAATATTTCCACATGATTTGATAGGTCTTTAATATCTAACAAGGAAATAACTAACTTACAATCAGGTTCAGATTTTGAGGTCAATTTTGATCCTCAAATTAGGAATTTAATATCATAGCTAATAATCACATTTACCTTCCTCTTGAACTTGGAAAACTGGCTTGAAATTCATTATACCCTAGTTTATCATAGAATTGCAAAAGATTGATTAAATTATTAATTTTATCATTAACTCGCATGGTTCATGTTTTGTATATTGAGGGATAGGTAACCTATGATGAGTGTAAAGGAAATTGAATGATAAAGATGAGGCTTGAATATTTGAAAAAAAGGAAGTTCGAAATGGTAAATGAAATCAAAGCCACCAAGTGGGTACAAGGAGGAAAGGAATGAAGTTCAATAGACAATAAATGAGCCTAAATTGTAAAATTCAAAGTTCTAACTATGACAACCCTTTTTCTAATCCCTATTGTAATTTTCACTATGTATTGTAATTCATATAAATAGTTTGGAAATGTAAAGGCAATTATTAGGATGAGAGAAGTGGACATGGATTTAGAGGTATGAGGAGAGGATTTACGTGGGAAGTGGTTGAACTATAGGTGTTTCACTTAGTATGCCACTAGTTTTTCTAACTGAGTTTTAATGGCTTGCACAACAAGAAGAGAGGTTGAGATTGAGCTTCGTAATTAAGGTAAAATCCCATACCACCTCTTCCCTTGAGGGGCATGTTGGGTGATTAATATGCGAGAGGGAAGAGCAAGGGTAAGATGAATAAAATAGGTTGACAGGGAAGAGAAGACATGGAGAATGGTCATGGAAGAAATCGGGAGTCAGCTAGACAAAGGAGAAAGGAGTCATGTGCACAATGATAAAGGTTTGAGTAGGAGTGAAGTTAATGCATAGGGAGTATACTATGGCAGGCATATGGGATATGTGAGGTAAAATAATAGAATAAAATGCGAGTAGCATTGGTACAAGATCAAGAGAACATAGGTGGAGGCACAATGTAGTCTAGATACCATATGGTCTCAGTTACCTGTGCAACATTTCTTTAACCCCAATCCTAATCCACTCCCTAATCCATACAATAGCCCATACTCAAACCCAAACCCTAGACCTAACCCTTTTCGATACCTTAATCCAAACCCTAGACCTGAAAACCCTAGAATTTCCCTTAACCATTTTTTTTTCAATTTGAAATGTAGATATTTGAGCTCGAAATTGAGGTATTTTTCTTTTTTCTTTCACCGAATTCCTTATGTCTCCAAGAGAGTGAATATCAAACTATGGAAGACTATCATAAGTGTGAGAATCATAAATATGTGGTTCTCATTGAATCTTGGTTTCAAACAATTGTCAATACACATCACTCCATCATTCGACAACTCTTGGTACCATATCAATTAAAGAAATTGGTTTCTCATACTCTGGTATGTCCCGAAGTTTATTCTTTAAAACTGAGAGTGAGTATATTAGAATTTTGTTACGCACATGGCTAGATTGGAAGTACTCCTACACTTGAAGGAGAACTTCCTCCCTCTAAATTAGGGTAGGGTAGTATAAGAGAAATGAATTAAAATTTCAGTTGAAATAAAATTGTTACATCAACACTCTTGAAACTACAATTCCTAAGGCACAACTATTGAATTTTTTGTCATTAAGCATTATTTTGGTAAGCCTTATCAGAAGAAATTCACTCTTAATGCCTCATATTTTATATAGTGACTTTTATTATTAGCTAAGATTATTCACTTGGTCAGTTAAGGGTATTGTTATCGTTATGTTTAATACTTTCCATTCATATGCTTAAAACCTAATTATGGCCTAAGCATTCTAACACACTGTCATACAAGAAACCTTTTCAAGTTTCTCTTTGAAGGTATTGATGAAAAGCCTCATATGGTGTAACACTCCTATAAAACCCTAACGAACTCTCATAAGAACGCTAGCATGATCAACTCGAGGAATATTTCAGTCATTATCTAAGATGTTTTCTTTAACATGAGTATTTAGGGTAGAAGGACCAACCAGTAAACATTAGTAATTAAAACCTTTTCACGTCATCTCGTGCTCTTAAGGAGAATATTTTCCTCCCCACCTATTAAGAAACCTATTTTAGGTTAATCATAATAAAAGTTTTTTAATAGAAATGGATTAATTGAGGGATAGGAGGTATCATTACGAGCTGACCTACTATGATCATGGGTCCTAACAAGAATTACATTACCGCTACTGGTCACCAAGATAGGGTAATGGATTTCGGTTAAGAATATGGAATACAAGAGGTCTCATCACAAGTTGAATTGTTCATTATTGTTATCACTTGTGAATGGCATTATCATTTGCTAATTACCAAGACGAGGCAACGAACTTCAGTTAATTCCCAAATCAAAATAAATTATTTTAAATTACTCTGAATCTATATCTAATAGGTGGGACACATACAATTCATTGCGTTAAAAGGCATCCTTGTCAATGTTGTATATTCCTACTGGCATTAGGGCTATGCCGGTGGTATTAAAGTTAATTTTACAGTATGAGTTATTTGGTCATTTTTACCTTTCCTTGAACCCATTATCATATCTCTTTGAGAATGGCTTTAAGATCCTTTCGGTAATGTGCTTTGGAATTCTATATTTCATAAATATGAAGGTTTTGATGGATGTGGGACCCTTAGTGCAGGTGATTCCATTTTCCCAAAAAAGAAGAAATTCAGCTATATTCTTGGATAACAGTAAGATGGGAAGGTATAATTTTGTCACATTTCTTTATCGTATTTCCATCCATTTTAATTCATTGGATTTAAAATAAAGTTACTTCTATTTTATAATGAGGCTATTGAAATTGAAGACCTACTGATTTGGACTTATCTTGAGATGCTGTGGAAATTTTTATGGTTTTATATTTTATGATGACACTATCCCTGCATTAACAACATTGTTAGCATTCCTATGGAAATCCTGGCAATAGTGAGAAAATAATAAAGATCAGTCTTGACATCACTGAATCTATGGTCACAAGTATTTCTTATCTTATTGATGAAAAGGGAGTCAACATAATATGGAAATTATATACATTATATTACTCAATTAGCCCTATAGTTTAATTCAATTCAGTATGACTCTAATACAAAAACCCTAGCCCTACAATCTTAATTAACTTTGGTCTTTGTTAAAGGTTTTGCTTGTGTGAGGACATGCAAGATGATTGAAATGGGGGGATGTTAGGCCCTAGAATTGTCATGTTTAATTCACATCTCACCTTATGCTTACTCATGTTTTTCATTGTTATTACTGTCATTTTTCACAATTGTTGGGCTAGTGTCTTAAACATGGAGCTTAAACATGTAATTATTCATTATTTAACCTATTTCCTTTATTTCGATAAGATTTGCATCAAAATTATTATTTTTTTCTGAATTGGTCTACTCCTATTATTAGTACAAAAATTACAGAGAGGTCTTAGCCTCAGAAGTTCTTGCCCAATGAAGCGGCAATCTGTCAAGTGAACAGTTAAAAACTAACCAGAATTTAACAGAAACTGGATCAAAAACCCTGTTATGACATTGCCAAACATAGAAAAGCCACTCACGCAGGGGAAACCGGCTATGAGACAAAGTAGCCAAGACAAAAGAAGGTAGTGCATGAGACCTGAAACACAAAGAAGCAGACCCAGACTTGCATTAAACCATCAAAAACCTGAAGGTGTAAAAGCTTTCAAGAAACCTATGAGTCAGAGGGCTTTTCTTCAATGATTGGGTAGCCATAGTTGTGGGTATCTTCATCCTGCATCTGGCAGTCATCGCTGTTCGGGGAACTTCCACCTTTGACATTACTCGAGCCGCCAGGGACCTCACTGCTGCTGATGCCAACCTGCTTCAGAGTGTAGAAGGGAGGTGTGGTCAGTGAATCATTGACGCCTTTCTCCTTAGACGCACCCAAGTCCTAAATATTCTCCTGCACGGTATCAGCCTGAATGTCGACAGTGAAGTTAGCAGTCATGGTGGCGCTACATATGACACAGGGAAAGCGGAATTGAACATTGTGGGAGTGAGCAGGAGGGGAAGAAAGAGAAGGCAAGGTGTGAATATGGCCCCGGTCATAAAGAGAGCGATCGAACCTCTGGCCTCGACCACTCCGAGTAGCAGGATAACGCCCAAAGAGAGACTCAGAGGAGTGAGAGGTCGAACCAGATTCGGAGGTGAGGGGCAAACAGGTAGTCTGACCACGACTAGCCCCTCTTCTGGATCTCATACGATGTCGAATTCTCAGCATGATGCAATTTTCATTCAAGATTCCTGAGCAGAGGCGGGGAGTACTGACCTCCAAAGAAGGCGAGGGGGAATTAACCAAAGGAGCAGAGGCACGGTCACAAAACGAAATGGACCGGGAATTACAAAGAGGGCTGCGAGTAAAAAAGATACTAGGCTCCAGCTCGAAGCAGCAAGCAAGAGCGCATCGCTTTCCAATTCCAGACCGAGACCAAGGCACGTCTGCCTCCTTGGAACAGCAAGCTCGCAAAGGAAGAGCAGAAATGTAGCAAAATTGAGGCTCCATGTCTAAAATTCATTGAGTCTGTCTGGGGAGGACGCGCTGCGTTAATGCGGCATTCAAAATGAAATCAGGGTAGTAAATATAGTGCAGTGCAATGAGCTGGGTGGCGGTGGCACCAATCCACATGCTGACCCGCCAAATCTCCCCATGCGCCAGCGTACATGCCTCCTTAAACACCCGCATCCGGGGGGCATCAAAATTATTATTGATGATGGTGCTTGTTTTGCTTTAGGAAGGCATATTAAATCATGATCAAAGATACACATGCATCAACAATTCGTTGAACCAAGTTTTTTTCTTGCACCAACATCCTACACTAGTATTCCTGCACCGATTTGGGGCTTCGACATTTCGGCACACTTTCAGGGGAAAGAAAATGGTTATTGTCCAAAAGGATGTTATAACACCTTCCCATGAGTTGGATTACACCCATATTTCATGTGTGGGTCTCTAGAAGAAAATCTACAAATATTCTCCAAAATTCAGAGAATTTTCAAACTGCCAAGTTTGACCTTGATTTGCGTGCATCTGGAGGCAAATATAAAAAATACGAGAAAATGGATTTTTTACCAATATAACAAAATATATATAGCATGAACCTTTTCCAAATATTTTAATTATTCTAAATGTTACACATAGGTCTTTGAAGCAGTTTTATAAACAAACACAGTTTTTTCTAGAATTCGAAGATATTGCCCATATTTGCCAAAAAATGGAAAATTCGTATCAAATATGCATTTTTATTGATGGGACAATGGTTATACTAGTATCCTATTTATGGAAAATAGTTGGGATTCAATTCGTAATCTTGTTTTGGAATGGATTGGTTGGCCTAAAGCCAAATTTCTACCATGAAATGTATACAAATAGAGCTATGGCTCCAAGATTAGGGGAGAAAGCAGTTTTATAAACAAACACTGTTTTTTCCATGATTCTAAGATCTTGCCCAGATTTTGCAAAAAATGGAAAATTCGTATGAAATCTACATTTTTCTTGATGGGAGAATGGTTATACTAGTCTCCTATTTATGGAAAATAGTTGGGATTCAATTTAGAATCTTGTTTTGTAATGGATTGGTTGGCCTAAAGCCAAATTTATACCATGAAATGTATACAAATAGAGCTATGGCTCCAAGCTTAGGGTATAAAGCCATTTCTTTGTACCTTGATGCTATTGAGCTAAGTGTTGGGGGTTCTACCCCCTTGCCTCTGATCAATTGGAGGTTGGACTACTACATATTTTGTAAAAGACTAAGATTGTAATTTAATTCTAGGTTCATATGCCTCTTATGTCTATTTTATGTATTGCTAATTATGCTCGCATAAGTTAAGAATTTCCCTTAAAGGGTAACGAGCTGGTTGGCTAGGGACCAACCAACCCAGCTTGTTCTCCCTGTTTTATCTTGGTGTGCTTAGGTAGATGAATGACTATTTAGAAGGGTGATTTCTTTGAGTTTGAGCATGCAGGTGTGATGAAAATCTTGTGGTTATATTTCTTTTACTGCATGATCTCATATCTAAGGGGTTTTTGTGTGTGTTAAGTGGGTTTTAATTCAGTCTAAGCATTTTCATTTACTTTCTTCAAGCATCGCAATACAACCTTTACTTCTAAGAAATCCTTCTTGAATCATTTCTCAATGTTAGTCAGGGATGTACATCTTGGTGATTTAAGTTTTTTTAAACTAATCATTTCTTTTCTTAGGCAAGCACACTCTGATTGAATGGTAACCGCGTGATGGTATTGATTCCTCTGCATATTATTTGATCTTCAAATGATATCCTTTATTTTGACAAATGAATTAGTGTTTTTGGTACAAGAATCGTTGATGATTGTTTTTCAAATTTGGTGACGAGTAATAAAAGACTTTTATAAGTTAAAACTGAATTCATTTATATGTAGAGTACGATCCACACCATGATAAATACTGATAGAGGGTGTTAGTTTCAAAGTAGTGATTTCGTTTCAACACAATAATTTATACAGGAACATAGTCAGTCTAGTACAATAACATAGTTATTATAATACATAAATGAATTGTCTTTGTTTTCCCAGTGCAGGGACATAATCATTCCCATACAGGAATAGGGTCATTCTGGTACAGGAAAATTTTTGTCATAGCACTGAAATGAAATTACTCTGTATTCCTAGTGAAGGAACCAATGTATAGGAATATATATATTTTTGGAATATTTTGAGTTTTGAAATTGATTTATTCAGTCACATCAATTTTGAGTTTATTTATTTCTTTTAAGAAGCATATGTCCAACAAAGTCTTTGATTGTTATTTCCTTAGTAAGAGTCCAATTTCATGTGGTGTGTGGTTGTATTAAGTAGTGGTGTGAGCAGTTTCTACACAAGTTAGGGTTTCGTTTTGCACGTTGCTAGAGTTCTTCTCTAGCATTTCCAATGGTAGGCCTCGAGTTTCATGAACTCTCGGAATGAAAATGAAATGTTGATCCATTATTGAAAGATATACTACACCCAACACCTTCCATTTCTTCTTTTAAACCTTCCCTTAAACCTTCCATTTTTGCTTCCATCTTAGCTTCCATACCATCAATCTTAGCTTCCATTTCATTTTTGGTTACTCTTTGCAAGACGAAATTTGTTGCATTTGGTCTCATAATTTTTGATATATCATGTTTCAATCTTTCCTCTTCACGTGTCATAGTAGAGATTTATAAGGGTTTAATGGGTGTGGAATTATTTTGGGGTGGGGTTGGGGGCGGGGGCTGCGGGGATTTTAGAACACAATGCTAATATCAATGCTTCAATATGCCCTTGGAATCACTTCAAACTAATTTTTCAAACAAAATTTATGCAATTTAAAAAAAAATACACACCTTTTTGTTGCTTTTGAGGAGCTCGATATTGAACCTAATGTATCTCTGTGATTTTTTATCCCTAATATTTTAAATTTAGTCCTATAGTATCCCTCAGAGTCTTCTTTACAATTTTACAGGTCAGACCTAATTTTGATTCGTCAAGGTAAAGTTATGCATGATCTCCCACAATGCCCTAATTATGGATTGGTTCAATAGAGTGAGATTGTAGGGAGTGCCATGTGTCATTGTTTCTACTTTTGGCCCTGAAATTGAAACACAAGAAAATAAATTCCATGAAAATTTCAACCACTTTTTATAGAATTAAAATCTGATGCCTGAATCGAAAGTTATGATGATTTTCCTTTTGTGACATCTTTGAGACTGAATTCTAGAGCCTTCAAAAACCCTAACTTACTCATATCATATCTCTAAAAATATAATGAGCCAAGCTTTGAAATTATGGCAAGAAGTTCACTAAGATTCAACTCCATGGGGTTTTAATTTTAGCTTCTGAAGCTTCGTAGAAAACAATTTATAGTGAAAATTCCAAAATGGCTAGTTTTAAGAAGGGAAACCATAGAATCCAAAGCTCTGATACCAAATGTTATGCAACCAGCTCACAAAATAAAAATAAAAAATATAAATCAACGGCTTAAAAATTATCCACTTTGAGGGGTAAACCTATTTTACAATACATCAATGAACATTGGATGTTTCAAATGACAAAACCTACTTTCTATATATAGGAGTTTAAGGGGTCACAATATAATCAGAGCCTACATAACAATAATAATGTAAGGGAACAACAATAAAAACAATGGGATTCTATGGGGAACAATAATAAAAATATGGGGAGTACATTGGCATAACAATAACAATAAGGGAGGCTACACTAACAATAAAAATAAGGGGCTACACTAGTATTATAGGGACTTAACATTATCCTCTTTAATTTTGGGGGTAATATCCTCATCCTTACGTTTTGATTCCGGCACTTGTAATTTCCTTCTTACCATGTTAATATTATTGAGAATTTCTTGAGTATGCTTAAATGTAACAATTTGATTTTTCATATTTATTTTTCAATTATTCCCCGAAATCATTCTTTTCCCACTTTATTTTTCTATTATTTTATTTCTTTATGTTATCAATTTTATACACGTTTTATATTCTTTGCATGCTAGTAGCACAATGGGGGAGTGTGGGTCGCAACGGGCATGGAAAACCCCCAACACAGGGTCGAGTGCAACACCCTGAATTTTGTTTCTTTTAGGTGGACCCAAGGATGGGGAGTGGACCCACCCATGGTTTTGCGCATGGTTTTGGGCATGATGGTTTTTCCCATGGGGTTTTGTAGATCTATTCAATGGAACTACCAATATGTTCTAATCCATGGTTAATGTGTTGGAGAATGCAGTAGAGGAGATATTTATTCAATTTCCCCTTAACCTTAATAATCACTTGTGAAATTGACTTTATATTGTTATTTTTATTTATTATATCTTCTCATCAAACAATTATCAAGAAAAAAAATAGTAAAGGCAATGGACAAACAAATTAGGCTCCAAGCCAGAGAAAAACCCTTCGAAGGGGAAAACCAAAAAATTATATTTTCTTCTTATATAATTTTCTTCAAATGAGAAAACCAAGGCCCAAACCCTAGACCAATTCCTCCTCCAAGCACCAAGTGAGCCCTCCAAGAAGCCCTTCCAAATAGGTCAGAGATCAAAAAAATCTATAATGATCAATTCTACTTCAATAAAATTCCATATTTAACTTCGGCTCGCAATTTCAACCTGCAACTTTGACCTATAATTTGTACCTATACTATAGAAGCCCTTCATTTCTCATTTGTGAGAAAATATAGCCCAAAAACAAACTCTATTTCTTATTCATGGTTTTTCCTTGCTTCATATACCTTCGCTCTTGCTTCCTAGTGTCAGATTAAATTTATTGAGAGAGATTGAATTGGTGAATAAATGAGGTGGATGTTTCTTCTATTTATACACATTTTTGGGGTTCAAATACCCTTCTTTAGGTCAACTTGTCACTTCCAGTAGTGAATCATGCTAGGAGGCTTGTAGAACTTTCTAGACTCAAAATCGTTAACTTCTACATGTTACAACTAGCTCAATAGGGTCTTATAAAAATTATAATGACCTACTTGACTCAAGAAAAATGTTCTTTTGACATGAAAAACCTAGACGCATGAAGAACATGCTTTACCTAGATAACCATAAAAGTGAAGAATGAAACCCATGCTTTAAAATAATGTTTTTATTTCTCCTTTTTCTTGTACCATAAAATATACATAATGATTTGAGTACATTGAAAATTATGAAGAACAAAACAAGCTACCTTTTCCAGCACTTCCTCTTAAACTAGGGAGGTATTCATAATTGTATATGTGGTACAAGGCTATTATAAAAATGGATAGTTCTGATAAGAAGAGTAAATTTGTAAGCCATATTTAAGCATCAACGTCGTGACCAACATTGTTAAAATAGTAAGGCCTTAAATTTGATAAGTTATTTCTTATATAAGAGGATAATGTTGGGAGGCTTTACATGAGATACCACACTACCTATTAAAGGTACATGCCCCATCCAGATGTTCACTATGTATGTCCTTGTAGGACTATTCTTGTCTTGGATTTCCAATCCTCAAAGAATATTGGTCCTCATCAACCACTCTTACCTTGGATGCCTTTCCAATCCTCAAAGAGTGTTAGACCACTTACTATATTGGATTTTATATCCTCAATGAAATTACAGATGCTAATCCAATCCTCCAACCACCATTATCTCTTAATGGCCTTCACTTAGATGCAAACTGTTAGTCCTAGCCTAGTGCATGACACATGAAGAAGAGAATAAAAAGGTGATATTTATCTTATCATCAATCCCTCTCAACATCGGAGATGAGATCCCTATTCCCACCCGATTTAGGGAATAGATCCTTGATCCTACACAGATATTAAGGAGACTTCATACTCCCTCTAAATTATAGAGGATATATTTTAACTTCCTTTTAATTTTGAAGTCATAACCAAAAGATCTCCAAATTATTTTCATAAGTGTAACAACTACCAATTATTCATGGAGATAGTTTCATGGCTCTCTCTTTCCTTTTCATCTCATCATTTTGAGATTATTTCTTCTTGGATTTTCTAGAGCCATCATCTTCCATAAATATTGTGACATTATTCATTCCATCAATCTTTTAGATCACTTTCCTCTAGCCATCATCAGTGAAGGAATTATTTTGAGCCTTATAAAACATCAAGCTAGTAATAGTTCCCTCTTAAACATGAAAGTGATATTTATTGATGAATTCTAGGTTATCTTCTTACACTCTGCCTTTAAATTCCAAGATGATGATTTAAAATAATTGACCATATAATTTCCAAAAATAACATACTCAATTCATATGTACTTTGAATTGAGTTCAACACCAATAGTTGAACTTGACTCAACTATCATCATTAATTCCTACAATATCCTTCCAGGTAGAAAAACAATAGGTTTGCTAGGTAACCAATATCAAAACATTAATATCAGACTTACCTTTTCAGGATGGCCCTTTCATCAAATTATTAGCTTACTTAATTCCTTTGAGATAAATATCCTTTCTAATCAGAAGTAAGACAAGATTGTGGACTCTTGTACCAGGGAAAATGATTCATGATACAATATTATTCACAATGATTTTCTTGAACTAGACCAATCACCCAATCACACTATGACCTGTAACCCAACCATAATATTATCCAACAATGACACTTATACCTCCCAACAATGCCTATCCAACTCTAGGCAGATTGACTCTTTTACAATAATTAATCTTTTACAATTTTACAGAGATGATTTTTGTAATACTCACTTTTGACACAACCTGATACTTGACTTGGCACTGCTTCTTTGAACACTAGCAGCTACTAAGGTATTGTTGTGCTTGCTTCAAGTAATGGTACTTTGGCATTGCATTGTCCTTCTAGTATGTGACTGAGTTGTACTATTGTGTCCTCCTTCCTGCACATGCATTAATGAACAAGACCCAAACCAATATACAAACAAAATACTTACACTATCCTCCAAACCATATGTTAGAGAAATATTCAAAATTCAGATGTAAATGCATTCAACATTTATGAACAAAACCCAATCGAACATTCACAAAAAATACTTACAATTTCCTACAAAAACACATGTCAGAGATGATATTCAAATTAAAATTCAAACAATAATCATACATACCTTGTTGTAGCATACTTACCCTTGATTTTTGATTAGTTGTACTTACTGTAGTGATCATTGAATGCATATTTTTTCTTCCATCTTAGAAGCTTGATATTGAATCTATTGTATATATGTAATATCAAATCTCCAAGGTCTGAAATTGCGTCTTGTGGTAGACCTCTAAGTCCTCTTTCCAACCCAGTAGGTCTGATCAATATTGGATTCTTAAAGAAATAGTTGTGCCCAATCTCCTATGATGACTTGATTATAGAATAGTTCAGTATAGATAACTTGTACGAAGTGCCACGTGACACTGTTTCAACCTTTGGTCCTGAAAATTATATCCAAGAAACTATAGTACGTTCTCTTCCTGTGGCATTTTACAAAATTTGCATCCAATTCTCAGAGAGAAAGTTATGAAAATTTTCCCAAGGTCACCTGTTTGACATAAAGTTCGGGAGCCTACAGAAACCCTAACTTTCTCATATCATATCTCCAAAAATTTAGCGAACCAATATTTGAAACTTGGTCATGCACTTCATCAAGATTTCAGATCAAATGGGTTTTTTTTCAACATCTGAAGCTTCGCAAAAAAAAAAATTATAGCTATAATGCCACGATGACCTGTTTTAATTAGTGAAATCCTTACATGAGGAGGATATGAGGGTCACAATTTATATAAATGCTTAGGTTGAGAGGGTCTTCAACAAGTGAATGTTGGAGGGATATTAGGAGCTTAAGAAATTATTAATTATTGACTATTCAATGACAAGAACCAATTATTAATGTAATGCCACAACCCCATGGGGTTTTACCCCACTAAGTGGGGTTATTGCATTCAAACATTAATATTCTCAAACCATGAATAATTACGTGGTGTGGCATATATCAACGGAAAAATATCAACAAGTAGAAACCATCCAAAATATCATTGAATCGGAATAGAGTAAGTTGTCAAGTCAAAATTCCTATGAAATATCAGGGTAGCCCCTAGTGTTGCTTGGGTTGACATCAATGAAAACCACTAATAAACGATCTACCCCTTTGGCATTTATGGAAACACAAGCACTCTCCCTGCGATCATGACACTTCTTCCTACAACATTCTCTCCCCATTTTTCATCAATGGCAAAGGGTAACTCACCCGAAAAAATGTCATCCTGCGGACCGGTACACACCTCAACTCCCCCCCCGCTATTTTCTTTTTACTTAGTTAGATAAGAGAAATAGTCGAATGAGAACTTGGGAGAATCCCAAGCTTTAGGTGAAGATACTCTAATGCTTCACGAGGTAATGGTTTGGTGAAGATGTTACTAGTTTGTTCCTTTGTGCCAACACATTCAAGCTTGATATTATTTTCGGTGACCTGCTCTCTAACGAAATGATATTTGATCAGAATTTTCTTTGTTTTGGAATGCATCACAATATTCTTGGAGATACTGATGGCACTGGTGTTATCGCAAAATATGGGAATAGGCTCATCAAACTTGACTTGAAGATATTGCAAAGTTTACTTCATCCAAAGAACTTGAGTAAAAAAAGAGGTTGCCGCTATATATTCCACTTCTATTGTGGATAACGTGATTGAAGATTGATTTTTACTTAACCATGAAACAAGGAAACTACCTAGATAGAATATTGATCCAATGGTACTCTTTCGATCATCAACACTTCCTGCCCAATCCGCATCTGTATAAGCTTGGATAGTTAGATTATTTACTTTGGGATACCGTAAACCATATTATGTTGTGCCCTTGGGATATCAGAGAATTATTTTTACGGCAACAATATGAGATTATTTTGGTGCTACTTGGAATCTTGATACTTCTTCAACTGCCTGTATTATTTCTGGCCGAGAAGCTGTCACATATATAAGACTGACAATCATAGATCTATATAACCTCTGGACCACATCCTTTGACGAATCATATAAACTTAACTTGCAACCTATTACCATTGGGGTAAGGACAAGCTTGCAATCTTCCATCTTGAATTTCTTGAGCATTTCTTTGATGTACTTGGTTTGATATATAAATATTCCTTTATCCTATTGAGATATCTGTAGCCCTAAAAAGTATTTCAGCTCATCAACTAGAGACATTTCAAACTCACTTTGCATCTTTGTGGAAATTTTTTTACTTAATCTGTCATCATTGCTTCCAAAAATTATATCGTCTACATATACCTCGATAATTGTTCGGTTATCTTGATCCACTTTCACATAGAGATTGTTTTCAGTGATTCCTTTCTTCAATCCTTATAGATATAGATATCCATCAAGATGAGCATACCAAGCTCTAGAAGGTTGCTTGAGACCATATAGTTCCTTCTTTAATCTGCAGAGATAGTCTTCCTTTTCAAAGAGTAGAAAACCTTCAGGTTATTCAATGTAAATGTATTCTTCAAATTCACCATTTAGAAAGGGTGAATTAACATCCATTTGGTAGACCTTAATTTTTTTCGAGCATGCATAAGCAAGAAACATTCTGATAGCTTCCATTCTGGCAATGGGAGAAAATTTTCTTCAAAATCAATTCCTTCAACTTGCCCATATCCTTTGTAGACTAATCTTTCCTTATTCCTAGTAAACTATCCATCCCCATTCAATTTGTCTTTGAAGACCCATTTAGTTCCAATAAAATTTTTATCCTTTGGTCATAGAACCAATTCCCAAGTATCGTTCTTCTCAATTTGATATAGTTCTTCATTCATAGCTACTACCTAGTGTTCATCTTGACTAGCTTCCTCAAAATTGCTAGGCCCAAAAGTTGCTAAAAAGGAAAGGTGGCCTTGTTGTGATTAACGAAGCTATCGACTTCTTCTGGTTCCAATTCCTTAATTTATGTTGTCGATGATTTGATTTGACGGATGATTTCTTTGACACCATTCTTTTAAAGCTTCTGGAGAATTTTCTTGTACATCTTTTTGATCATTTATTATTTCCTCCTGGTTCATTGTTTTTTCCTTATTTGAGTAGTCTTGTTCTAGAGATTCTTCTTCATCCTTCACAGATTCTCCCTCAGATACCTCATATTTTCCTGAAGGGATAATCTCATTGCCATCCTTTGTATCACAATATTCATCAAAAGTAACATTTATGCTTTCCACTATTTGTTTTCGCCTCAAATTGTAGCATCTATAAGCCTTCCTTTTGCTTGAATAACCAACGAAAATACCTTCATCGACACAGGAATCGAAATTTCCCAATTTTTTTATCTTCTCTTTTGCTGTAGCATTTGCTTCCAAATATTTTGAATTATTTGAAGTTAGTTGGTATTCCTTTCCATAATTAGTATGGAGTCATGTTACAATTGTTCCTTAGCAAACATTTGTTTATAATTAATATAGTCGCATCCATTGCTTGAACCCAGGATTTATCATCTAATTTTGAGTCATTTAATATTGTTCTGGCCATTTCCTATATGATTCTGTTTTTTCTTTCAAAAAATCCATTTTTCTGTGGTGTTCTAGCTCTTGAGAATTTCCTTTTTATTCCATTTTCATCAAAGTACTGCTGAAATAACTTGGAAGTGAATTCTCCGCAATTATCTGATCTCATACATTTGATCCTCAAATAAATTTCATTTTCAACCAATTCCTTGTAGATTCTAAAACACTCGAATGCCTCAGTATATTTCTTTAAGAAGCTGATGACTTTCATTCTGGTGTAATCATATATAATTAGTATAAAATATAATTCTCCATCTAAACCTTTTGTTCTCATAGGACCACATAGATCAGTATGTAATAATTCCAATGGACGTGATGCAAAGTGTTCTTTTGTATTGAAATCAACTTTTGTCTTCTTGTCGTGCCGACAAGATTCACATATCGTATTCGTAGGTTTTGAAAATTTAGGCATTTCTCTTACTACTTCCTTCTTATTGATCCTGACCAAATTGTCGAAATTTATATGTCCCGTTCGTTTGTGACATAACCAACTTTCATCTTCTTTCGCCAAAAAACACCCTTTAGGTGTCTCATCCAAAATATGTATGTCATTTGGAGCTCTTCTGGCTGTAGCCACAATTTTACAAAACTTGCCTTTCTTGATTTCACATTTCTTAGAGTTAAATAACATCGTGTGTCCTTGATCACACATTTTTCCAACACTGAGCAGATTGAGATTCATATTTTCATCCAACAACACATCTTTTGCTAATTCATTCTTCCTTCAAAGTGTGATTGTACCGACTCCTATGACGTTTGAAGACCTGTCATTTCGAAAATATATTCTTCCATGCTTCTTTTCCTTCAAGGATATGAAATTATTTCTATCTTTAGTCATTTGAGTTTAGCAACCACTATCAACATTCCAAATGTTTTTGTTGCTTTGAGCCTTGAGAGAGATAGCACATTTTTCAATGTTATTTTTCCATATTTTATCATTATGATTTTTCGAGCATTCCTTTGAAGAACTTCCAAGTCTGAAATCTTTAGCCAGGTGTCCAAAATTGTTACATTTGTAACATTCGACATCATCTCTCTAATGATCAAATTTGTTAATATTCTTCTGATTCGGAATATCCCTTTCTGAAATATCTCCTGAAACTGTCTTTATTCCAAACATATGTGCGACATTATATAGCTCCATGTCCAAACCTTCCACATGAATAACAATGACCATAGAAGATAGGTTCATACCTCGGAGGAAATATTCTTTGAGGAATTGCCTTCCATGGTTCTTCCTATGAGTCTCGATCTCTTAAGTTGGTTGGGAGGTCTACATTCTTGTTATATTTTTCATATCCATATTCTTTTGTTTTCATAGAAGGAATTGGCTCATTTTCAGATTTTTCTTGGTAACTAAGACCAGGCTTGTAATTGTTTGATCACTGATTGTTGATGATTTCTTCCAATGCCTTGGAGCTGTTGGTGTAGGTTTGAATAGTTTTTCCATTTTTTACTTGCTTTCATAGAGAAACTATTTCAGCTTCCAATGCTTCTCTTTCCTTGTTTCATTCCTTTAATTCTTCCTTGAGCGATTTCAACTCGTTGTATTCTTCAACCTTGATTTTAGGATTTAGGACCTGTTCCCTTTCTATATTTAATTTGTCTTCAAGTATATTGACATGCTTCTTCTCGACCTTGAGCTCTTTGATAACCATGACCACTTCGTTTTGAAATTCAACCTCAGTCATCTCTTCTTCTTCGTCTGATGCTTCTTGCTGATTATTCTTGGCCATAAACAATACTCTTCCATTGATTTATTCTTCATTGTCACTGCCTTCATCTGATGAGGAACTATCTTCTTTGGAGAATAAACTCTTCTTAAACCATTTCTTCTTGCCTTTCTTGTTGAACTTCCTCATACCTTTCTTTCCTTTCATAACAACCTCATTTTTGTGAGGACACTTGGATGCAAAATTCCCAACCTCACCATAATCGAAACATATCAATGGAATTTTACCTTTGAATTTCTCCGTACCTATTCTCATTTTTTGCGTGAAGTAGAAAAATTATTTATTTCAAAATTCTTCTTCATCTTCTTCCTTTTCTTCTTCCTTACAACTACAAGGTTTCGTTTTCAGAGTATGCTTGTCCTTACTAGTTTTCTTGGATGCGGCGAGTGTTGTTTCTTGGTGAGTTGTGTCATCCTATTCTTCAATCCTCATTTCATACGCCGTAAGCACTCCATGAAATTCATCTTTGCTGAGATTGGCTAGATTCGAACTATATTCCAAGAGAGATACATTTCGGTTGAATCTTGCGGGGAAGGTTCCAAGGATATTTCGGAAAATAATTTCATGTCGATAGGTTCTCCCAAACCTTCCAATGCATTTGTTATTTCATCAACACGCTGTAAGTATGCATCAATATTTTCAACTTCCTTCATTTTGAGTTTCTCAAATTTTGTCCTGTAAATTTGAAGCTTTTCTTCTTTCACGTTTGAGTCACCTACATATATATTCTCCAGCTGTCCCCATACTTCTTTCTTAGTTTTTCAACTCAGTACCTTAAGATAGACAGAATCGATAAGCCCACTCATAATGACATCTTTATCCTATGCATCATATACCATATTCTTCTTACCTTGTTCATCCTTGGTCATTGTAAATCCTTTTTCAATGATTTCCCATACTTTGTATGGTTGCACCAACAAATGAACCTACATTCTTCCACTCCAAAGTGTGTATTTATTTCCATTGAACATAGGAACTATATTCTTAGTATACTCCATGATATCCTTCCAGTTTTTAGACTATTATTTATGGAACCAAGATCTGATACCAATCGTTGGAAATACTGAGAGGGGGGGGTGAATGAGTATTTCTTATCAATTAGCACTTTTAAATATTTTCAAAGCATTAGTTAATCTTCAATTATTCTTGATGTCTATCCAATAACAACAGTAAACAATATAACATAATAGTAACATTAATTTTAGTTGGAAAACGCCCTCCTATTTAAAACCCACCAAATTCATTTTCTAATAAATTATTTAATCTTCAGCCCCAACTGAAATGAAAGGTACAACTTCCTAGAATGATAGAAAAGAATTAGTCTCTAACTCCCACTGGAATAAAACCCCAATGCCATGTTTTCTTCAGTATTCAACCAAATTTATGCCCTGAAATCCTAGACCGACTTACCACCCTGAAGTGTTCACATGGTCCAACCTGTAGGTGACTTCATGCACCAAACTAGCACCTCCCTGCCACCCTATAATGATCAGAAATAATACAAGAGTGTGGAATCCTGTAATAGGGACAATGATCCACGATACAATATGATTCACAATGATTCTCTTGAACTAGACCAATCACCTAATCACACTATGACCTGCAACCCAGCCATAACATTATACAACGATGACACTTATACCTCCCAACAATGTCTCTCCAAATCTAGGCAGATTGACTCTTTTACAATAATGACTCTTTTACAATTTTACAATGATTATTTTTACAATACTGACTTTCGACACGACTTGATACTTGACTTGACACTACCTTGAACACTAGCAGCTGCTAAGGTATTGTTGTGCTTGCTTAAAGTAATGGTACTTTGGCATTTCATTGTCATTCTAGTATGTGTCTGAGTTTTCCTATTGTGTGCTCCTTCCTGCACATGCATTAATGAACAAGACCCAAACCAACATACAAACAAGATACTTAGATTGTCCTGCAAAACATATGTCAGAGAAAAATTCAAAATTCAAATGTAAATACGTTCAATATTTATGAACAAAACCCAATTGAACATACATAAAAAATACTTACACTATCCTGCAAAAACACATGTCAGAGTTGATATTAAAATTAAAATTAAAACACTAATCATACATACCTTTTTGTAGCAGACTTACCCTTGACTGTTGATGTGTTGTCCTTACTGCAGTGATCATTGAATGCATATTTTTTCTTCCCTTCTAGAAGCTCGATATTGAATATGTTGTATATATGTAATTTCAGATATCCAAGGTTTGAAATTACATCCTGTGATAGCCATATGAGTCATATTTGCAACCCCGTAGGTTTGATAAATATTGGATTATTCAAGAAATATCTATGCCCAATCTCCTACAATGAACTGATTATAGACTACTTCAGTACAGAGAACTTGTGTGAAGTGCCACATGTCACTATTTCAACCTTTGGTCCTGAAAATAATATCCAATATACTACATTCTGTCCTCTTTCTGTCCATTTTTATGAAATTTGAATTCAATGCTCAGAGAGAAGGTTATGACTATTTTCCCAAGGTCACCTATTTGACATGAGATTTGGGAGCCTGCAAAAACCCTAAATTCCTCCGATCATATCTCCGAAAATATAGCAAACCAATAACTGAAATTTGGTCATGAACTTCATCAGGTTTTTGGCTCAAATGGGGTTTTTTTCCAGCATCCGAGGCTTCAGCAAAAAAAAATTATAGCTATAATGCCACGATGGCTTGTTTTAAGTAGCAAAATCCTTACATGAGGAGGATATGAGGGTCACAATTTATATAAATGCTAAAGTTCAGAGGGGCTTGAACAAGTGAACGTTGGAGGGATATTATGAGCTTAAAAAATTATTAATTTTTTACTATTCAATGACCACAACCAATGATTAGTGTCATGCCACAACCCCATGGGGTTTTATCCCACTAAATAGGGTTGCTCACTTCAAACACGAATATCTCTCAAACCGTAAATAATTATGTGGCATGGAATATATCAACACAAACATCTTGACAAATAGAAACCATACAAAATATACTTGACTCGGAATATAGTAATTTTTAAAGTGAAAATTCCCATGCAAGATCAAGGTAGCCTTTGGTGCTGCTTGGGTTGAGATCAATGACAACCACTGATCAATAGCGTCCTTCTTGATGATGTCTCCAACTATCTTGATGTGTTAAATACCTTCAAGGAGATTTCAATGATGCCCTATGATGATGACTTCTAGGATGTCTTTAGCAGTGATGATTTCAAACAACTTCAAATAGTGGATGACGATCCCAAGATTCTTTGATGATTCCTCTTCTTCAAGATGATGCAGTCAACTAGAGAGACTTTAACGAGAGATTATAATCTTATTAAGCCTTCCTTCGATGATATTTTATAGTAGTATCATTTCTTCCTTGTGTCTTTAGCAAATTATTCCCCTTTACAAAGAAATCCTTCCAAATGATCTTCTAGCTACCTTCTCTTATTCAACTTAACTCTTATAGAATGTTCAAGAATGTAGTAGGGAAAATATTAATTCCATTTATCCTTAACTTTAATAATTTATTGTGAAATTTACTTTATATTCTTATGCTTCTTTATTATATATTTTCATCAAATAATTATCAACAACAAAATAGTAAAGAAAATGCACACAAAAATTAGGCTCCAAGCCAAAGAAACACCCCTCCAAGGGGAAAACCCAGAAATTCTCTTCTCTTCTTATATAATATGATTCGAATGAGAAAAAAAAGACCCAAAAACCTAGGCCAAGTCCTCCTCCAAGCACCAAGTCAGGCCTTTGAGAAGCCCTTCCAAATAGTTCAGAGATTAGGAAAATCAGCAAGGATCAATTCTACTTCAATCAACTTCCAACATGAACTTTGACCCTAAGATTCAACCTGCAACTTTGACCTGCAATTTATACCTGCAATTTCGACCTTTCAGGAGCTGCAAAAACCCTAAATTTCACTCTTGTGAGAGATTAGAGCCCAAAAACAAACTTTCTTTCTTCTTCTTGGTTTCTCCTTACTTTCTAGACCTTCGCTCATGCTTCCCAGCTTCAAATCAAACAGCTTGAGAGATATAGAATCGGTGACTAAATGTGGTCGATGCTACTTATATTTATACACATTTGTGGGGTTCAAATACCCTTCTTTAGGTCGACTTGGCACTGCCATGGCCAACTTGTGTTAGGTGTCTTGTAGAACATTCTAGACTCAAAAACTTGCCCAATAGGTTCTTATAAAAACGATAATGACCCTCTTAAATCAAGAAAAATATTTTTTTGACATGACAAACCCTAGAAGCACGAACAACACATTTTACCTAGATGATCATTAAAATTAAAGCATGAAACCCATCCTTTAAAATAATATTTTTCTTTCTTATTTTTCTTGTAACAAAAAATATATATATTGATTTGACTACATTCACAATTATGAAGACCGAAACTAGTTACATTTTACAACATAATGGATTGGGGGTGTTTGAATGTTTCAACATGTATATAATATATTGCAACGTTAAAAGGAATATAAAGAAAAATAAATCTAGTTTTCACAGTTTTGGGTTTGTATACAGATTTTGTTCTCACCATTATATATTTTATGTTTTGTTTAAGGATTTGTTTGCATGTAATTTTTGTACAGGGTTAAAATCTTCAATCAACCTCCATGGTGAATGATTCATTAAGTGATTTAAAATTACACAATTTATCACCTTTATTCTTATTACATTCTTTTGATTCCTCATTATTGTTATGTAATTTAGATATTTCTTCTTTAGATTAATTTAATCCATGATCAATTATACACATCTCTTCTATTTTTTATTCCTTGATCCATTTATTTGAGAGGATTTCCTCAAATTTTTCCCGTGTGTTTTTTTTCTAATATCCTCTTCAATACTCATCCAAAATTTCCAAGTTTCACCATCTAAATTATAAATTTCATCAAATTCATATTCTATTAATGTCATCAACCATTCACTAGGATATATTTTATAAAGTTTACCCTCATCCCCAAAGAATATAGGTACTTCTATTTATTCTTTAGTGAGTTCTAGCACAAACCCTCAACTTACAACTTTAATATATTCACAATATATATTTATTTTCCAAATATATTCATCTATGCTTTCTCTTCCCATCTACTTCTGAATAACTTCAAGAAATCATACCAATCAAAAGTTATGATAATTTGAAGTTAACAAATCTTTTAAAACCCTCTTCTAAAGTTTGTCCTTATAGCAAACATCTTCTCTAGTGTATCTCCCCAATTTTATGCCCCTTGAGTCCATTTTTTTTAGTTTTAGTATTGTGATATGTCTTCTATGTAATTCCATACGTTTGACTAGAATTTAATGTGTCAAGCTAAATTTATGGTCACTTTCCCAAAACTTGATAACTTTTAGCCCACTCTAGGCAGAAAACTTGTACAACTAGCCACATATCCAATGTTTCAAATATGATTTTGAAATTTTTAATTGAATTACTTCTGCATTTCGCCTCATACCTTAAAGTTTCCATGGTATAAAATGTCTCAATAAAATATGTATTGCAAGCATGCCATAATGACTTGTTTGAAACTAATTTTGAGACTAGTCATAAACTCTAACTTCCACAAGGTATATCTGTAAAGGTTTAGGAAACCAAAATATAAAATTTTATCACTTATACCTTGATTTTACCTTTCCTAAATACCCTCAACATTTTTTGGTCATAACCCTTCCAGAATCAAAGTTATACTAAAAATTCCAAGATGGCTTATTTGAGCTTAATTTCTGGAACAATCAGAAACCATTTATTCCATAGGGAATATCTCGAAAAGTGTAGAGAATAAGAATCTAAAAATTTTACCCCTACTTTATTTCTCCAAAATCACCTCAAAAATTCATACTTTAAAACTTCCCATTAATAAACTATGGTGAAACTTATAACATGACTTGATTGAGACTAATTTCAAAATTAGCCACAATTAACACTATATTCCATACGATATATCTCTGAAACTTTAGAAAACTTGAAATAGATTTTTTTATCACATGTATTGTGATATCTGATATTAACTCCTCGAACCTTAACTTTGGAAATTTCCCTAAAATAAATTTAAAGAAAAAATTCCAAGATAATTTATTTAAATAATCAAAACCCTAAGATCATAGCTCTCATAGTTATGATCTAAATACTTCAAAAAACTAGAAGATGGATTATGTACATGAATATGTGTGTTGAACACAACTCTAATATAGATAAGAGAGATATGTTGCACAATAAATCTTTACATAATAGGAGAATATTTTCCAGATAACCCAATACATTCTTTCATAAAATTCACCTCTTATTAATCATCCACACAATACATATGTGGCCCCTTCATCATTAGGCCAACCATATAAAATATACATTGACACATTACATTTATATGTAGCCCCATATATGCCACCCCTTGAGGTAATATGATGCACATTTAACCCAATATATGCCCCCCATCTAGTCATAACATTCACCCTAACAAAATCAATGATATGATGGAATGGCCAATTCCTAAATGTTTAAAGAATATTAGAGGATTTTGAAGATTGATAGTATATTAAGACAAAAATTTTCAATAATTATGGGTGAAAAATGAGTCATTTTCTTGGATTCGGAAAACAACCAAAGTTTTTTGAAAAATTTAAGGAGGCTATGTCTACAACTCATATCCTAGCCATGCCTAATTTCACAAAAACTTTAATTATAGAGTGTGATTCCTTAAGGCATGGAATTGGTGTTGTTGTAATGCAGAAAGGAAGGCATATTTCAATTGAAACAACTATCTTAAATGAAAGAACTCATCCAAACCCATTTTTTAAAAGAAATGTTGGACATACAACATTGATTTAAGAAACTAATCCCTTACCTAATAGGAAAACACTTAAAAATTGAAATATAACATGATATTATAAAGTACTTCTTGGGAAAATGATTATCTTAAGAAGAGAAATCAAAATTAGTTAAAAAAACACTAGGTTATGAGTTTGGAATTATTTATATTAAAAGGAAAACAAATTTTGGTAGAAACTGCACTTTCAACTAATGAAGAAGATACAAATGGTTTGCATTGTGCTATTTCCATTTTACAATATGATTGGGTGTAATAATTAATGATAGATATGGTAGTAATATAAAAAGTTATGAAAGATTTTTCAGTAACTACAAGATAACTAAAGGAAACTATATAATTTTTTATTGAAAAATGATTCATTGTTGTATCATTATCACTTATGTTTGTGTAACAATTCCCAACTGAAACATAGAATCCATTTTGAATTGCACACTTCTCCTATAGGAGTAAATTTAGGGTTTCCAAAAACTTACCACAAGATCAAGTAGATATTTTCTAGGATGATATTAAAATTAATTTTCAAAATCTTGTGGTTGAACATTTGGTTTTCCTATAGAATAAAGAAGAGACTTTTGAGACCTTAAGTATTTTAAAACCATTATCCATACAAATTTAGTGTTAGGAAGAGGTCTCAATGGATATATTAAAGGTCTTTTAAACTCCAACAGAAATAATGTCATCATGGTAATGATGTATAAACTCACAAAGTATGCAAATTTATGCTCTCTTTCTCATCCTTTTAATGCAAGTACAATAGCTACAACACTCATAGAAATAGTTTAGATTCCTAAATGGAATACCCATGATTATTTTAAGTGATAGAGATCCAACTTTCATTGGTAATTTATTGGTGAACTATTCTATTGTTTGGGTACTCAATCTACTCATAACTCCTTTTAAAATCCCGGATATAATTAGTAAACTAATATTGTGAATAAATATATAAAAGGGTATCTGCATTTATTTGCATCTCATTCACACTATGGGTCAAGAGGTTTCCATTTGTATGATGGTGGTAGAGCATGTCCACCCATACTTCATAAATAATGACCCTATTTATGGCACATTATGGTTATCATCATCCATCCTTCACATCATCATTTACTAGGAAAGTGAAGGCTCAAGTAGAGGAGGAGCACATAGAGAACTGACAATAGGTTCTTTAATTATTTAAGAATAAATTTTCTATAGGTAAAAAAAGAGGAATCAAGTATATCAACATGCCATGAAAGGGGATTTGAAGTGGATGATGTGGTGTTTCTTAGGATAAAACAATACAAATAGATGTCCCTCAAGAAACAAAAGAAGGACAATAAATTAACACCCATGTACCATGGTCCCTATAAGGTGCTACAAAGGATAGGAAGTATGGATTACAAATTGGATTTTTCTCCATCTTCATATGTACATCTAGTTTTTCATGTTTCTTAATTAAATAAGGTAGTTGATGATAAGGAAAAAATTCAAAATATATTACTATATATTAACGAAGAAGGGAAAATCATACTATAAACGTAAAAAAAATTTGTGAAACATGTATCCAACAAAAAAAAATGAGAAATTACTTTGTGCTTCATCAAGTGGAAGAACCTATCAACAAAATAGGTGACACTCGAATATGAGCTCTTCATGCCAAAAAATTTGAAATAATCAAATGTTGATGGAAAAACTTGTTTTAATGGTAGGGTCATGTTAATACCTATATATTTATATATATTAGTGAAGAAGAGTAAATCATACTAGAACCATTGTATACAACAATCTCATTGGTCCAATCGCTTTATTTTTGCATTTGATCATAAATTTGTCTCTTTTATACTTGGAAGGAAACTCAGTAAGTGGAACCATTCCAAATTCCTTGAGAAACTTAACTTCTCTCCAGAGTTTTCCATTGGATACAACAATTTCATTAGTCCAATTCCCTTATTTTTGGGTATTCTAAAAAAATGATCTTATCTATACTTTGAAAAAATTCACTTAGTGCTTACATCCCTCCAGATCTTAGATCTTAATAATTGTACTCATGTATATTGGTACATTTGTTTCCCTTACAATGACTTGAGTGGAAGAATCAAAATTAAAATGGGCTTGCTATAAAATTTAGAGTACCTATATCTATATTCAAACAATTTTGAGAGCAACATTCCTCTATCTCTAGGAAACTGCTCTTTCCTTGACACTTTATTTTTGGCAGAAAATCTGGAATTGTCAAGTAAAACCCACGTCAATTTTCTCATTCGAGAAATCTTTCTTAACTATAAATTTATTTCCCATGTAATATTTCAAGTCTTATCACTTTTTAGATGGGAAACTATAGAAATCTTTCACGGTTGTATTTAGAATACAATAAAATTCAAGGCTCCCTATCTACAAGTATATTTTGGCTTCCCTTCTCCACCTTGAGTTTAGCTGGAAATAACATGTTTGGTAACACACCTGAATCCATTGGAAATATGATTCAGGTTATTAAATTAAATCTAAGTGAAAATATATTTACTGATGACATACCTAAATCCATTACAAAATCGAGTAAGTTTACCTTCCTAAATATTGGTACAAATAAGCTAAGAGGCTAGATCTGTGAGGACATTGCTAGTTTGAACAATATTCAACACATTTATTTAGATACCAACTATTTTACAAGTACATTTCTAAAATGCATAGGAAAGTTTCATTCTCTTAGAAAATTATTCTTGAATTCAAATAATATTTTTGGTCACATTCCTTGAAGTATTAGTGTTTTGGTTTTGCTTCAACAATTAGATATATATGAAAAAAATTGGAAGGACCAATCCCTAATAATATTGGCCAATGTGTAGGATTAGAGGTGTTAAATTTTTATAAAAAAATTTTGAATAGAAAGATTCCTTCATCCTTAGTAATTTGTAAATCTATCCGGAATTTATTATTACATAACAACTTATTTTCAAGGAAAATGCCAATAAATTGAAGTAAATTCATGGTCTTACAAAGGTTGAAGGTGTCTGACAACAAACTTAGTGGAAATCCAGACATAAGATTTCCTAATCTTCATGAAGTTACTATTCTGTCCAATAACTTTGGTAATTTCTCACTTCTTCCCTGAAACAATATCTACTCTTTAACCATTTATTTAATAAAAATGAATGAGAATTTGGTTGTACTACTTGCTACTCTTGCAACTATTTCAAGAATTGAGATTTTAAGTATGGTTGGTACAACATCCATGTAGCATTTTCAAACCAAACTCTATCAAATTGTAGTGTTGGATCTTACTGTACAAAATCACACTGACATCTAAAATTCATATCAGTTCCCTCAAATTAGTAGTAGAAGGTAATAATAGTATATATGGAGTATCATGATCACATATTCCAAATATATGTTGCTTAAATACGTATTTAATTTGTCTAATGTTCTTATGTAGAAGACTTTCCCATTAAATTATTATTCACACACAAAATTATCAAGTACTGAATTATAAGGACAAATATATCAACATCTTTAAGACATATCCACTCGTTAAATGATTTGTAAAAATGATTTTGTAAAAAATCTCAGAAACCTTCTATATGTTTCTCTGTTTTTATATCAATGTTTCTCCAAATGTTACCAAATAGAATGCCTGCATTTTTCTGAACATAGTCGTATATTTTTCAGAGGTTCCAAGAATGTTCAATAAACCTAATGCTTATGTTTCTTCATACAAATGAATGAACAAGACTCAAAATAGAATAGTAGAAAGGCAAATAGCTTATGAGAGATGACTGCCTAGCAAATATATATTTTAAATGATTGGTATAGCTATGAAGGATTGATTTTGTGGAACAACACTATTATCTTGGTCAAAATGAATGGTGGTTCCTTCTGTTGTAAAACCAATATATAGATTGTACAAATTTTCTAAATAATGTATATTGATGACCAACTATAACGTCAATTTCAATGTGATGAAAAATAAAAAGTGTGTGTGTGGTTGAATCATATCCTTGATACTCTTGTTTTAGTTGGATGTTTGAATAATCCTTATTTATAGATATCCTCACATACTAGATAAGATGCAATTTTACTCGTCGTCAACATCTAGTTACCTAATGTTTGGTTATCTCTTCTATGTGGCAAGAGTTTGACAAAATACATGAATTTCAAAATGTAAATTTTGTTTACTATTAAGGAATACACAATTCGTCTAAGTATTTTATACTTCAATTGAAATCAACTAATAACATGGTTTAGTTCTCATCGAATTTTTGTTTCTACACACATTATGCATTCAATTCTACCTAGATCATTGCTTTCTATTATTATTATATAAATAATAGGAATAAAAAGTGTCATGTAAAATTAGTTATGATTTTTTGGACATATAGTATTGATATGTCATGGTATTGGCATTAGCTCATCATATTATAACAAAAATTATTTGCAAACCAACCTAGATCCATCTTAGCTCCAAGTGTCGAGAGGGATCAAATCTCTTGAGGTGCAAACCTCTTTTAGAGTGCAAAATTTTTTGATCCCTCTCACCTCTTGGTAGATCCAAAGTTAAGATGGATCTAGGCTGGTTTATATGAACAAATAAGATTGTTAGTTTTTAGTTTTACCATAAATACATAAACACATACAAAAAAAGATAACCAAGTTAAATGTTTTTTATTTGAACTTTGAAGCCTCATGATTACCTAGCATCATAAACCTAACTTTCTGCATGTATATCCTCTATACACCTGTGTGACCATTACAATAACTCTAGCTAGTGGTAATCATGTTACTTCACTTGAGGCTTGAATTTATTAAGGCTCAATTAAATTATATACTTACATCTAAAAATAACCTCTCTCTCGAAATAACTCCTCTCTCTTCCCTTTGGCTCATCTCTCCCCCTCACTCTCTCTCCTCTCTCTCTCTCTCTCTCTCTCTTTGTCTCTCTAATATCTACTAATATTTTTAGTAGATGTGAGAATGGAAGGTTTAAATATATCTCAAAACTAACTATAACTTTTTTTTAAAGTTTTATAATTAAAAATGTTATAAAATTAAGTTGCTTTGATTGTGAAATGATTTATGGTTTTTGGGCATCTCGTATTGATAAGTCATGATATTGGCCCATGGTATTGTAACAAAGCCTATTTACAAGTTAATAGTATCCATGGTAATAAATCTTGTTATATTGTAATTTTATTGTAAGTATTAAGATTTTATATGCCTATTAATTAAATTTAAATACGGTTTTTGGGCATTGGTATTAATAAGCTATAGTATTGGCCCATGGTATTGTAACAAAGCCTGTATATAAGTTAATAATATCCATGATAAAGTGGGGTGAATATGCATGATTAACCATCTTGCTATGTTATAAGTTTATGTAAATATTAAAGTTTTACGTAATTTATATGGATTTTATGTTTTACATTTTGCATCATATTTTACATTATACTTTATATTATACATTTTATATTTTAGTTTTCTCTATATATTTTTCTTAACATTTAATAAAAGTTGACAAATTTACTTACAATAATAAATAATCTATATTTTATTAATAATAATAATATTTTAAAATAAAATTATAATTTAGTTAATTTTATGAAATAAATATTTTAATATATTTTATTTATATTTATTAATATTTACTTACTCACTAATCATTTAAATTATATGTTATACTCATATAAAAATAAATATTTGAAATTGTTTTCGTTTATTTTACATTTCGTAATTCTTTGGAATATGAATTGAGGGTGTCCAATGAACTGCATACCCACTTTCTAGTTCTAAATTACACACTGAGGCACCATCAAATGTTGAATGAATCAAACAAAAGCTTAAAGTATAATGAATTGAGATTATTTTTTTATTTTTTTATTATTATTGATCTTATATTTTATTTATATCTATTAATATTTACTTATTCACTGCTCATTTAAGTTATATGTTATACTAATATAAAAATAAATATTAAATATAAATATAAATAAATTATATATATAAAAAACATTAAAAATAGTTTTCGTTTATTTTACATTTTGTAATCATTTGGAATATGAATTGAGGGTGTCCAATGAACTGGCATACCCACTTTCTGGTTCTAAATTACACACAGAGGCACTATCAAATGTTGAATGAATCAAACAAAAGCTAAAAAGTATAAATAATTGAGATTATTTTTTATTTTTTATATTTTATTTATTTCTATTAATATTTACTTATTCACTGATTATTTAAATTATATGTTATATTAATATAAAATTAAATATTAAATATAAATATAAATAAATTATACATTAAAAAAAAATATTAAAACTTGTTTTCGTTTATTTTACATTTTGTAATTCTTTGGAATATGAATTGAGGGTGTCCAATGAACTGGCATACCCACTTTCTGGTTCTAAATTACATACCGAGGCACTCTCAAATGTTATATGTCAAACAAAAGCTTAAAGTATAACGAATTGAGATTATTTTTTATTTTCTTATTATTATTGATCTTAAATTTTTTTATTGTATTTAATATTTTTATTAAATTTATAAATGAATATTTGACCGCTGCAATTTTATAGAGATTAGGTAGATTTGAGATTAATTATGGGTTAGTGTTTAATATTTTTATTAAAATTATAAATTAATGTTTTCCTACTAGAATATTATAGAGATTATATAGATTTGAGATTTTATTTATTAATATTAACTATGAATTAGTATTTAATATTTTTATTAAATTTATGAATTATTATCTGGCCACTACAAACATATATAGAATTGAGATTCTTTTATTTTTATTATGAATTTGTATTTAATATTTTATTAAATTTATAAATTAGTATTTGGCCATTAGAATATTATAGAGATGGTAAAAAATGGAGATTATTTTTAATTTTTTTTAATTAGTGATTATGAAATTTGTGTTTATAGTATTTTTTGAAATTTATGAATTAGTATTTGACCAGATTACTTAGAATCTAATTTCTTTTTTTTGTAATTGACTATGAATTCATATTCAATATTTTTATTAAATTTGTAAATTAGCCTTTGGACCAATATTATAGAGATTTACTATTATTGACTATGAATTTGTATTTAATATTTTTATTAAATTTATGAGTTAGTATTTGACACTAGAATATTATAGAGATTCGATAGAATTGAGATTCTTTATCATTTATTATCATTATTGACCATGAATCTCTATTGAATATTTTTATTACATTTATGAATTGGTATTTGACTACTAAAATATTATAGAGATTAGGTAGAATTGAGGTATAATTATTTGGAATGTCAATGGAAAATATAATTAGGAGGAGATGGTGAATTACAGTTAAAAAAAAAATTATCAATTGCAATATTAATAATTTATTCACTATACATTATTATTTGGGAGCCAAAATATTATAAAAGTTAAGTAGAATTGAGATTTTTTTTATTTTTTTTATTTTTTTATTATTGATTATGAAATTATATTTACTATTTTTATTGTGTTTATGAATTTGTATTCAATATTTTTATTAAATTTATGAATTAGTATTTGACCACTCCAATTTTATAGAGATCAGGTAGAATTGAAATCATTTTGAAGTATTTTAAATTATTTACTAGGAATTAGTATTTAATATTTTTATTAAATTTATGAATTAGTATATGGTCACTAGAATATTTTAAGTATTGACTATGAATTAGAATTTAACATTTATATTAAGTTTATGAATTAATATTCAACCACTAGAATCTTATATAGATGACATAGAATTGAGATTTTTATTTTTATTTTTTTATTATGAATTTGTATTTAATATTTTATTAAATTTATAAATTAGTAATTGACCTAGAATATTATAAAGATTACACAAAATGGAGATTATTTTTAATATTTTTTATTAGTGATTATGAGTTTGTGTTTATATTATTTTTTATTTTTTTTAATTTATAAATTAGTATTTGGTCACTAGAATATTATAGAGATTAAGTAGAATTGAGATCTTTTTATTCTTTGTTTATTTTTTATTATTGATTATAAATTTATATTTAATATTTTTATTAAATTTATGAACTAGTGTTTGACCACTATAATATTATAGGGATTATAGAGATTTTGTAGGATTCAGATTATTGTCTATGAACCTGAATTTAATATTTTTATTTAGTTTATGGGTTAGTATTTTGCCACTAGAATATTATAAAGATTTGGTAGAATTGGGATTCTTTTAAATTTTATTATTATTATTGACCATGAATCAGTATTTAATATTTTTATTAAATTTATGAATTGGTATTTGGTCACTAAAATATTATAGAGATTCCTTAGAATTGAGATTCTTTTAATTTTTTTAGGATAATAATGTATAATATTTTTATTTGTAATATTTTCTATAATTGGAGTATTTAATTAGAAATAAATTTCAATTTTTAATTGAAATTAAAATGTTGATAAGCATCACAATACCTAGACATCTTATATTGCAAAATTTTGAAAACACTTTAAAAATAACTAAATATATATATATATATATATATATATATATATATATATATATATATATATATATATATATATATATATATATATATATATATATATATATATATATATATATATATATATATATATATATATAATTTCACTATGGAGATTATTGTTTTTTTACAGCACTATGGGAAAATACTATGACTTGTCAATACCACATGTCTAAAAACCATAATTCATATTCATATTACACATGTTCATATGAAATTTTTTTAATTAATCAATTTAATTAAAAGTGCATAAAAAAACATAACTATTTTGGAGATAAATATCAACATTTGATTTGTGTATACTACTAAGAATATTTTAAGATATTTCATAGAGGTTAAATCCTACCACCCATCTACTAATTATTGATAATTAAATTAAAATTCTCAACACTCTATTACCAATTAAACATTGGAAAATAAATAAGTATTAGTGTAATTATTGTAAAAAGTAACATGTATATACAATATTATTCTGGTAAATAATGTGTATATACAATATTATCGTAATTTGCTCAATCATAGTTTTTAATTTAAACTATAAGTAGTGGAATGCAAACAACAACATTCCATAGATTTTAAGCACTTGTGAATATTTTGGATAAGTATTAGTGTGCGTTAATATAGATATAGCATAATGTGAGGACTTATTTACATGGATGAAGACTAGGAGCACCTAGACTATCACAAAGAGACAAAGAAGCTATGTGGAGGATCATCTGTGTTCCTAATCTACAAAGAACTATTAATTATCTAGAACATGAAGAGATGTCTTTAAAAGTATTCTTTGGCTATGATTGAAAAAGTAAGGGTTTATTGGGGTCCTTAAATTTATGGTAGTTTATTAAAAGAGAAGGGACAATTAGTACCTACATTCCAAAAGAAAAAGGATAATGTTTTGATAAACAAGGGTTGTGCTAAAAATATATGAGAAAATGTGCAATGAACTCTATAGTTTTTGTCAAAGAAGGTACTAAAGTTAGTAGTATGAAGGGCGTCTTTAGAGATATCAACTCATGTAATCGTAGCACTAATAGCCTTGAAAATCCCATGGTAGTCCTTCACTCTTGGTATTTATAAATTTCAATATTCATGATACAAGAAACATATTTGGGCTTTGTAGAGAAGGGAGGTTTTCAGGGTTCCTATAGATAATGTTAAACTAAGGGTTTACTGGGGTCTTTAAATTTATGGTAGTTTATTAAAAGAGAAGGAACAATTAGTACCTAAATTCCAAAAGGATAATGTTTTTATAAACAAGGGTGGTGCTAAAAATATATGAGAAAATGTGCAATGAACTCTATAGTTATGGTCAAAGAAGGTACTAAAGTTAGGAGTATGAAGGTAATCTTTAGATATATCAAATCATGTAATTGTGGCATTATTGGTCTTTAAAATCCCATGGTAGTCCTTCACTTGTGGTATTTATAAATTCCAAGATTCATGATACAAGAGATAGATTTGGGCTTTGTATAGAAGGGAGGTTTTGAGGGTTCCTATACATAAATTTTGAACAACTCCTAAGCCTAAGAGTATTGATTGTTGTCACAACTATAGTTGATGGTGATACTAGGTTAGTTTCCATTAAAGGTAGGAAATTATAATTTATGGGTATTTATTAGGTGGTGTTAAGTTTAAAGTGTTAGGGTCTCATGATTTTGGCTGATTGGCAAGCCAAATGACAGCAGTAACATCAAACCAATCTTTGGAGCCCAAGGACCCAGCTTTCCGGGACCCGCAGAGGGCTCTCTTATTTGGTAAGGGATGTATGTGTTTGCTTACGTGTTCTCGATTTTAGGCTGCTTATTACGTAGGTTTTTTGGTTTTGGTTTTTAGGTTGAGGGGATGAACCGATCAAAAATACAAGACAGGGTGGGGGTGTGGATGTCGATCAATCGGGCTACAATGGTATACTAAGAAAGCTATCAGATGGTGATACAAGGTTGTGAAAGGGCTGATTTGATTCGAGGTAGAAAGGATCTTTGGGAAAAATAGAGTAAGGTGGACATCAAGTTTGTGAACAACAAAGGATTCCAAGCATAACTAGTTTAATAGCTGACATAAACATGGTAGGGAAAACCATTGATCATGAGAAATGTAACTATAAGCTAATCAATACACAGAAATAAACATTCAAGCCATGCATAGAGATATATAACTCTCTAACTTTGGGAAATGGCTATCAGACTTTGGGGAAATACACTTAAGATAGACAAACAACTCAAATCACTATGCCGGAATGCCTAAACACAATACTTCAAGTTATTGGGCACTTTGAAAACAAGATTGCATAGTCTTAGGCAAAGGGCAAGATCAGAACAAGACCTCCTTGGTTCAACAAATGACAATCTAATCAGTCAAAGAGAATTTTCATAGATGGAGCTATGGCTAGCCATGAGTAAGCAGGGCATACCGTAAATCATACTTAGCATGCATAAAACCATGAATGAAACAAGAAAACAATATTCTTAAGTTATTAAAGAGAAATCAAGAATTCTTTAATGTGACTAAGAATGAAGAAAACATGGAAGCTATGAAGAAACAGGAAATTTGAGGTGCCTCCAAGGGCATGTCTCAAATTTGTTCTCTATTGTTCTATAGCAAGCAAGAAACATGGATTTATGAATGAAAACTAGGAAACAAAACAAAGAGAGAGACATTATACCATTCTACCAAGTCATGGAATCCAACAACAATCCTCTTTCATCATCCAAGAACATCCAAGAGACTATCCAAAAGCATGAGACAAGTATTTCTTCCAAAGCTTATATGACCATATATTGCTTCTATTATCAAGTTCAGCCTCTATTCACAATGAAAGACTTTGGAATATATAGGCCCAAGTGAGGAAAACCTCTTAGTTCAGTTTGCAATCTCATTGGCCTATCCAAAATATCTAATCTTGTCCTTGAGGCTTTGAAAAGCCCAAGGCACAAAATATCTCATAAAATATCTAAAAAATGCTAAAAGAGGGAAATAAATTGACTTTTCATAACTTCTCATGTGCAAAAATAGCTAAACGCATATGAGGAAAAAGCAGTTTTTAAGGGTTAAATTTTTACAAAAATACTCAAAAAATACATCAGCAAAAGGTCCCCTGACTTGCCGGCAACTTTTGGCAGCCTTACTGATGTCGAAACGAGGCTCATGATAGCGTGTTGGAAATATCTGAGTGTCTACTTTCTGGAACAACTAGAATTTTTCCAATATGATACCTGGAAGTCCTCCAAAAATAGGCATGTGTGTAAAAAACCAAAAAATAAGGCTTTTTGATAGACTGGGCAGAGTGTAGAAAAAGCGAGCATTTTTCACCATTTCGGGGGAGAAAATGATCTTCAAATGTCCTGAAAATTGCTGAGTATAGGCTCCTAAAATTATGGCATCCAATTATACCATTCTCATCCTTTGATGATCCCCCAATCTGAAATGGCGAAGCCCATGAGTTTTGGCCAAAAACCTAAAAATGACAAAAAACCAAAATATGTCGGAAATCGCCCAAAATTGGTGAGCATGACCCTCAAGGGTTCTCAGCAACATGTTGTGAAACATAGGCCAAAATATGAAGTTCTGAGGTGGCTTTCCTCAATTTCTGTGCCAAGCGCTTCCCTTCAGCCTCCTTGAGTTTTTCTTGGGTAGCCTTCAACTTGCGCCGGGCAAACTGATTTAACTTTTTATAATGCCCCGTCATTCTCCTTTGAAGGTCTAAATCCCTGTTTGCCTTCTCCAATTTCTTCTCCAAGTGGTCATTGACTCTCTCAAGCCATGCCTACCTATTGTTCTCTATCTCTTGTTTGAAGAATGCAGTGAGAGGGGTAGATTGGAGAAGGGCATTTTCCTCTTCTTTTTGATTCTCAAGGGCCTTTTTAAGCCCCATGGTTCTTGGCCTCTTTCGCCTAGGCTGATCTTCGCCTTCACTTTCATCGAAATCACCCATGAGTTCTTCCAACCTTTCTTGGGCTCTGGAGGCCTCCTTCTTGTACTTGGTCGCCCATGTCTCATAAACAGCGATATGGACACTCATTTGCCTATTTTGTATTTGCAAAAATTGATTGAAATTCCTAGCTCTATGAAGATCATCCTTCAAAGCATCAATTTGGCCTTCTCTATGGATTAAGAGGTTTTCTAGAATCCGGGCCTCATTATCACTATCATCACTTTGGACTTGGATGATGTCGAATGCACTCTCTTGTTCATGACTTCCTTCTACCTTGCCCTTCCCTTTGCTTTGGGTGGCTATTCTAGTGCTCTTCCTCCTGGGCAAATCAATCATGGGCTTCTTTGGTAATTTCCCTTTACTTCAGAGGGCCCTTGTCACATTTGGAGTGACAACCTTAGGCACTCTCTTCTTTGCTGTCCGGGGCTTTGCCTTTTTAGGAGAAGAGGGCATGGCCCCTTTACCTTTTTCACCTTGTTTCTCTTCTTTTTTAGTTTGTTGTTCTTCTTGAGGAGGCTGTTGTTCTTGTGGAGGCTGCCCTTGCTCATCACTTTCATGTTGCTCCTATTCGGCACTATCATGCTACCCCTGTTCAGTCTTTTTTGGATGCCCCTGTTCATCATGATGTAGCTTTTGTGTGTCCTATTTTGACTGTCCTTGCTCATCACTTTCATGCTACCCTTGTTGCTCTGTCTCACCCTCACTGTCATGCTGCTGTTCAACATTTCCTTCCTCCTCCCCTTGCTGCTGTTCATCATCACTGTTATGTTGTTGTGTGTCATCATAAGGCTGTTGTTCACCCTCATCATGATTCTGATGTTCACCCTCATCATTGTCATGCTGTTGTTCAGCACTTTCTTCCTCCTGCTCATGTCCTTCTTCCTCTTGTTGGTCACTTTCTTCTCCTTCTTCATGTTACTCTGCTTGTTCTGTAGTAAACTTGAGTTTTTTAGGAATAGTTCTGCTAGAAGAAGGTGAGGGATGATGAGTAGGAGGTGTAGGGGATGTATGGACCGGAGGGACAGTGGAGAAATCTGGATGAGTGATGAAAACATCCCAAGAGACCTCTCTTTTTTCAAGCTGATGAAGGATGATGATTTTGATAAGAGAGTGATGGAAGAGACAGGCTATTTTTTGTGAAGGAGGCTTCTTCTGGACAGTGGAGGCCATTTTCTCAATGCTCTTGTGTAAGAAGAAAGGAAGATTTAGCAATCTGGCCCTAGTGAAATGCATGAGCAGTCGAATGTGATAGGCATAGATTCGAGAGAATCTTCCCTCACAAGTGAAGTACTTCATGATAATCTTCATGAGAGGGGCGTAGCTGGCTAAAAGATATGAGAAAGGGAAAATAGAAGGACATGACTCTCTGTGCTCAGGCTTTAGAAAGGGCTTGTAATCATCTGAGTCCAAATGGCTTTGTTTAAACCATTTCTCACCAATATAGGGAATTTTAGTGGCCTTGGAGATGGATCTTGGGGAGAACTTGAAGTCAAGGCCTGCCAACTGGAAATGCTTGTCCCGAAACCTCAAAGTGCAAAGCTGTGTCAAAGGAGAGAAACTCTTCACCTCTTACACCCTTTGACAAAAATCTAAACACCCAACCTCATGGAAATTGAAAAAGACTGATGGGTGTGCATTCATTTCTTCAGTGGAAATAGGTTCATATCTCTTATGCAATCCACTCCTACTATCCTGCCTGGGAGGCCTCTTGTCTTGGATGCTCTTTGCAAAATCAAACTACCTTAAATGGTTTTTTGAAATGTTCTTTCAAACACAACTCTGTCTTCTTTGTAAATCACTATTTTTATCAAGGCAAATTTGTTTCCAATGTTGTGTGAGATGCTTCTGTGATATCAGGTCTCTGCTCCTTCCAAAACATTGTCTTTTCTCCCTTTGTATGCCAATCAATCAATATTTATAATAAAAAGCACACAGTCATATAAAAGGTATACACATTCAACTGATTTTCTGCGTTTGTATAAGACCACCGAGCTCTTGGTGTTTTGATAAAAACAAGACAGCCTTGTAGCAGACAAAAATAAAAAAACTCCTCGCAATCAAAATACTACTCTTGTATTCACTATTCCTCACACAGATTTTGACAACACCTCCAAATGGAAATTTACAGCTTCACACACTAAAGTTTGTTTTATGGACAAATTGGCAGCCCTGACTTTGCTCTTTACCACACAGAAATGACCTTTGATAGTGATAAAGTAATATATGTATGATTATTGTTGTTGAAAATGGGCCCACTGTTTCATTTTTTCAAATACTATGTTTCTGCTTTTAAACAGTGCCTCCATCTTTTATCATTGTTTTGAGGGCGGTTTATTGGGCTTTTTATATCAATAAAAACTGCACCATTCTCACTATGTTCACCTTGAGCAAACATAAACCACAACAAATCTTGAGTTTTAAACAAAACTATCAACCCTCCTAAGCACTGATTTCTTCACTGCATAAGGCTAATAGAGTTTATTTTTCCCTATCACAGTTAGGATACTTCCACCAACTATCACCCTTTTAGAAATTTGACAATACCAAGGAGGCACATAAATACCTTGAAAATTCGACGGCAGCCCTTGTTGACAAGTTTGAGCAACTTTCAAGGCTTTTAGAAGGCGTTTGGACCATTAACATGTGTGCGGCACATTGACAAGGGAAAGCGTCGCGCAATAGGAATGGCGTCGGGTCGGCCTTCGTGCTGCTGTGACCGCACCTATAGGCGCGTTGCGCAGAAGTGAAACTCTTTGTTAAAATTCTACCTGAACGCGCCGCGCAACCCTACAGGTGCGCTGCATGGCCTAAAAACCCCGAAAACTCTGTGTTTTATCTTGCAATGCCTCTTAGGTCCAGCGAGCAGCTAGGAGGAGGTGTTGTGTGCATTTTGGAATGCCAAAATAACACTTGGCAATGGTCGTTACCTCCTTTTTTTCTAAAAATGGAAAAGTCAAAGTTCGCTTCACACTTGTTTGGTAAGGTTTTTTTTGAAACCTTTGAAAATCTTTTAACGACTCTTTGCACCAATCTTTCAACAAAAAGTGGAGTTGGACTTTTGAAAAAGAAGCATAGTGAGGACTTTTGTTTAGATGAAAAAAACATTGTTTAGGACATTCAAAACTCCTCTACTGCATTTTCACTGTGCTTTATTAAACAATAAATTCTGCCACTGTTGTCTTTTTAATGACATTTTCAACATGGAAATCCGCTCAAAAACATATCAATGACTGGTGAAGCATTTTTTTGCCATTTGCAAGGAGATGACTTATCTCCTTAAACTTGGTTGACAGTTTCTACTTCTAGGTGTTTTTTAAGCTCCTCTTCTGACTGTGAGTGCCAAAAAATTAGTTGCATTCACTCATGCTTTACCATTCTCTGTTCATAAAAAGGGGACTTATTTTAAACCTCTCCTTTTACTTGGAATGCAACAGTGAGGTGCCTTTGACCTTTTTCATAAGGAAAATGCCTTAAATGGTTTTTTGAAATAGTGACATGCCTTATTGGCTTTTGAAAGTTTTTCCAGCATCTGAAATACATACCATAATCCTTATGGCACCTTTATGACCCTGTGTGTCTATTTGCAGTGCCTTTTTTGGGAAAACTAAACTCAAACTGCATTTTTCTATTATGATGAGTTTTTGAAAGAAATTTTTCATGAACAGGAAGAAAGGACCCTTTGAAAAACAATTATCATTCTTTGGCCATGTGTCATGACCCATCTCTTCAACCACTTTTCTACTCTGTTTTGTTTTTAAAGGAACAGGGACTAAATGTTAAGCATGTTTATCAAGGAGATGGATTTTTTGTAGCTGTTTAAGGAAATCACACCCCTCAGCAAAGTTTTTACACTTCTTGGCTCCAGACTGTCTTTGAAAGCGAACTCTGATAGGAGATAATCCAGCCTTTTTTATAGTTATAGTACTCATGCTTCCCTTTGCTTTTGACATGATGGCTCTTTTTCAGAAGCTTTCAATTGTCTCCTACTGCTCTTACCATTTGTCTCTCAATCAGTGAAAACCCCAAAGTCAACTACTACACTGGCCCTCTGCTTATAGATGAAGGAGGCCTATTTTGACAAATGTCTAGTTTCCTTTCAAACTCTGTCTCAACCAAATGAAGAATGTTTGATGAATCATACTGATAGTGGCTTCTCTTATACATGATGGCAGAAGTTAGTTTGAGCCCAAGACTATTTGACTCTTTTGGCCATCTGTTTAACAATCTTTCTTCAATGATGATGAACCTATTAGCTTCACATTGTAACTCAAATAATAGTGAACTTATGCAAATCATTTTTAAAGCCCACTACTTTTCCTCTGCCTTTAATCATCATTTTACTTCAAAAACCCTTAGTTTTTGTCTTGCTATAACCAAGGTTTGTCTTTACATTTAGTGAAAAACTTACAAACAGACTTTACCTTTGGCCCTCTGCTTATAGATGAAGGAGGTGCTCTTAGTCTTCAACCCTCTAATTATGAAATGAAGGAGGCACTCTTAGTCTTCAACCCTCTACTTATAGATGAAGGAGGTTTTTTAGTCATGCCATCTGATCAGCTTTTAACAGTGTTATTTTTCCTTTCACTGTCCTTTCATGCTTTGACTGTGATCGCAATAGCTTAGTGAAAAACTCTCTACTCTGTAGCTGTATCCCAGGCTCAAAATCACATTGAGAAGCAACTATCTTCTCATGTGGAGCCAAATATTGTCTTCTATGATGCTGGTGTACCTCTGTCCTTGAAAGATCCATTAAAACACTGTAAAAACACCTAAAATTAGTTTGACCTATGGTACATGTATTGATGAGACTTGAGGGTGTATTAGTGGCGCGACCTAGGGTTGTAACCAACTTTATTTGCATAATGGGAGGTTTGTTATGACTTGTTGGTAGCAGATGGAGGTTCTTTGGCTTTAGGATAGTTTTCCAAGGGAGAAATGCCTAAAGCGCCACTTCCTAACTTAGGGGAGACCTCTTTGGACAGATTTGGATTGTTTTCTTTGGAGCTGATGGGCAAACTATTATGGCTGAGGCTAGATAGGGCTTGATAATGAGGTTTCCTCTTGTCATGGGCGGACTGAAAGGTAAGAGGGAAAAAAAAATTATGGGTGTTTTCCAGCTGGCAAATTCAACAACCTTTTAGATCAGCTGCTAGAGCCCTTGGTCACATAACCAGTCACCGAACCGTGGTGAAAAACACCGATGACTAAGTTACAAAGTTCAAGGCAACGAGGCAATGGTCTCATTTATAAAACGAGAAATGTTTACTAAAACATTGAAATAATGGATTTAGTTTTTTCCTGTGAGAAAATATAGAAGCACCTAATATTGCACATGTAAGAGAGAGTGGTGGTTGGACTTTTCTTCAGAAATCACTAAATGAGTGGGTTAGTAAAATTTTGGGAAAATATTGTTGGGAGGCATGCCTATATAATTTATTTATGACCAAGGATGGTTGTATTTTATTTTCAAAACTAATAAGGATGTTAAGAGAGTTAAATAATGGAAGTGGATATTCGGAAATATGATGTTATCTTGAAAAATTAATTTCCTTGTTTACACTCTTAGATGCAAGAGAAATTAGACCAACTTGTCTAGGTGAAACTACTAGCATTACACTTGGAATTTTGAAAGAATTATATGGTTAAGAAAATAGTAGAAAATATTACTCTTTTCCTCAACATCAATGAGAGATTTCAATCCCCAATGTTATTATTTTTAGCCAGGATACTGATAAATATGGATAATGGGTCGCCTTAAAATATCGAGATAGAAATAGATAACTTGAAGCACATATAAGCCCTAGATTATACGCAGATTTCATTTCATTTTGGATTCTCTTACCATTATGTTCATCGAAAGGATGAATTCCTATATAGGCCACAAAATCTAATAGAGGTTAAGCTAAAAGTTCAGATTATAGAAAGGTGAACTATAAGATATAAATTTGTGCAACTGTTGTAGAAGGTAAATATTACGATTAACTTCATAAACATGAATAATATATCTTAATCCTTGGTATTAAGTTAAGTAGCCAAGATACTTGTAAATATGGAGTTTGGAAATGGGTCACCTAGAAATATGGAGATAGAATTGAGGTGAAAATGATTATTATATATATGAAAATACAGAAAAGGTCATGAGGATGGAAATTGATTCCTTTAAGATTAATAGTAAAATATTTGCGAGTCCTCATTGTCAAATCCTACACCTATAAATTCTCCACAAGAGGAAATGTTGGAGATAGGAAAGAAGGAAGGTGTGGGGATTGATTTCTGAGGTAGTTCTTGAATGATTCAAGTATTAAATCACCTCCTAAATATTATTTGATATCATTGAAAGGTACAATGGAGGAAATGGTCTTGTGAAAATGGATACAAGAGCTTGGATTAGGTTTAGTATATGTATCTTGTCTCACAACCCTAGGAAGGAAATCCTTCCTAGACTTTGCTTGATAAATAAATAAATAAATAAATAAAAAGTGAACATATAAATCTTGAGTGGGAAACAAAAATGAAGAGCTTCCATTAGAGGGTTATGGTTCCCTTGGAAGGTTAAACCATGATAAACCCCTCCTCAAAAAATTTAGGGGATTGGGATGATCCCATACGAAAATTCCATAGGATGACTAGTAAGTTACATAAATTAAACATTATTTTGATACAAAAAAGGGAATTTTGTACACCTTTATGAAGAATTGATGATTATTAGACTTAGTTTCCAATAGTACATCTAGGTAGGTGGTGTTTGGATGGAATTCTTATTTATATTTAGCAAAATTATACTTGATTCCTTAGAATATATGGATTGAATTATGTTGCTTGGGAATAGGGAATGCATATTATGTAGTCAATATATATGATCTATATGTAACTAAGAAACTTTTTTGGGATAATTTTTTTTTAAGGACTTCTTAAATATATAAAATTTGATTGTTAGGTAAGATATAAATCTCCCACTATAAAGGATAAATAATAAATGAAGGAAATAAGGATGGATAATCTTGTAGAATGTTTCCTAAGGTTAAAGAATTTTTTCTATGTTATGTGGAACATTAGAGAACTTTTGAGGTATAAAATGGCCCTCCTAAGAAAAATTTACAACCAAAATACACTTTATAAGAACCAATAAGATTCAAGATGATGATGTCAACCATGGGAAATGATTCACCATTTTTAGAGTAAAAAGGTAAAAAGATTAAAAAATAATAAAATAGTAAAACTACTTTTTCAACTTGTATTTTCAACTTATCACCCTAATATTTTATTTAAATTTTGAGCAGGAATACTCATTAGATGCAAAATTTAATTCCTCATCCAAGGAGTACCCATGTTACATACTTTCGATGGACCTTGTTACACGAAAACGAGAAATATATGAAAAAAGTGACTGCAATCACATTTTTTCATGTATTTATCATTTTTCGTGTAGCAGGGTCCATAAAAAGTATGCAACATGGGTACTCCTTGGATGAGGAATCAAATTATTCATTCAATGATTGTTCCCACTCGAAATTTGAGTAAACCGACAGGGAGATAAGTTGAAAATACGAGTTGAAAAAGTATTTTTTTCTTTGCCTCTAAAATTTGATTATGTAATCTAATCTTATTATTTCCAGTATTATTTTATAATTTCCTTAGGAGGCCCATTTTAGACCTCAAAATTCCCCTAATGATCTATCAAAATACTAACCAATTGGACAAATGTCAATGTTGGAGAAGAGAATATTTCCACATGATTTGATAGGTCTTTAATATCTAACAAGGAAATAACTAACTTACAATCAGGTTCAGATTTTGAGATCAATTATGATCCTCAAATTAGGAATTTAATATCATACCTAATAATCACATTTACCTTCCTCCTGAACTTGGAAAACTGGCTTGAAATTCATTATACCCTAGTTTATCATAGAATTGCAAAAGATTGATTAAATTATTAATTTTATCATTAACTCGCATGGTTCATGTTTTGTATATTGAGGGATAGGTAACCTATGATGAGTGTAAAGGAAATTGAATGGAAAAGATGAGGCTTGAATATTTGAAAAAAATGAAGTTTGAAATGGTAAATGAAATCAAAACCACCAAGTGGGTACAAGGAGGAAAGGAATGAAGTTCAATAGACAATAAATGAGCCTAAATTGTAAAATTCAAAGTTATAACTATGACAACCCTTTTTCTAATCCCTATTGTAATTCATCTAAATATTTTGGAAATGTAAATGAAATTATTAGGATGAGAGGAGTGGACATGGATTTAGAGGTATGAGGAGAGGATTTACTTGGGAAGTGGTTGAACTCTAGGTGTTTCACTTAGTATGCCACTAGTTTTTCTAACTGAGTTTTAATGGCTTGCACAACAAGAAGAGAGGTCGAGATTGAGCTTCCTAATTAAGGTAAAATCCCATACCACATATTCCCTTGAGGGGCATGTTGGGCGATTAATATGCGAGAGGGAAGACCAAGGGTCAGCTGAATAAAATAGGTTGACAGGGAAGAGAAGACATGGAGAATGGTCATGGAAGAAATCAGGAGTCAGCTAGACAAAGGAGAAAGGAGTCATGTGCACAATGATAAAGGTTTGAGTAGGAGTGAAGTTAATGCATAGGGAGTATACTATGGTAGGCATATGGGATATGTGAGGTAAAATAATAGAATAAAATACGAGTAGCATTGGTACAAGATCAAGAGAACATAGGTGGAGGCACAATGTAGTCTAGATACCATATGATTTAGTGGGTTGAAACCACTATGTGCTTTAGTTCCTACACAACATATTTTTAACTCTGTGATTTTGGATCATGGGAGTGAAGATAAGACTAGGGAAGAGTAGGTGGAGGTATAGTAAAGTCTAGATACCCACTAATTTAGTGGGATGGAATCACTGTGTGCAATAGACCCTTGCATAGAAAATAAGAGAAGAGAATAAGTAGGTGGAGGTAGCGTGCATTCTGTAGTGTTGCAACATGGAACACAACATACTCTCGAGTCTTGGTCAGCAAACGAGAAATTTTTTTCTATGCTTGAAATACTTGTGCGTCAGAAAATGGAAATTTGGTGTGTAATTTGGATCCCTATAAAAATAGACGGCGACACTATGGCTATGAATTCACATAGTATTTACCAATTGGAACACAATCTACTATATATCCCCATAAGTAGGTGGAGACATCATGAAATATAAATTTCTATGTGAACTGTTGATTAGAATCAATGTGAATTCTCTTGAGCGCTTACTCCTAAAAATTTGAACCTAGCTCGGGAGTGGTAAACTATAAGAAAGATTGCAATGCAATTGGCCTATAATTGGGTATAGAGTTTAAATACGTCCTTGAGTTTCTAGTTATTAATATTATCGAATAAATATATATTCACTTGTATGTAGATATGCTACACTCTAAATGGTGAATGATATTTTTTTTTTATAACAATGCGGGTATCAACATGACTTATAAAGGAATGCGTTATTCCTAGTTTTCCATGGTGATATGGTTATGAGAATTTCATCATTATTGTGACAAAATTGCATATCCTTGTGGTTGTTGGTGTATTCCTGAATTACAAAGATACTTATATGGTCTTATAAGACTACTTAATATGCATATTTAAGTTATTTCTATGTGTATGAATTACTTTGTTGATATGTTAATAATATCATGGACATTTGTTATTAAGGGCTATTGAAAGTCTCTGGTTGGTTATGTTTATGACATGACAACTTAGTAGAAATGATGGAGCATATTTTGGATCCATTATGTGGCTTAATACGATGTTATTGTGCCTGAAAAAATAAACAATGTTAGTATGGTTTGTCTTGTTTTAGTGATTGGTAAAAGGAACGATTATATCAATTGGATTGTATTATGTCGAAGGATGAGGTATGCAATGAGAATTCCAGAGTGAAGTTTTCATTCTTGTCATAAAAATGGTGCCAATAATTTCTCAATATTGAGAGATTTTGTGCAAATAAATCGAATTCCTTAATAATTCTAAGCCTAGTTGTCACATAGACCCAAACTTGGAAGCAAGCCGAATAAGCCTTGTTAAAATTTGTAAAGAAGATTGGAAATTTACAAAGGGCTGAGGGATTTATAAACCCATGAGGATTATTACTAATTTACAAGTTAATCAACAACTTATTGGCCTTGCTTAGTGTAAATTAGTGTCACATAGGTCACGCCAAGTATTATGTGTACTCCCTCTGGGGGGTGTTATTAACGAGAGGCATGGGGTGTGATAGGAAGTATTTCCCATTAACAAACATATAAATATATGTATTGGGGAAAAAAATTAAGCATGTTTGAGGGGATAGGGACATGAAACTATAGGACAAGAAACTTGAAGTGGGTATACATATGTTTTTGGGATTAGGAAATTTCTTAGTGGGATAGGGAAGGCTTTGATATCTATCAACAAGTATATATATGTTAAAGGGAATGGGAAATGTCTCCACAAGATAGGAAAATAATTTACACATGTTGATGGTTATACATATGTCCCGAAAAAAGGAATATTTATTGACTACTACATAAGGTGGCTAGTCAACCATAAGACTATAATGTGAAACCATTGATTTACATGAAGGGATGGGACCCTCAAACTAGGCTGAGGTGGTAGAAGGCACATAGGCCTGGTAAGGCTATATGTTAAAGGGAATGGGAAATGTCTCCACAAGATAGGAAAATAATTTACACATGTTGATGGTTATACATATGTCCCGAAAAAAGGAATATTTATTGACTACTACATAAGGTGGCTAGTCAACCATAAGACTATAATGTGAAACCATTGATTTACATGAAGGGATGGGACCCTCAAACTAGGCTGAGGTGGTAGAAGGCACATAGGCCTGGTAAGGCTATATGTTAAAGGGAATGGGAAATGTCTCCACAAGATAGGAAAATAATTTACACATGTTGATGGTTATACATATGTCCCGAAAAAAGGAATATTTATTGACTACTACATAAGGTGGCTAGTCAACCATAAGACTATAATGTGAAACCATTGATTTACATGAAGGGATGGGACCCTCAAACTAGGCTGAGGTGGTAGAAGGCACATAGGCCTGGTAAGGCTATATGTTAAAGGGAATGGGAAATGTCTCCACAAGATAGGAAAATAATTTACACATGTTGATGGTTATACATATGTCCCGAAAAAAGGAATATTTATTGACTACTACATAAGGTGGCTAGTCAACCATAAGACTATAATGTGAAACCATTGATTTACATGAAGGGATGGGACCCTCAAACTAGGCTGAGGTGGTAGAAGGCACATAGGCCTGGTAAGGCTATATGTTAAAGGGAATGGGAAATGTCTCCACAAGATAGGAAAATAATTTACACATGTTGATGGTTATACATATGTCCCGAAAAAAGGAATATTTATTGACTACTACATAAGGTGGCTAGTCAACCATAAGACTATAATGTGAAACCATTGATTTACATGAAGGGATGGGACCCTCAAACTAGGCTGAGGTGGTAGAAGGCACATAGGCCTGGTAAGGCTACGTGGGTGCCATCTTGGATTACAGAGGACGTGGACATGTGACATGGAAAATATATTTTCGTGGCACACTAACAATGTGACATGTGGTAAACAGGAATGGCCTTTTGGATGCCCAAGTGGTTATTTTATGGGTGAAAAGTGGCATCGTGAGGAGATGCGACATGGTAGGGTGACATAACCCTAATGTTAGCATGACATAATTTATACACATGTGTGTGATATATAAACTTATGCTAATGTGTCACTTAGGTGACACGTGGTGGTATTTTTGTGGTGCCATCAAGCTTGGAGTTTCCACATGGCACAGACATGGAGATTTATGTGGCTGGGAAACATGTTGTTGCGGGGCGTAAGTTAGAGATAATTTGGTAGAGCGCTTCCATAAGAGGGGTGTGGGTACCTGGATATGCTTTAGTAGAACCCTTCCATAAGTGGGGCATGGAGTTGATAGAAGAAAAGAGAAAATATTATCCCCATTACCTGGCATAATTATTTACATCATGCCATATATGTTTGGAGTAGAATACCCTTAGGGTGTGGTGCGATGGTGTGGAAACATTGTGGCGGGAACTGAGTTGAACCATATGTGAGGTGGTAGTTCCAAGTGAGAACGACATGGAAAATCCTTACTAATGTGGCAGGGGTTAAGGGGTAAAAGTTTAAATTTGCATAACTTTCAATCCAAAGATCATATTTAGGAAAAAAATATATTGTTGAAAAGCTCTCGATGAGGTAAGTGCGATGGTGTTACCTAAACTGAGTTCTACACACTTTGGGAAAAGAATAAATTTTGAAACCATATTTCCATAATGAGACCATCGAAGTGGGGTTAGTTGAGAGTAACACCTCCCATTCATATTGGATTACTCAAAAGGTGTGGGAGAGACAATTATAGGGTGGTACTAGAGCATTCAGGTTTAACACTCAAACTGATGGGGTTGAGAAAAAATGAAATGAAAAGTAAAGTTTCTACACTAGAGCTATGGATATAAGATTCAGAGTTACAATACAGAGCTTTAGAGTGCCCAGATTCAGTACTCAAGCTAAATGGGCCTAGGAGGATAAGAATGAGACCTCTATTGCAGTGTGGAATACCACCCTCTATGTTGTTTAAAGGATGATTATGTGTGTATTGCATACTACATATTGCATGCACGTGTTGATATCATATTTACAAAAGGATAGGAATGACAGATTATGATATGTTAAGCGATTCTCTAATTGGCATACTAAATTATAGATTTCAGAGTTGCTAGTCTTGGTGAAAAGGTTGATTTCAATTTTAGTGATAATGTATTTATAAACATGCTGATATGAAATTTTGATTCCTAGAATATGTGGATAACATGAATTATAGATGTGTGAACAACAATAGATCAACATGCATCAGGCTAGCATACATGGTATTGGCATGGAAAGGTAACAAGTCAATGATTTTATTATAATATAATTAAGAACTGGGTGTGTGTGATAGCACATAAAAATACCCAAATGAAACAAGAAATATAATGATGGACAATTGTATGGTATAACATAGGATGGAACAACTCCATCAAGAGCAAGAAGGAAAAAATTCCCATAATGAGACAAAAATATTCAGAAGCCTCAAATTTGAATTAAATAGTTGCAAACCATAGAATGAAAGGTTAATTGGGGATCCAGTTTCATGTTGGAACTATGGAGAGGCACATTCAAAGAAATATTTCCCTAGAAAAAAATGAAAGAGAAAGAATAGTTCATGTGAATCCCAAGCACATTAATCAACTATTTGTAATATAGAAAGGAGATGAGGGAGTATCCCCTAAATCTCTCTAAGATACTGAAGGTCCCTTATTGGATTATTTATAAGGGCATTGAAACTTTAAGGTTGTTGTAAGCCTTGAGAAGGACTCTATTTAGCACGATGTGCAAATGTTGGTGATGGACACACTAAACACCATAACTTATGGGATTGAGTTGTTGTGGATTAATAGATGAAGTGTAAAGGGGATGTCTTACATACTTTTTGTTATGTTCAATTCATATTTTCCATATTTTTTTATTTTTTGACTTTTAGCATGACCATGCTACTTTGTATTTTTGTCATGTATTTCTATTGTGGTTTTTCTCTATTTTCATTCTTTCTTCTTTCCTTTTGTGGTTTGTCGGGTGAGGTAAAGGAAAAGAAAAGGAGCCCCGGGGAAGAGTTGAACAAAGCCAAACTTGAAGTGCAATACCTTGGTTAAACCTTGTACATAAGATAAGTTGTAGTGGAAGGAAGAAGAAGATGACTGAACAATGAGGTGGACCTAGTTTAGTCTACATGAATGAAATGGATAGTGACATGACAACTATGAAAATATCATAAGAAGTTTCCGCATTACTAAATTCGACATAGTTGATATATGTTTATGTGTGTGTGTGTGGGTATTGTATCTTTCATGAATATGAAAAATATGGGAAGGTGAAATAAAGGTATGAGGATACTAATTGGTCCAAAAGGTCATTAGTTGATAACCATCATAGTAGTAAGATAGTTTATTAATGTTTAAAAATATTGTCACTATGTGAATGTTATGAAAATAGAAATTTTACTTACCATGTTTTTGGTAAAACAATGAGGTTACTTAATGGATTCCATGGTGTATGGACAAAAAATGGGAAATTTGGAAGGGTTGACTAGTTTCTAATAATTACCATTATTAATATGTTATATATATGCTCTTGATATTTGTTGTGAGCATGGATGAAAAAGATAAAGGTTGGAAATTGAAAGTGAATGCTTAACTTGGATGAGGACATGCAGGAATTAAATGCAAAGGAAAATTCCTGTAGGAAATTTCATTGAAGGCTAGGAATAACTGAGATGATGAATTTGTGACTAATGTGTTAGGTTGAGACCCTTTCAAGAATTTTTGGGTATTGCAACAATATGAGTTTCATGAACCAATTGGACCCTTAAAAATACTTCAACTAAAATAAATGATAATGACAACCAAATAAATAAGGTAGCATTGAGCCAAGGTGAAAGGGGTAAATGAAAGGAATTGGGTGATAATTCCTTCAGCTGAATTTGGAAATTAGTATTTCTTTTAATGCATGGATACCAGGAAGTGGTATGGTGAAGGAGGGGAGCCTTCAATATGAAATATTACAATGGAGTTTGCAATTCCTACCAAGTTAAATGGAGGATTAAAATGCTAATGAATTTAGAGATATGAATTTCTCTTTTCTGAATTATTAGTATGTTGGAATGAATATTTAATTACATTATAAAATTGTTGGAATAGATGTAATAAGAATGTAAAATGCAATAACAATTTTATTTTAAGTTATTTGAATTTAATTGACGTGATAGAATTACTATCAGTATAATAATTCAAAAATGACTGAGAAAATACATAATATAGACAAACCTAACCCATTCCCATGCCTCTAGGGGTTGAGCTCATCATTCTAGGAGCTGTTTCAACCATATCTAAACTAGGAACTGAATAATAAGCAATGAAAACAACTTGCCTCTATATGCTAGGAAACTGATTCATTCACTTATATTTCACCTCTTGGTGAATGAATCTTCTAGAACAAGTAAAAACGTGCCAAAATTACATCATGGTCATGAAATTACATCAAGGTAGATCAAGAGTTACATAAAAAAGTGAAACTAGTCAAAACTAGGCGAAATTCTGAGCTGCTGAGTGAAAAATAGGCCAAATTGCTGTATGCGCCGCGCCCAAAATCTCTATGCGTAACACAACTTTGGAGCTGATTTTGAAGCCCTTCCCAAACTTCAAATTGAGCTCATGATAGCTAGTTGGAAAGCCCTACCTGTCTACTTTCCAACCCAAGTGGAATTTCTGGATTTGGATGCCATTTTCCCCTCCAAAACTCCAATCTCCCAACACTGCTTCCTATGGGTGCAAAACGTGGCAGAAAGGCCATTTTTAGGGTGTTTTTGACCTTTAGGAAACCCAGAACTTGATGAAATCCTTAGTTAATCCATGAGCATGCATAAATTTTCATAAAAAATCCAAAAATGCAAATTTTTCCTCCTGAAGTGTTACCAATTATAAGCGCGCGCCAAGTAGCGCTACGTGTTGGGCAGAATACTCTGTGTTTAGGCTCAATAATTCAAAATTGACAAAATTTTTCCCAAATTTGCTGAAATTTGGAGTGAAGCTTCCTTATCAAGTACTATGCTCAGCCAAAGGATTTTCAACCAAGATTATGCCTTTTCACACCTCCTCGATGCCTTCTTCATCTATGTTGCCTGAGGTGAATATGAATAGTTTGGTTTCTTTGTCTCCAATTGCCAAGTGTGTCAAAGTAAAATGAGGGACTGTGGGAAATATGTATAGTGGGAACAATGTACTGTAATCAAGTGAGATTTAAAATGCAAGGACAGTCACTTGATTGCTTGGGAACTTGGGGTTTGTGAATTTTTCACAAATGAAATGGGAAATAGAAATGATAGGGAATGAAGTGACTTAGAGGTAGGAAAATGGGACTTATGAATAAGTGGTTTAGGATGTAAGGGGATGTAAGGGGATAGGGTAATAGACTATTGTAATGAGATCATGGGAGATGGGAAAAAAAAGTGGGGAGTGGCACAAAACTGTTTTAAAACTTCAACACAAAACCCTAAGGAGCAACTCTCCAATCAAAATGATAGAGTTTGGTTTTTGACATTCAACTCTCATATCCAATCTCCAACCACACCAAACATTGTTTAAATGGAAATTACAACATCTCATAAACTTATTTGGACAAAAGAACCGAGTTGATTTGAAAATTGTGGAGGCAGTGAATAAAATTTATATGTTGGCTCTGTGCGTCGCGCGCACAACCCAGCGCGCCGCGCACACTATATGCGCCACACACGTTGTATTTTGCACTGTGAAAATTTTTTATGTGCATCGTGACCACTGTGTGCGCCGCGACCTCTTCCCAACGCGCCGTGAAGCTAAATTCACAGACAGTCCAGCCTCCAGATCACAGTTTCGCCCTCCAACTTATTTCTCCACGATTTCTCTTGGCTCCTTGATGACTCTTGCGTGCAAATGAAGTGTGAAACAATGAAAATATCTTATATATCATGGAATTTGATTTAAAAAACCCACTTTCAAATGTTGCAGACTTTGGCACTTTCACATAAACTCTGTTTTTGTTTTCTTTTGATTTTTGGTTGAATGATGAATCTCTTTATCTGTCTTTGCAGGGATAGATGGCATGGTGTTCGACGAAGGTGACCAGGGCTGCGCTTGTAGAACTTCACAACTGAAACAACTTTTAGAATTATATTACATTCATTACAAAAGATAAAATGGATGATTTTTCTTCAAAACATAGTTTTGAAGAAGAATCATGATCAAGCTTATTGACGATGAAATTATGCTATGAAAACTGGTTTTGAACCTCCCTCATGTGCCTGCTGACATTATTGAGCATTTTGGAGACCAAGTTAATAAAACCCTAGACCAAATAAGACCTAAGAACCCTAACATGACTCTTTATCAATTTTGAGACCAAACAAGACTATACATGATTTCGGTGAACAGAATTAGACCAGCAGATACAAGACATGAGGAACATGAGTAAAAAGCCCCCCCCTACCGTCAGAAAATCAATGTTCCTAATGGAATGTAGATGACTGAGCTGATTGAGACACCTACAATGAAATGCAACAAAAGAGAATTTGATCTCTGACAGAGGGATGCAAATACCGACTCTAACATGTCCTATTTTACATAAGTATTCAAATGTTTCAAATAACTTGTTTTGTGAATTCTGCGGATCCCCGAATCACCATACAGATCAATTTTGGTCCCTAGATGCACTAGAATAATCCCTTTATTTTACTTATTTCTGGGTGAATGATAATCCTCGAGGGCGAGGAGGCAGAGCTCTGAGGGGAGGAAGGACAAGGGGAAGAGGTATAATTTGATGTTATAATTGTGATCAAGAGGGCCATGTGGCGAGGGAATGTCCTCATCTAAGGAGACCATGGTGTTCATATTTTCAAGTAAATATTCACGTAACTGAGTATTTCCCTGAGCTTATTGCTCAATGGGAGGAGCGAAATCGGGCAAAGGGAGCCAACTTGGCCTGTGTGAAACCTAGAGATCCAAATTCTTCAATACAACCCAATATCAATATTTTCATGAGGGGAGGAAAAATAATGGGGGCTGATCTTTGATCCACTGATAAACCAGCTATTATAAAGCTTATATCTTTGAGGAAATCATATGATCCCTGTTATCACTCCCCCCTGCCTCCCAAGGCCGAGAATGGAGCTGAAGGAAGGTAACCACAGACCAATTTTTAGGTCGGGTAGCTAGCCATACCAAGACGAGAGAGGGCTCTCTCAATTTCACTTTGTAGCCAAAGGGATGACTGGATATAATTTTTTAGGCTATTTATGATGCTTATTAGATTAGGGTTTTTTTTGTTTGGATTTCTGTTGGATAGGAATGACATTTAGGAAACTAGGTCTCGGTTTTTGGTCTAAATTCAAAGGTTTAACTGCAGAGGTAAGGGTGAGGCCAGGTAGGTAAGCTAAGAAGAATGATTAATTTTTCATTTTGTATATATTTAAACTGAGAGGTAGTCAGAATGATAATTAAGTTGAATTCATTCATCAGAAGAGAAGAAACACTTTCAACTAAATCTTATAAAAAATAGAGCATGGAAAGCATGATTTATGTCAATATACTGATAAGACTTAGCATAAAGAAGAATATAGATGAAATATGGATAACATAACATTAAACATGATAATTTTACAGAGAAATTTTTTTTTCTCAAAGGCATACCACTAGAGTCTTCAAACACTATGTCTCCAACACTGTCTTTGATTTCATAAACAAAAGCTTGTATAATAGCTCTAGTGAAAATAACAATTATCCAACCTATAAAAAGAATTGAGGTGTAAAAATTATAGAAAATAGAGTTCATGAAACCTCATAGGGTCTAAATCCTATCCAAAAAGCATCATAATTACATCAGATGAGTCACTTCCTAGAATCTAGGGAAGTTAGAAACTAATCCCTAAAATTTAGCTAAAGACTAGGAGTGTGTGTCCCCTTCATTAAATTACATGTTTCCTCTTCATAGAGGCAAAAAAAAAAAAATCAAATATATCAAATGAAACATCATGGCACAACTAGCGTCAAATTCAGGAGTTTTCCTAGCATGACAACTATTTGAAAGGAATCCAATGTAGAAATGTAGTGCCTTTAGAAGAAGCATCACGCCTGTCTCGCAGAAACATCAAACCTGTTCAAAGGTGATTTTAACCCACGTAGAAGAATCCAAATGAAAATATGAAAGTTTTTTTGAGTAGCCCAATGATTCTAGCTTCCAATTTACCTTTAATTTTTAGAAAACATGCATAGGAAGACCTCCAAAAGTTGTTTTTCCCAACCTCCCTCCAGAAGCATAACACCTGGTCAAAAACACTGGCAGAAGCATAGAAATGAGGAAATGTTTTGGCTTTTTCTCCAAAACCATAGATTTTCATGGAAAACCAAGTCTAGATATGGCATTTAATGATAAATATGAACCCATTAATATAATAAAATATTCATTTAGATTCCCTAAGAGAGAGCTTCATGCCTCTGCGTGACGCTTCTGTGGAGACAAAATTTCCAGAATTTTGCAAAAATCATAAAAAATACCAAAAATTCTCAAATTGATCAAAATTTATTCTGGGACACCTGTGGATGATATTCTAAACAACCATGGATTCCTAAGAAAGGAGGTCTAAGTTATCCTTCTCTTTGAGCTTCATTTGAGCTTCCTTAAGCTTTTTCTTCACTTGTTTGAGCCTGATTTGGGAAATTTTGTTTTTGGCGCAATAGTGATTTTCCATATGTCTCTAGAGGTTATTTTTATTTTTAGATTTATTTGGAATCTTCTCAAGGTTTCCATTGACTCTTTCAATCCAATACTCTGTATCCTGATTTATTTCATCAAAAATTAGCTCATCAAAAGTTTTCCAACCTGATTTAGGAGTTGATTCTCTTTCTTTCTGAAGTGCCCTCTTGAGGCATCTTATCCTTAGTATACTTATTTTTGTTTCAACTTCTGCATCCTCCACCTGATCATCATCTACTATTTCTTTTCCCTTGCCTTTATATACCTCAAGATGTACCTTTATCTTGTCTTGGAGTAGTAGTTTCACTTTTAACTAAAAATTATCTTTCGGTAGGAATGTGATTTGAGAGTTTTCCATTGATAAAACCTCCCTCAACTCTGTTATTTCTTCATCGTTCTCCTTTATGATTTACTAAAATGACTTATCCTTCACTTGCTTTACCATGTCAACTTCTAGGGATGACTGTTCATCATGGTGTTGTAATGGTGACTCACCATCATGACTAGGTGGTTGATCCATTGTTTGTCTTTGCTCAATTGTAGTTTCAGGTGCCAATACACCTCTGATAGTCTTAGGAGAAAAACCCATTCTATTTCCCTTCTCATAGGTTTGAGTGATCTTAGCCCTAGGTGCTTTTGAAATCTGAGCCTACCTTCTTAAAGATCCAACCTCCTTTGGTTGTACTGATGTTGTGGTATGAACAATAGGTGGACTAGTAGCAGGAGCTCATGCTACTTTATCCATGAAAAATTACCAGGTCATATCATTTGATGAGAGTTGGTGAAAAAAAATCAACTTAAGAAAACCATGGTGAAATAGTCTAGGATGAGTATTTATACCTTTTATCTGTACTTTTCCGCCATCTTGACCAAATTCCTGAATAGATAGTTAGACAAATTGAGTGATTTCGTGGTTGTGAAGTGCATTAGTAACCTGACATGGTATTGGTAAAGTTTTGAAAATATTCCCTCACATGTAAAAATTTTCATGATTAGCTTCATTAGTGGGACATACTTATCAATTAAATGTCTAAAAGGGAAAACATGTTCAGGTTCATCTCTATAATGAGGTTTTAGGAACATTGGGTAGTTTTCAAGGTTCTATTTCATGCCCTTGAACCAAACTTCTCATTCATTTGAAATCCATGCTGCTGAACTGATGGCCTCTTATGATAGAGTGAATTAAATTCCTACTATGATGACCTTGTATTTGCTAAAGTTAGTGGAAAAAAGGGCAGTTAATTAGACATGACATCCTACCTCCATGATTCTCTCACATAATCTCAAACATCCAGTGTTTTCAAAACATCTTTAGGCATAAAGGGAGGCATTGAGTTCTTGCAATGTGGATGGCTCAAATATAGAATGGTGGCCTCCCTTGTGAGATTTATTTTCGCTCTCCATAGTAGTTGTGAAGAGGGTGAAAACCTCCTAGATGAAATGAGTGGGTAGGGATAGTGAATTTGGGAAAACAAGGGATATAGATAGGGTGACTTTAGGGGTTGTGATAAGGTATAAGGAGGTTAAGTAAATTCCAAAAAAAATTGAGGTATGCTGATGTATTAACTTGAGGCTACAAGTGAAATTTTTTGAAATAGGTATGGGGAGGAGGGTAAAAATAAGAAAACACAGGAATTTTCCAATTTTGTTGTGGAAATGTAGTGGGAATTTAGGGTTTTGATGGAACAATAGTAGAGCGGTATGTGAATGATAGGGGTTGTTTAGGGTAGGGTTTATGGATGATAAGTGAAGGTTTTTAGATGGTGGGCTAAGGGTTTTTAACATGTAGTGGAGGAAAAACCCTAGAGATAGAAAACATTCATACACTTATTAATAGACTTGGGGAAGGAATTTGAAGTGTCCACTTACTAGTTTTGGAGGCCACAGAGGGTTTGTACAGTTGTTTTGAAACTTGAGTAGCTGATTTGAAGAGTGAAACCCAAAAATGTAGCAGTTTTGGCAAAAACATAACGTTGTGGCTGAAGCGTAGCGCCACCTCTCAGAAACGTCGCACTGCCCCAGAAATGTCGTGTTGCCTCCAAAAGCATAGACGAATGGGTTTTATTGCATTTTTTTATGGTTTCCTTCCACATTTGGCAATCGTAGAGTACTTTGAAGGCGAGATATGAATTTTATCGAGCAAAAGAACATAAAATGAATTGAGGAAGTTAATTTTTCCTCTTATAACATCAATAAAACACCCTTTTTGTCATTTAGTGAAAAGATGACCTTTTTGAGGAACACTTTTCTTTTTGAATAATTTGAAAATGTAACAAGATTTTGAAAAAAGACAAATTGTCTTTCTTTTATTTTCCTACCTAAGCTAACAATCCTTTTTAAAGATATCTTTTGTATGATGGAAATGACCCTTCTTTCGCCTTCTTTATGACAGAATTTGGACATTTATGGAGGTGAAATGAAAGAAACCTAGACACTGACCTAGGTGAAAACATGGTGACTTTACGTAATGAAGGAAATGACCCATGAAATGAAAATTACCATCAATAAACTGGAGGGAGTAGTTTTTTCAGACCTAGACATACCCATCGATCAAAATTTTATTTGAAAACTGACCTGGAAATATAAAAATTTGACCTAGGACCACTACTAAACAAATTTGAAAGAGTACCTTTTGATCACTAAATATTAGACACTAACATTGGCTCTTGCTAGGGATGGAACCTCCTTCAGGAGCTATCAAGAAAACTATATATCATGTAGCCTCATCCATTGGGCAATTGAGTCAAAACTGGAAACTAAAAAACTTTGACAAACTAAAAAACTGACTCAAAAACTAACTAAAATTTTTGAATTTTTTGAACGAAAATAATAAGCTGATCATAGAAGTATCATGGCATTCTCCTCGAGTTTCAAACTTATTAAAAAACTTCTTATTCTTGGCAAAAAATATAAAGTGATATTTACAGTGAAAGTGAACCTTTTTTTTTAAATTTAGGTAAGATAGTGTTTGAGGAACCTACCATTCACCGGTCCTCCCAGAATTTCCTGCCCGTCAAGGTTTTCTAACAAGAATGCTTATTACCTTTGAATGATGTAATATTGTATGGACCTTTCCATAAATGATCAAACTTACTGTGTGTTGTACAGTACAACAACCCTCCCCATTTCTATTTTTTAGAATAAATTTCATTTAGAAATAGGTCCCCTTTTTCTTTAAATAAGAAATAAAAATTTAGAGGAAATCTGATCATCTTTTAATAAAACAGCAAAGGTTCATTGATAAAAGGGCATATATTGCATATCTTTAATAGAAAGTGTATATAAACAAATGCAACATTGAAAAATTTACGATCCGATGAGATATAAAGACTTTATCACATTAACATAATACATGAAAGTATGAAATTGGAACAAAGTCCTATGTGATATAGTAATCGCAATCGCAAATCGAAAATATCCTTAAGTTGTATATTTGTTTTTGAAAAACTCCGATGCGATTGAACCAATCGCAATCGCAAATCGCAGAAGTGTTAAGTTTTCACTTTTGTTTTATGAAACTCCAATGCGATGTGATTGATCGCAATCATATTTCACAAGAGCAATATAATATGCGCTTCTTTTATAATCTCCGATGCGATTGAACTAATCATAATCGCAAATCGCAAAATGAAAATGTAAACTCTTTTTTCAGTCATTTTCAAAACTCCGATGCAATGCGATTGATCGTAATCACATTTCGGAGGAACAAACATTATAATCACTCATGATACTAAAATCTCTGATGCGATGGACCCCACTGTAATCGCAATCGAAAATCGGCTATTATCATTTGCAACTCATTTCTTTTTAAAAGAGCTGATGCGATAAACCATCATCGCAATCGGAAATCGGCGAAGATCATAATATGTTATTTGTTGTGATTTTGAAAATCTCCGATGCAATCAACACTTAGTATTTTTGTTTATTTTTACATTGCGCATACACTATTTATTCATCGCAATTGCAAGAATTCAAAAGGGAAATTTTATATTCTTATTTCAAAAACCCCGATCTCCGATTGTACGTTTACCATTAATAGAAAATCAAATGAATAATCACAATTGATTTTGTTTTGAGTGCGTGAGTGTGACTTCTTAAGAGAAAATTTAAGTTTAAAACACGGAGTTATAAATGAAAATCAATGAATAAATATTTCATATAGCCGTTCTCTTTAGTCTCTTTTTACCACGTCTGAAAGATTTTTCTCCATTGCAGAACAACAGAACATCCAATATTTTCATTCGCTGAGCAAGAGAAATGATACCAGACAATGCAACGTCTAAGAGATCGAGGAAAGAAAAGGCCACTGTCACTGTGAAGACCCCTATTTTCACCATGGTACCTATAGAGAAACTAGCCAGAATTAAGCTGGTTACAGATACATCGTGCCAAGGTATTGGAAAACTCTCTTGGGAAGAGGTATATAACCTCATTGAGAGGGAAAATCCTACGGTCACTGTGGCGAAGGCAATAGTTCCTGACGATGATGACTCAGAGTCTGATTCAGAAACTTCTCTTCAAGCACTTGCGAATTAATTCCTGCACCGAATTGCAGCTCAAGCAAACATTTTCCCTTACTATGATGTGATCTGGCGGGTGATAGATAATGTCACCATCCAGAACAGGACGTTTTTTTCAGCTGCTGGGACAACATTTGGTTCATTTAAAGCAGAGGATATTAAAGCAATGTACCACCTTCCGGACCCGCAGAAAATCTACAACAAAACCTTAATCAAGGAATTTGCTGCAAATAATGAAAATCAGTCGGAGCCAATTAGAGAGTGGAGAAGAGCTCCAGAGAAGCACAAAAATGAGGCATCAGGTATGTACTCTGTGGAGTCCCTTTCACCTCCATACTGTTATGCCGCCACAATGATGTGCCGACTGTTTGGGAATGATAATTCAGCTAGGTTTTTGATACAAATGGTGCCTTTAATCCATTCTGCTGTAAATTCCGAAATCATGGACTGGGCTGTCATTCTTTCAGATAAGATAGCCAATAGGATTCTCGAGTATAGAAAGGAAAAGGACATAGGAAACACAATCCCATTCTACTTTTGTGCCTATATTCTAGATGCCTTATGTTTCAACTCTGAATTTCCCATGTTAGGATGGAAATGGACCCCAAAAGATCCTGCTCCTATTCATATATATCATAAATTCTTGTGGAAAGTTCATTTTAAAAAGCATGTTTATAGAATTTGTCACGGTTTCCTCATCCCTGTTTATCAAACCATTTTTAACTGATTCCCTCCCAAGCTTTCTAAAAAAGCTAAAATTGATATATCCTTGATTGGGGATTGGTTCGGAGAAGAAAGATTTACTTATATCAGAGTCTTCGGGAGCATTGTAGAGCCCCATATTCTGCCTCTGTATGTTCCCAATAAACTGTTAGCACAAGAGATTTCCTATTAGTTAACAGTGGAAGGCATGTCTAGGTATTTGAAGAATAATAAAAAGCTGATGTGGCCTACTTTTCCCTTCCACTGTGGAGATTTTACTCTTAATAACTTCACATATGCCGAGAAGGAGGTTATCAAAATAAGAGATATTAAACTCTCGACAGTCCCAGGAAGGAAATATGAGCCAAAGAAGGCGGCGTTTGATTTTACTACTTCAGTTTCAATTGCTCGATTTGAGCATGAACCAGATGAGTTCGATGATTTGTTTGTTTCTGCTGATAATTTGTCTCGAGTCTATAACTTAGCCAAGTCTAAATTTCAGACTGAAGAGATGAATAAATTAATGCTATTTAGAAGCCAAAGACTGCTCAAAGCTCCTCTAGATCAATTACAAATTCCTGTGCAAGAGTCTGAAACACAACAAAAGGAAAAAGAAGATGCATTTGATAAAGCAGCTAAAGAAACATCTACCAGCAGGGCCAATGTACAAACACAAAAGGAAGTCACAGGAACTAATCCTGTTGTGCAGAAAGAAAACACTAGTAGCAAACCCGATGTGCAAAAAGATAATAATAATGGTAAACTCAATGTACATATTGATCAGCAATCTAGGGCTCAGACAGAAAAAGAAAGAACAGGTACCGAGACCAATGTGCATACTGAGAAAGGAGACATAGGCAGTAAGCCTATTGTACAAGCAGTAAAAGGAGATATGAGCAATAATCCAGATTCTCAACTTGGAAGAGAAGAAACTACTGAAAATGTAGTGGAATCTGCTGAACTTATAGTTTCTTCCCATTTTTTGAGCCAATATGAGCAATTTTCCCAACAAATAGGACAACAAAATAATCCCCAAGTTAATGTTCTGGAAGATCAAGATATGGAAGTTATTCCTGAACATCCTATAAGTGAAATTATGTTGAAAGTATAAGATATTCCTCCTCTAGATGTCTTTTATAGTCCTAAGCATAGGGTTGTTGTTAGAAAACAGATGAAGAGGAGAAGGACTGACCAAGACCCACTTTCAACATCACAAGTGGAATTTATGAATATTATTTATAAAAACGCTGAGGTGAATCCGTTGGAGGATCTCACCAAATTATCTCAATACGCAGGTGCCTATAGTGCTGCAACCATAGACAAAGCTTCTGAAGTCTCCCAGTTGATGAAACAAAAATATTTACAGATAGCTATGTTGGAGGAACAAGCCACAGAGAATCAGCAAAAGATTATTCAGTTGGAAAAACAATTGCAAGATCAGGAGCTCAAATCTAAATAGCTAGAGGAGCAACTTAGCATTGAAAAGAAGAAGATTGATGAACAAGCCTTGAAAAAACAGCAACAGTTGAGTCAAGAGGTGGAAAAGTTACAAAATATTTTGCAAAATGAGAAAAATGCAAAGATTGAACAAGAGAAAATATTCCGATCAGCATTGGACAAGTTCAAGGATTACCCTAAATTAGATCAATTCAAAACTAAAGCCCTTGAAACAAACAAATTGCTATCTCAACAGTTAAATGAGTTTTGACTAAAATTGACACAAGTTGAGCCTTTGTGCGAAATAACATCATCTTTAATAGATGAAGCAGTTACTCTCAGGCAAGAAATTGATGATGCTGATGACAAAATTTCTGAATTCCTTTCATGGCAGGATACAGAGCAGGGAAGAAAATCTAATCTTCCCAGAATTGAGGAAAGACACAAGGAAATTTTATTTATGGAATGGGAACAAAAACTAATGTAGTCAGAAAGAACCATATGAAGAGCTAAAAGTACGATGAATAATATTACACATCTGGTTAATGATAGCTTGTATGCCACTAATTTGATCTCAGATTGTACCCCAAGCAAATTACCAAAAGAAAAATAAGTTGATTCCAGGTGGAAGGAAGAGATAATCAATAAGAATCAACAGATTAGAAAACTTCAAGGAATTTCATGGGATATTATGTGGACTTATCTAATCAAGCCACACAGCCAACAAATGGCCATAAAATTCCTTTCAAATGCTATTCATTGTATCATTCCTAAATTCTCTGATGCCACGTATACTGGGCAGCTACATTCAAGGCTAAGTCATCCAACAGAAGTAAAAGATATGCTCAAAATCTGCCATCTGGGCACATTAAACATAAGAGATAATCAATGAATCAGTTTCAGTTCAAGATCGCAATTCTGTTTCTAGATTTCTGATTATATAGATTGTAGCAGTAGTTTTAGTTATTTTGTTTGGTTTTAAGTTCCTATTTAAACCCCTTTCATGCATTTAGAAAAGGGTCCTGAGTTTGTAATATTTTGACTTGGAGATTACATTTTTGTACTCCATTGACTCTTATATTTTTATAAAGGATCACATCTGGTGGTTTTATGGAAAATTGTCTTTAAGAGTTTCATTTCTGTATCTTGGAGTCTGTTTTACATTGAAGTTGTTGTATTTGGATATCGAATTGCATCGGGAAAGTATCAAGATGGATATGGTATTTCTATCTATTCACCGTTAATTTTCTTATGTTTTGAGATATTCTCTTTAGAGATTGCTATCATTTATATGTATTCGTTTTACAATATTTCTTTATACATATCATTTATGAGTGTGTAGAAATATTTCATCTTTCATAAGTGTATATAAATGGTATACTAAATGATGAATACAATGTGCTATTATAACTCTGTTTAATTTCTTAAACAGAGAAGAGTTATCTTTATTTGTTACTGCATATTTCAATTAAACTATAATACATTTTCATGGTTATTGGTTTAGTTGAAACAATTTTAAAAGTTGTATTCATATTTGATACTCGAGTTTAATTCCAGATTTATTTATAAGTTATAGATTAAATCAGATAGATTGTTTTAGTTGTTTTAGTCCCATTTTTCATTCATCCAATCATTCCATCACCAACCCATTTAAGTTATTAGGAAACTGGTCCTATCAATCCAGTGGGAGCCACCACACCAAACCGAAAAGGAGTTGTCCTAAGGTCCCGACCGGGTGGTTTTCCCCCAATGTTTGAAGCAACTATTTTTGAGGCTTCAACATTTTTGGCGCTAGAAGGAGGGCCCAAGCTATGAATGGCAGATAAATCCAAATCTACAGGCCATTCTAAGAGAAAATCACCCTCATCACCTTCTTCAATTTCTTCCACATCTCAAGTCACCAGAGAAGAAATTGATAAGAGTATTCAAACACCCACTACCAAAGTCTCAAACCAATCAAACAATCAACCTCCTGAGTCTCCTGAAATTGAAGCTTTAGTTCATAAACTTCAAGGGTTCTCATTATCATTAGAAGAGTTTGAAATATCTAAAGGTAGTGTTACCTCACAATTTGTTTCTTTCAGACCTCTCACTAGGTCACAGAGTGAAAAACTTGGTATTCCTCCAAAGGAATTTCCTTTACCTAGTAGAGTTAAAACAAGAAAAACCCCATCAAAATCAGAGAGTGATATTAGTTCTTCATCACAAATTCAATCATCTGTTTCCCAAGCACCATCTCAGAAAATTGCAGTTGTCTCATCATCATCAACTGTCGAAACATCATCTGCTCAAACAACATCTGTCTCTTCTAGTTCTTCAATCATCATCACAACAATGGCACAAAGACCATGGACTAGTCCAGGAGCTGTTAATATGCCTACACCCTTACATGATTTACCAGATAATCCTGGAAAATGGCTTTCAAAATTCAGTCTTGACATGAACATACAAGCTGAAGAACACATAAATAACTTTATGCTTGCTGTAAATTTGAATGCAGTAGAACATGAAGATGTTGTGGCTAGGTTATTTCCTTATACTTTGCAAGGGGAAGCAGGATCCTGGTATTTTTCATTACCTTCAGACTCTATTACAAGTTGGGATATTTTCCAAGAGCAATTTTGAACCAAATATGGAGATGATAGATCAATAGCTACCCTAATCAATGATCTCTCCAATTTAAAGACCGAACCTAAAGAAGTCATCAAAGATTTTAATTACTGATTCAATAAACTCTTCAATAAGATCCCTACAACATCAAATCCTAGTGAGCAGGTTAGAAGTGAATGGTATATCACTACTTTGCCTTCAAACATAGCAATTTTTGTTGATAGAGAAGCTAAACCGACTTTGGCTGAGAACATTAAAGAAGCGATTGCAGTGGAAAAAAGGATTATTTCTTTGGATTAGAAAAATGCCATTGAAGAAAGAAAATCCAAAAAAGTTAACTTTAAGGATGATTCAAAGAAGAAGACACTCAGAGATCCATATGACATGGAAGGCTTACAGAAAGTTCTCAAAACCATGTCTAATGAGATGGTTGAGATTAAAAAGTAAGTAGCAAATACTTCTACCAAGAGACCATTCATAAATTTCAAGAGAAATCAAGCTGAATCTAAACCTCCCAATTCAATCTCCAATGCAGAATCAGAAGAAGAAGAAGAAGAAGAAGAAGAAGATACTCCTCTAGTATCAGATGAAGAGGAAGAAAGAGAAGAAATATCTGAATTACATGGAATGTGGGATTTCATTCTCCCTAACTCGGATAGTGAAATAGAACAAGAAGCTATGCCTGTAAGTACAAGGAGAAAATCTACATCGGAACCTATTCAATCTATTCCTAAGAATAAAACTAAAATTCCAAGTACCAAAGACAAATCTCCTATAAAGAAAACTTCTCCCTTACCGACTCAAAATCTGCCATCTTCTTCTAATCCTCCTACATCAATATCTAAGACTTTGGTGGTATCAAATCCTATGGATTATAACATTGTTGAAGACATGAAAAAGACTAGAGAGAACATTTATTTACATGAACTTAGAAAACTTAAACACCAACAGAAGCTGCTATTGAAAGAATTAAATGCTACACCTATTGCTCCTCTACCAAGTGGTGTAGTTGCCAAAGCAGCTAAAGGGACTGGTAAGCCACCAGACAAAGTAGATGCCACAGATACTATTCTTATTGGAGAAAGATCAAATTCTCAGACACCTCCTTTTCTGTTGACTTATGAAATCTACAACAAGAATTTTCATAATTGTTTGATAGATTCCGGAGCATCCTCTAATATAATGCCTACTTCAGTCTCTGAAAAATTGAATATTGAACCACAAAATTCTGTAGTTCACATTGTACAATTGGATCGCTTTAAAGTACAAGTTGTAGGAGAAATCAATTCAATTACTATTAGACTAGCTTCCGATCCTAGAATTGTCCACAGAATTGATATTCTAATTGCAGATATTCCTGAATTCTATGGATTAGTCTTAATCAGGGATTGGTCTACAAAGCTTAATGGTTATATCACAACTGATTATTCACATATGTGGCTTCCCTACAAAGGGAAACCAAATCAAATCAAAATTGAGTGAGAAAAACACATGACACACACTGTAATTGAATTTGAACAACCAACTGAACCTGTAGCTTTCAACAACAATATCCTTGGAGGTTATTCTGCTGAGTCATTCCTTGGGAATTTCACTGCACCACACCCTTTTCTGTAAATACTTTTGTTTCGCAAATTGAAATTTTTTCACAATTTGATTCTTCTAGAATTGTTAATATTTCTGATACATTTGTAGATAAACCTGTAGATAAATATTTATTTTGGTCATTATATTTCGATGGATCAAAATCTAGTGATGGAGCAAGAGCAGGATGCATATTAATTGATCCAGAAGGAGAGAAAACCATGCTATCATGTAGAATAGAATTTGAATGCACAAACGATACTGCAGAATATGAAGCCTTGATTCAAGGGCTTTATAAAGCTATAGGGTTAAGTGTAAAATACCTGAAAGTATATGGTGATTCCGAAATTTTCATAAGACAAGTAAGGAATACCATTCATTGTCTTTCAGGACATCTCAAACATTATCAAACCCTTGTGCAAGACCTTACCACTCAATTTTTAGCATTTAATATCTCTTCTATTCCTAGAAATCAAAACACATCAGCTGATTTGTTAGCTAATGTTGCATCCAAACTCCTCCCTGCTGAAGATTGCAGTCCTGATAGATTTTTAGTAGAATTGATTTTTCGCCCATTTGTTCCCGATAATATCACAAACTGGAGAGTATTCTACCATGATGAAGATATATTGAATTTCTTGACTTCGGAGAAATCCTATGATGAACAAATCATTGATGAAAATGATCATGATCTGCAAATTACTTCAAAAAGTAATGAAAATCCTATTCCTAAATCTGTTGTTAAACTTGAGGATCTATATGATATAAAAGACAGATTCAAGAAAGTTACTAATGCTAAACTTTAAATTTCTACTTTGAAGTTTGAATTAGTAAATCTTGGCTCTGACTCTAAGCCTCAAAATGTTAATCTAGGACTCAATTTAACTCCAGAGGAAAGAACTGCTTTCATCAAACTTATAAATAGGTATAAAAATGTCTTTGCTTGGAATTATGAGGACTTAAAAACTTATGATACTTCTGTTATCCAACACACAATTCCAATGCTGCCTGATGTTAAACCTGTTCAATAGAAGTTAAGAAAGATTCATCCAAATCTTGAAAGTCAAATCAAAACAGAACTCAACAAACTTTTGAAAGCCAAAATCATTCTTCCTGTAAGGCATTCCAATTGGGTTTCCAACATGGTACCTGTCAGGAAGAAAAATGGTGATATTAGAATCTGTATTGATTTTAGAAATTTAAACAAGACATGTCAAAAAGATAATTTCCTATTGCCAACCATGGAGCAAATACTCCAAAAGGTAGCTAGTTCTGAACTCATGTCCTTCCTTGATGGATTTTCAGGCTATAATCAAATATTAGTACATCCAGATGATAGGTTGAAAACCACTTTTAGAACCAAATGGGGAACCTATGCTTATCAGAAAATGCCTTTTGGTTTAATAAATGTAGGAGCTACTTTCTAGAAAGCCATGGACATAGCATTTAAGGGTCTGATTAATAGATCAATTGTTATTTATCTTGATGACATGACAGTATTTTCAAAGAAGAGAGCCAATCATCTACATGATCTGAAGCAAATATTTGAAAGATGCAGAAGGCTTGGTATTTCTTTAAACCCAAAGAAATCCTTCTTTGCTCTCAATGAAGGAAAACTCTTAGGGTTTGTTGTGTCAAAAGATCGTATATATATTGACCCGGACAGAGTGAAATAAATTTCTGATATTTCTTTACCTCATAACAAAAAATCCATGCAATCATTTTTAGCGCAAATCAATTTTGTAAAAATATTCATTCCCGATTTTTCTCAAATTGTTTTACCTATGCAGAATATGATTAAGAAAAATTCAGTATTCAAATGGGGGTATAAAGAGAAGGAAGCCTTTGATGCAATCAAATAGGAAATCATTAATGCACCTGCATTGAATACTCCTGACTTTTCTAAAGATTTTATTCTGTATACCTTATCTACCGAAACATCCTACGCTGTTGTTTTATCACAGCTCAATGATCAAAAAATAGAAGCACCAATTTCTTTCTTCAACTCGAATCTGTAAGGAGCTGAGCTTAATTATTCCGATGTAGAAAAACAAGCCTTCGCTGTGTTTAAGTCAATCAAACATTTTAGACCTTTTCTCCTAAAAACACATACAAAAATTATTGTCCCATTCTCTGCAGTGAGACAATTATTAATTCAAAAGGAAGTAAGAGAAAAAAGGGCTAATTGGGTGACAACTTTGCAATAATATGATATTGATACTAAGCTAGCCAAGATTGTTAGAGGTCAAGGTTTTTGCAGATTATTAGCACGAGCTCACAACATACCAGAAAATCAAGATCCAGATAATGCTATTCAAGTAAGTTAGATAAGTGTTACAGATTCTAAATCTCAGTATGTTGATCTGATCTTTTACTTGAAAAATGGGTATGCTCCTTCTAATCTTAGCTATAAGAACAAACATGCTTTAAGATTGAAGGTTACTAAATATGAAATCATTGATGATGTGTTATTCAGAAAGAATTATGATTCAATCCTATTAAGATGTCTTGAAAAGACTCAAGAAAAAAAGGTATTGCAGGAATTACATGATGGACTAGTAGGTGGACATTTTGGAGGTGATACCATAGCTCACAAAATCATCCATGCTGGATATTATTAGCCTACCCTTTTCAAAGATACACATTATTATGTGAGGAAGTGCAAAATTTTTCAAACTGCTAGTGGAAGACAAAGGAAGCCAACTTTTCCTTTGCAACTAGTAAACATTGAACAACCATTTGAGCAATGGGGGCTTGACATCATTGGCGAAATAGCACCTCACTCTTCCAAACAACACAAATACATCCTTACAACAACAGATTACTTCACAAAGTGGGTAGAATAAATTCCTCTAAAGGTAGCCAATTCTGATGCAATTATTGATTTCATCGATCAATTCATCATTACCAGGTTTGGTGTACCTAACGCTCTTGTCTTTGACAATGCATCTTATTTTTTTGGAAATAGTATAATGGAATTTGAAATCAAAAGAGGTTTTAAATTGAAATATTCAGCAAATTATTATCCACAAGGTAATGGTTTAGTTGAATCTACTAACAAAAATCTCATCAAAATCATTAATAGGACCATTGATCAAAATCAAAAGAATTGGCACAAGTATTTAATCTTTGCATTATGGGCTGATCGTACTACCCTTAAAGCTTCAATAGGAACCTCACCTTTCAATTTAGTTTATGGAAAAGAAGCTGAGATACCATCAAATCTAGCACTCCCATCATTAGCTCTAGTGCAATTTATTGAAGAAAATCCTTCCTCATCTATTCAATTGAGATTTGATCAAATCCTTAAATTAGAAGAAGATAGAGAGAAAGAAAAAAGTATTCATGAAAAACATCAATAGCTTGTAAAATCTTCTTTTGATTCAAGTTCCACCGGCTCAAAAAATTTGTCAATTGGTCATCTTGTTCTGAAATGGTATAAAGCAAATGAAGAAAAAGGTAAGCATACCAAATTTCAGAAAATGTGGCTTGGACCATTTCAGATTGCTGAAAAGATAGGCTCATATACGTTCATTCTCCAAGATTTAACAGGAAAGAGAGAATCTCTTCTTGTAAATGGGCTTATCTTAAAGAAATTCTTTTCATAATGAGGTAACCCCTTCTTACCTATACATATTCCTTTCTACATTTTTTGTTTGTTTTGTAAATAAAGGTTGTTAATAGTCTCTAATTGACTTTCTGCTATTGGAAAATGTCTTAGGAAGAATATTATAAATACTTATTTTGTGTAAATAAGAATTTTTAGGGAAATGATTACAGTTTTGGATAGTTTAAAATAAAATGTTAAACTTTGAAAATTTGTTCAAAACATTTGCAGGATCTTTTGAAACCTTGAGGAAAATGTAAATCATTATAAGTTTATTGAGCAAAGAAAGGTTATCTATAAAAGTAAAGAATTTTTCAAACTTTGGCACTCAAAAAACTCTGAAAATTGTCATCCATTGATTCTTAAGGATAAAACCATTTCACCCCATCCATTTAGGTTGTGATTTTTTAGAATGTAATTCTAAGAAATTATATGGCAAAATTTAAGAGATAAGAGGTATCATCACGAGCCTGCTTACCATGATCATAAGAAGTAATAAAACTGACATTACCAACACTGCATACCAAAACAGGGTAATGGCTTATAAATGTAAGACAAGGGGTCTCATCACGAGCCATCTTGTTCAGTTTAATTACAACTAGTGAATGGCATTGTTATTAATTGGCTACCAAACCAGAACAATGGCTCTTAAATTAAAAAATAAATAAAAGACAAAAAACATGAGATAATATGTCTTGTGAATTTATTTTTAAAGATTCATAATCTTAGTTGGATGGGACAATGAATGGTTGATGGTTAAAAGGTAACCCTGTCAAGACTATAAACATTTGCAGGCAACAGAGGCAATGCCTATGACAATAGAGTATATTACAAAAGCTAAACTTGGGAAGGCCCCTTACTCATTATTATCAACCAATCAAGGCTTGAGAAAGCCAAAAATGTTTTTATCTTTGAGGAATTAGAAATAAATTGTAAGTGATTTTTATTCTTTTTCAGAGTTAGATTTTATTTAAAATTTCTCTAAAATAGTTTCCATTATCTTTAGAAATTTTTACTTACTAGAAATATAGTATTCATTTTATTTTTTCAGAGATAACTGTTTCTTCTAGTGAATCGCCAATTGTTGTATGGTACAACAACCCTCTCCATTTCTATTTTTTAGAATAAATTTCATTTAGAAATAGGTCCCCCTTTTCTTTAAATAAGAATAAAAATTTAGAGGAAATCTGATCATTTTTTAACAAAACAACAAAGGTTCATTGATAAAAGGGCATATATTACATATCTTTAATAGCAAGTGTATATAAACAAATGTAACATTGAAAAATTTACGATCTGATGAGATATAAATAATTTATCACAGTAACATAATACATGAAAGTATTCAATTGGAACAAAGTCCTATTTGATATAGTAATCGCAATCGCAAATCGCAAATATCCTTAAGTTGTATATTTGTTTTTCAAAAACTCTGATGCGATTGAACCAATCGCAATCGCAAATCGCAGAAGTGTTAATTTTTCACTTTTGTTTTATCAAACTCTGATGCGATGCGAATGAACCAATCACAATCGAAAATCACAAAATGAAAATGTAAACTCTTTTTTCGGTCATTTGCAAAAATCCAATGCGATGCGATTGATCGCAATTGCATTTCGGAGGAACAAACATTATAATCACTCATGATACTAAAATCTCTGATGCGATGGACCCCACTGTAATCACAATCGAAAATCGGCTATTATCATTTGCAACTCATTTCTTTTGAAAAGAGCCGATGTGATAAACCATCATCGCAATCGGAAATCGGCGGAGATCATAATGTGTTATTTGTTGTGATTTTGAAAATCTCCGATGCGATCAATACTTAGTATTTTTGTTTATTTTTACATTGCGCATACACTATTTATTCATCACAATCGCCAGAATTCAAAAGGGAAATTTTATATTCTTATTTCAAAAACCCCGAGCTCCGATTGTACATTTACCATTAATAGAAAATCAAATGAATAATCACAATTGATTTTGTTTTCAATGCGTGAGTGTGACTTCTTAAGAGAACATTTAAGTTTAAAATATAGAGTTATAAATGAAAATCAATGAATAAATATTTCATATAGCCGTTCTCTTTATTCTCTTTTTACCACGTCTGAAAGCTTTTTCTCCATTGCAGAACAAGAGAACATCCAATCCTTTTATTCACTGAGCAAGAGAAATGATACCAGACAACGAAATTTCTGAGAGATCAAGGAAATCAAAGGCCACTGTCACTGCAAAGACCCCTATTTTCACCATGGTACCTAAAGAGAAACCAGCCAGAATTAAATTGGTTACAGATAAATCGTGCCAAGGTCTTGGAGAACTCTCTTCAGAAGAGGTATATAACCTCATTGAGAGGGAAAATCCTAAGGTCACTGTGGCAAAGGCAACACTTCCTGACAAGGATGACTCAGAGTCTGATTCAAAAACTTCTCTTCAAGCACTTGTGAATTCATTCCTGCACCGAATTGCAGCTTGGGCAAACATTTTCCTTTACTATGATGTGAACCAGTGGGTGATAGATAATGTCACCATCCAAGACAGGACGTTTTTTTCAGCCGCTAGGACAACATTGGTTCATTTAAAGCAGAGGATATTAAAGCAATGTATCAACTTCTGGACCCGCAGAAAATCTACAACAAAGCCTTCATCAAGGAATTTTCTGCAAATAATGAAAATCAGTCGAAGCCAATCAGAGAGTGGAGAAGAGCTCCAGAGAAGCACAAAAATGAGGCTTCAGGTATGTACTCTATGGATTTCCTTTCACCTCCATAATGTTATGCCACCGCAATGATGTGCCGACTGTTTGGGAATGATAATTCAGCTAGGTTTTCGATACAAATGGTGCCTTTAATCCATTCTGCTGTAAATTCCGAAATCATGGACTGGGCTGTCATTCTTTTAGATAAGATAGCCAATAGGATTCTCAAGTATAGAAAGGAAAAGGACACATGAAACACAACCCCATTCTACTTTTGTGCATATATTGTAGATGCCTTATGTTTAAACTCTGAATTTCCCATGTTAGGATGGAAATGGACCCCTAAAGATCCTGCTCCTATTCATATATATCATAAATTCTTGTGGAAAATTCATTTTAAAAAGCATGTTTATAGAATTTGTCACGATTTCCTCGTCACTGTTTATCAAACCATTTTTAACCGATTCCCTCCCAGGTGTTCTGAAAAAGCTAAAATTGATATATCCTTGATTGGGGATTGGTTCGGAGAAGAAAGATTTACTTATATCAGAGTCTTCGGGAGCATTGTATAGCCCCATATTCTACCTTTGTATGTTCCCGATAAACTGTTAGCACAAGAGATTTCCTATCAGTTAACAATATAAGGCATGTCTAGGTCTTTGAAGAATAATAAAAAGTTGATGTGGCCTACTTTTCCCTTCCACTATGGAGATTTTACTCTTAATAAATTCACACATGCTCAGAAGGAGGTTATCAAAATAAGAGATCTTAAACTCTCTACAGTCCTAGGAAGGTAATATGACCCAAAGAAGGTGGCATTTGATTTTACTACTTCAGTTTCAATTGCTCGATTTGAGCATGAACCAGATCTGTTCGATGATTTGTTTGTTTCTGCTGATAATTTGTCCCAAGTCTATAACTTAGCCAAGTCTAAATTTCAGACTGAAGAGATGAATAAATTCATGTTATTTAGAAGCCAAAGACTGCTCAAAGCTCGTCTAGATCAATTACGAATTCCTGTGCAAGATCCTGAAACACAGAAAAAGGAAAAATAAGATGCATCTAATAAAGCAGCTAAAGAAACATCTACCAGCAGGGCCAATGTACAGACACAGAAGGAAGTCACAGGAACTAATCCTATTGTGCAGAAAGAAAACACTAGCAGCAAACCCGATGTGCAAAAAGACAATACTAATGGTAAACTCAATGTACATATTGATCAACAATCTACGACTCAGACAAAAAAAGAAAGCACAGGTACTAAGACCAATGTGCATACTGAGAAAGGAGACACAGGCAGTAAACCTATTATACAAGCAATAAAAGGAGATATGAGCAATAATCCAGATTCTCAACTTGGAAGAGAAGAAACTATTGAAAAAGTAGTGGAATCTGCTGAACTTATAGTTTCTTCTCATTTGCTGAGCCAATATGAGCAATTTTCCCAACAAATAGGACAACAAAATAATCCCCAAGTTAATGTTATGGAAGATCAAGATATGGAAGTTATTCATGAACATCCTACAGGTGAAATTATGTTGAAAGTAGAAGATATTCCTCCTCTAGATGTCTTTTATAGTCCTAAGCATAAGGCTTTTGTTAGAAAAAAAGGAAGAGGAGAAGGACTGACCAAGACCCACTTTCAACATCACAAGTGGAATTTATGAATATTATTTATAAAAATGCTGAGGTGAATCCATCGAAGGATCTCACCAAATTATCTCAATACGCAGGTGCCTATAGTGCTGCAACTATAGACAAAGCTTCTGAAGTCTCCCAGTTGATGAAACAAAAATATTTACAAATAGCTATGTTGGAGGAACAACCCACAGAGAATCAGCAAAAGATTGTTCATCTGGAAAAACAATTTCAAGACCAGGAGCTCAAATCTAAATAGCTAGAGTAGCAGCTTAGCATTGAAAAGAAGAAGATTTATGAACAAGCCTTGAACAAACAGCAACAGTTGAGTCAAGAGGTGGAAAAGTTACAAAATCTTTTGCAAAATGAGAAAAATGCAAAGATTGAACAAGAGAAAATATTCCAATCAGCATTGGACAAGTTCAAGGATTACCCTAAATTAGATCAATTCAAAATCGAAGCCCTTGAAACAAACAAACTGCTATCTCAGTAGTTAAATGAGTTTTGTCTAAAATTGACACAAGCTGAGCCTTAGTGCGAAATAACATCATCTTTAATAGATGAAGCAGTTACTCTCAGGCAAGAAATTGATGATGCTGATGAAAAAATTTCTGAATTCCTTTCATGGCAAGATACAAAGCATGGAAGAAAAGCTAATCTTCCCAAAATTGAGGAAAGACACAAGGAAATTTTCTTTATGGAATGGGAACAACAACTGATGAAATCAAAAAGATCCATATCAAGAGCTAAAATTACGATGAATAATATTACATAGCTGGTTAATGATAGCTTGTATGCCACTAATTTGATCTCAGATTGTACCCCAGGCAAATTACCAAAAGTAAAAGAAGCTGATTTCAGGAGGAAGGAAGAGATAATCAATAAGAATCAACAGATTAGCAAACTTCAATGAATTTCATGGGATATTATGTGGACTTATCTAATCAAGCCACATAGCCAACAAATGGCCATAAAATTCCTTTCAAATGCTATTCATTGTATCATTCCTGAATTCTCTGATGTCATGTATACTGGGAAGATACATTCAAGGCTAAGTCATCCAACATAAGTAAAAGATATGCTCAAAATCTACCATCTGGGCACATTAAACGCAAGAGATAATCAATGAATCGGTTTCACTTCAAGATCACAATTTTGTTTCTAGATTTCTGATTAGATAGATTGTAGCAGTAGTTTTAGTTTTTTTTTTTGGTTTTAAGTTCCCATTTAAACCCCATTCATGCATTTAGAAAGGGGTCCCGAGTTTGTAATATTTTCACTTGGAGATTACATTTCTATACTCCATTGACTCTTATATTTTTATAAAGGATCACATCTGGTGGTTTTATGGAAAATTGTCTTTAAGAATTGCATTTATGTATCTTGGAGTCTGTTTTACATTGAAGTTGTTGGATTTGGATATTGAATTGCATCGGGAAAGTATCAAGATGGATATGGTATTTCTATCTATTCACTGTTAATTTTCTTATGTTTTGAGATATTCTCTTTAGAAATTGCTATCATTTATATGTATTCGTTTTACAATATTTCTTTATACATATCATTTCTGAGTGTGTAGAAATATTTCATCTTTCATAAGTGTATATAAATGGTATACTAAATGATGAATACAATGTGCTATTATAACTCTGTTTAATTTCTTAAGCAGAGTTATCTTTATTTGTTACTGCATATTTCAATTAAACTATAATACATTTTCATGGTTTTGGTTTAGTTGAAACAATTTTAAAAGTTGTATTCATATTTGATACCCAGGTTTAATTCTAGATTTATTTATAAGTTATAGATTAAATTAGATAGATTGTTTTAGTTGTTTTAGTCCCATTTTATATTCATCCAATAATTCCATCACCAACCCATTTAAGTTATTAGGAAAATGGTCCTATCAATCCAGTCAGAGCCACCACACCAAATGGAAAAGGAGCTATCCTAAGGTCCCGACCGGGTGGTTTTCCCCCAATGTTTGAAGCAACAATTTTCGAGGCTTCAACACTATGCTTACCTTTGTCTTCATTACGGATATCCCACCGAAGGACAACATCTCTTACTTTGAAATCACCAGCTTTGGTCTTCTTGTTGTACACTTTCTTAATTTTCTCCTGAAAGTATTGAAGGGTGATTGAAAAATTCTTCTCTTATATGCTATAAATGAATCATTTTAATGATTGTTCGTTGGATATCATTTGGTTCATTGTCGATCTATTGCAGAATTTTCACTGCTGAGACAAATAAAGAAGTGGGAAACATTGTTTCAACACCATACAAAAGCTGAAAAGGTGACATATTTATTGATCTCTTCATGCTAACTCTATCTGCCCATAGAGAATTTATGAGCTTCTTGTGCCAATCTCTCTTGTTCTCTTGCAACAATTTCTTGATTATATTCACCAATGATTTTTTTGATGATTCAGCCAACCTGTTGCCTCGAGGATAGTATGTTGTATAATGACCAATTCAATTGTGATATTTATCACAAAATTCAATCATTTTATTACAATTAAAGGTAGCTAAATTATCAGTAACATTTTTCTGTGGGCAGCCAAAACGAGCTAAGATGTTGCTTCCAAAAAATGAATAATGATTCTATTTGTAGCTTTCCTCGTTGGAATGGATTCAATCCATTTTGTGAAGTAATCAGTGGCAGTGAGTATCCATTTATGCTGAGCTGATGAAGGAGGATGGATCATGCCGATGAAATCAAGACCCCACTGCTAGAAGGGTGCCTGAACTGCAATGGGTTTTAAGGGCAGCAACAAAAGCTTTCTTTTTCCTTGAAAATTTTGACATTCATGACAGCTCATGGTAGTTGTATACGCGAATGAAAATAAAATTGGCCAATAGAATCCAACCCTCAAAATCTTATTTGTTGTAGTATTTCAGAAAATATGCCCACCACAGTCACCTTTATGAAATTCATTCATCACTTTTTCAACTTCTCCTTCGACCAATAAATTCAACAACATTCCACCCAGATATTTCCAATACAAATCATTGTTAAAGATGAAATACCTAAGAGCCCTCAACTTCAAAGATCTAGCTTTACTACTAGGGAAGTCAGGATAAGGATTCAAGTGTTACAAAACATGAACAATGTCAGCGTACCATGGCGATGATATACAAAGTTCAGATAGTTGAGGTAATGAATCACCCTCTTTCTCCTCAGATAGTGCAACAATAAAATTAATGCCCAAAGCATGAATATTAGAATTCGCCATAAGCTTTTCCAAGCCTTGTCCCTTGATCAGTTTTGTAGGCTTGATCCCCAAGTCATACTCCAACATAGCAGCGAACCATTTTCCATGCCAACCTTCAAGATCATTTTGTGTGGGCACATCTTTGACAGCAGTGTTTGGGACATACAAAATCACATGAGAGTGGATAATATAGAATCAAAAGTCCTTTAATGCTTTAACTAGCGTCAATTCCTATTTTTTCATGATATTTTACTTCAAGGTTTCATCCCTAATGGTTCTACTAAAGAAAGCGATGGGTTGTTTTGTTTTCTAATTTTTCTTTTGCATAAGGATAGAAACTAGAGTATGCTCCGAAGGAAAGGAAAAAATTGATGAAATCAAGTGTGTAATCTAGACTAATAAGAATAGGAGCGTGAGATAAAGAAAACTTTAATTGATTGAAAGACTTTTTTTCCTCCTCACACCATTTTACTTCACTATCTTTCTTCAGCATGTCAGTAATTTGCCTTAAGTGTTCAGCAAGATTGGGAACAAACCTTCTTAGAAAATTGATTTTACCATTGAATAACTAAATATCCTTCTAGCTTATAGGATAGTACAAGCTTTGAATTTCTTCAATTCTTGAAGGATATATTCGGATGTCGTCTTTTGAAATGATATGGCCCAACAATTTTCCTTCCTCCATAGCAAACAATCTCTTCTTAGGATTCAGTGATATACCAAATTTCCTACATCTCTGAAAAACTCTTTTCAAGTGCTGCAAGTGTTTCTCATATGTCTTGGAAAAAATAATGATATCATCAAGATATATGACCAACAATACATCCTTTTCATTAGCGAAGGAAATGTCCATTTCTCATTGAAAAGTCGCTCCTGCATTTTTCAATCCAAACAGAATTTTGGCGTACATGAAGGTACCCCATGGTGTTGTAAAGGCTATCTTGTCCTGATCATCTGGATGGATTAAAATCTGATTATACCCAGAGTATCCATCCAACAATGAAAGTCTAGAAAATCCAACTACCCTTTGCAGAATATGGTCCATTTTCGACAGTGGGTATTTTTCTTTCAGCGACACTTTATTCATATTTATGAAATCTATACACAAGTGAATTTCTTCAGTTTTATTTCTTAATGGAACTAAGTTAGACATAAAATTTGAGAAGAAAAGTGGAACTATAATACCAACAATAAATAACATTTTTACCTCTTTTTGAATGGAGGGCAGTAGCTTGGGATTCATTCTCCTTAATTTCTGGCAGAAAGGCTTTTGATCCGGTTTCAAAGGAATAGTATGTTGAATTATATTCTTATCATAAATTTTCAGATCAAAATACTCACATGCAAAAACATCAACAAAATGAGACATGAGCGCTGCATATTTACCTTTCATATTCGAGCTCAAGGATTTTTAAATCTTGACCATCTTGGGCTTTTGAGGAGTGCCAAGATTAAGATCTTCGACTCCTAATTCTCTTGGCAGCATGGTTAGTTTGCGTGCAACATCATCTTGGTCAAAAAACTCCTCCAAAGGCACAAGACCTGTAGGAATGGATTTTTCTTTCAGCTGAAGTACTTTCATTTCTTCTGCATGCAATTCTTGGTAATTTTTTAAAAAATTGTTCATCCATTTGTAAATTCACAAATTCCTCTTCCATTGGCAAGAATTTTATGATCTGTTTTTCATCTGGAAAGACCTGCAAATACTAAACATTATCCAGAACAAAAGGGCGATTTTTGATGTTTATCTCATACTTCTTATTGGGATATAATATAATTTTAAACATGCTGGCCGAAGTGGCAAGAGAATCAACAATAACATTGTTGTCCCTTGGGAACAATGAAAAATTATACTCACTGAAGGTCTTGAGGATATATAATATTTCATTTCGGTAAGCTCACATCCTATGATGCTTGGCCTGGTATTCCCCTTTGACTTTTTTTACTACCAATTCGGAGTCACCATACACAAAAAATATCTTGGCACCTAACTTCTTGAGAATTTTCAAGATGACTATCAAAGCCTCATACTCTACTTCATTGTTAGAATAGTCAAATTCTAACTTGTAAGAGGACATTCGAACATGAATGTTAAGAGACTATTTTATAGGGCTATGAATCTGTAATGTTCCGAAATGGAAATCAGCAAATTTTTCTCCACTGAAATGTTCCTCTGTCGGAAATATGAACAAGGATATTTCAGAGATGGACTGAGTAGGAATTTACCAGATATGTCACCTCTAAAAAGAGGATGAGAAAACTCAGGAAGAAAGAAGTAAAAACGCATTTCCAGCCATGCATGCAATAAAATACTAAAATGAACTCTTGTATCCTATAGATAAAAAAATGAACATCCTAAATCCAAGAATAGAGCTGAAGAAAATGAAACTAGGTGGGCTAAACAGATCTCCCACACTAGTGTAGTCAAAACTAGTGAAAAACCCCAAGATTGCAAGATGTCGGAGTAGCTGCTCAAGGGACTACGCAGTCTAAGAGAGGGTTTACACATGAAATGATTAGATAAAAATATATCTACTCATATATTAATCAGAAATTCTCAAGGAATGAGATCTAGTCTCTTTATACAAAAAGCAAGACAACCCGGCAAGGGTTTCTTGTCAAACACTCTAAATACAAAATGTAATATTCAGAAATCTCTGAATACTCACTGAAACATGAAGCATGAGAGTGTAAGAGGCTGATATAAATATTATCTAATGTAGATCCTCCAAAGGCTTCCTCCCATGAGAGAATGAACCTCTCAATCACAAGGAAAAACCACAAAGATTGCCACCAAACCCTGCAATGAAATATGCCTCCCAAAATAACGCAGTTCCCAGCTACAAATGTGCTAGAAACTCTGAGAAGTGTGTGGTATGATACCACTGATCTGAAATATTCTCCAAGACCCTCCAAACAGATCTCTGGATGAAAGGAAATCTCCTTCCACAAAGATTAGCTCAGAAAGTGGGATATCAATCCCTTCCACTGCTGCACCTAGCTGCACTGCACAATATCTTCTACAGAAACTACGCTGATGAAGATGGCTAAAGCTTGGCCTAAAAACCTGATGTGGAATGGTGAATTCAAACTCTCCCAATGAGGCTCCTCAAAGGAAGAGGCGGGATTCCCGCTCGGGAACACCCAAGTGCTAAACAACACTGCTACTCTGCTGAACAGCAAGAGTGAGAAAATGTCAAGAGAGACGTGAATAATGATCTAAAAACATGCAAAACAATTCTCCCATCCTCTTCCTCATATAGAATACAATTTTTCTTCTCCTTGGGCCCACCCAATTAGGTCTCCTCATTCAAAAGATGCACTTCCCTCCAAAATTGCGTTATTCTTCCTAGGGTTTCTTCTCCTCCAAGACTACGCAGTTGACCAAGTCAAAGTAGCTGCATTTTATCCTTTATCACACATAGAAGTGTTTTATTAAGTTTGAAAGAATGTCTCCTTTCACACTTGGAGTGTTTTTATCCTTATTAGGAGACTTATGGGCTTTCTACTCATTTATTTGCCGACCATAGCTGATGCTAACTCTAATGTTCCATTTAGCTTGGAAGCTAAAAATTTGGAACATTATAGAATCCATACTCTAATTCCAACCCCTTCCTTATCCAAGGCTCTATTGAATTCCATGGTCTCTTCATCGGGATGTTGCAAATCAGATGACTGAACTTTACTTGTTGCTTGAGAAAGGTCTATTGTACCAAAAAATGTTTTGTGTTTCACTATTTCATCTCTTTTTTGGCTAATGTGATTGGTTCCAAACCACGTGGAATATTTTCTCGATTTTCTGCATTTGCAATTTCTAAAACATAATTTGAAAACTCTAAAATTTCTATATTTTCTTCCATAAAAATTTCTAAAGATGTTGAGCATTGATCATTGAACAAGATAAAATACTCTAAATCTATGTGAACATCATGCATGGTGTGATTATTAGGCTTTTCTTTGATACTTATTGTGTACTTCATTTTACTTTCCCAGTATAGTTTCCTGAGTTGACCAAATGTCGATATTGTAGCATATGAAAATTTCAGCTAGAAGGTACCTCTAAGTTTCACTCCCCATGATCGGAAGAGAAACATTCCATATCTGGGAGGGATATCAGCCACAAAAACATCCATGAGGACACTATTGGCTGGTATTTTCTCTAAATACGCCACTAGATCTTTAATGAGGCCAAGACATTTCACTCTGCCTTAATTAAATGAATAAAGGTCATGGTAGCGTCTTGTGATATCTAGGCCTAATCTGTCCATGATGGCTTTGGGCATATAAGGTTATGAGATGCTCCAGAATCAAGCATGGCATTATGTAGGATAAAATCATGGATTTTGAGGCTAAGATAAAACGTAGGGACCTCACTATATTCTAAATCACCATCAATAGTAGGACCAGATAAACGTTCTGGATGATCATCACTTACATTAACCATATCAGAAATTTGATCTACCCTAAGTAACTTGGCTACGTGAAACTTGTACTAGTCATTCTTGATTATTTCAGTTAAAGTAATGCAGACTTTTAATTTAGATATTTCATTTTCTAGACTAAAAAGAGCATAATGTTTTTCTACATCTTTGGATGGTGCATCTGTCTTCTTGAGCTGATCCTTGTGTTGTCCATCTTGGACTTTTTTATCTTTTCTGTGAGTGTTGGTAGAAGAATCATTTCCTTTTGCAAGACTAGGAATAGAAGGTCCCTTGTCTTTTCTTTGGTTTAAGGTAGTCATCTCTTTATGATGAGTATCGGTTTGATAACTATGCTTTTTCTTATTGGAGATGACAGTAGCATTCCTATTCCTCAAACCATACTACCTTTGTACTTGACTAAGCGCGTTCTGATATCCTCTATGTTAATATTTTTTTCGTACTGATAGGATATAATCATTTGACAAGACATATTGTTGATGGTCCAGTGCATGAATTTATGCAGAAAAGTAATCTTCTTCAGTGAGGAAAATAGGCTACTGATTTTCCTCAAATAAATGTTTCTTGCCTGAAATCTCTTCTTCATCTTCTTCATCAGGACCTTCTGTGTAGTTTTGTTGAAATGGAGTGCAAATATGTTGTTGAATTTGTGGATCCTAACCCCTGAAATTGGGATTTCTAAAGGAGGGTTTAGCTTGTCTATCAACGATGGTGATCTTTTCCATCATCTTCTCCAGGGTTTTGATCTAGGTGTCGATCTTGCCCTCGTATGAAGTATATGTTTCTTCCTTAATAATGACCCTTTTCTCTGTCGTGATTTTTTAATTTTTGATAATGAAATTAGCTTCCACGCTCACTGAGTTTCTCTTCATTTCTTCAAGGTTTTATGGATTTATTTCCCTCCGATAGTAATCCATATCAGGATCGAAACCATCAGGGTAATGAAGTAAAAGAAGGCCTATAGGAGGCTTGATATTTTCAAGAATATAATCATAAATTCTATTGAATCTAGTTGTAAAGTCTTGTATAGACTCATTAGGATTCCTTTTCAAGGAAATATATTCATCTAGGATTTGTAATGGATTCTTCTTCTTGTCTCATTTTGTCATAAATAAATCAACCAAGTGTTGTAAATTAGCTACTGAACCAACTATGAGAGAGCGGAACCATTTTTTAACCTCTCCCGAGAAACTATGTGCTATGATGCACATCTTGGCATCATCATTGTCAATATATTCAAGATATATGAAATCAATCACTTTGAAAATGTGTTGATAAGTAGTTTCCTTTGATGTTCCATAAAAAAGGGGCAATATTTGACCATAATTCTGAGGTAGTACAATGAGTTGTTGCAGTAAGAACAATGGAGCGGATCTTGCCATGATTAAATGGAGGGGGTTGTAGAGGTATTGATGGAGTGAAAACTTGTAGAGGTAATGATAGAATGAAAGGAATATATGATGATTTAGCTGTGTGATAAGGTGTAATAATAGGTGGTGAAGCAAAAGCCTATTGTTGTTATTGAAAATAAGCTCTTTGTGAAGTTACTTGAAACTTATCCACCAAACATTTAAGTTTGTATAAATTAAACCAAACTTCACTATCAACCTCAGAATAAGAAGATTTAGAAAATGGTACAAGGATCTCAAAATAAATAGGATCAAAGACAATTTATGTAAGAAAAGTTTCATACTTAGACCTAAACAGAGATGTTTCAACTTCAAAATTATAGGACAAATCTTCTGAAGAAAATATCGCAGGAAAGGACTTTGATTTTACAAGTGGAGGAATATCCTTTCCAACTTTCCAAAATTTTTTCTTATACTTTCTTAAAATACTCTCAAGGTCATTGAAAATTTTTGAGTGATTTGGGTCTAGATTTGACCTATTGTATCTTTTGGGAGGCAAATTTTCTTGAAAATTGGTACTTTGGCTCGAATTTACAGACTCATCCTTCTTTGAATGTTATAACTTGTCACCCACAAGTATCACCTTTATTGAACTAAATAAATTTTCCCAGGGAAATTTTTTCAATCGCTCCCCGGCAACGGTGCCAAAAATGTTATCACTCCCCCCTGCTTCCCAAGGCTGATAATGGAGCTAAAGGAAGGTAACCACGGACCAACTTTTAGGTCAGGTAGCTAGACCTACCAAGACCAAATAGGGCTCTCTCAATGTCACTTTGAAGCAAAAGGGATGCATGTATATAATGTTTTAGGCTATTTATGATGCTCAGTAGATTAGGTTTTTTGTTTGTTTGGAGTTTTTTTGGATAGTAATGACAGCTACGAAACTGGGTCTAGGGTTTTGGTATGAATTCAAAGGTTTAGTTGCAGAGGTAAGGGTGAGGCTAGGTAGGTAAGATAAGAAGCATGCCTAATTTTTCATTGTGTATAAATTAAAACTAAGAGGGAGTCAAAATGAGCATTAAACTGAATTCATTCATCACAAGAGCATAGAGACTTTCATGTAAATCTTATAAAAAAAAAGCATGGAAAGCATGTTTTTTATCAATAAACTGAAAAGAATTAGCATAAATAAGAATATAGTGCATAACATAACATTCAACATGATAATTTTATAGAGAAAAAACAAATTATCAAAGGCATACCACTGGAGTCTCAATGCTATGTCTGCAACATTGTCTTTGATTTCATAAACAAGAGCTTGTACAATAGCTCCACTGCAAATAACGACTATCCAACCACTAAAAATACTTGAGGTGGATTACTTATAGAAAATAGAGTTCATGAAACCTCATAGGGTCGAAATCCTATCCAAAAAGCATTAGAATTACATCATATGAATCACTTCCTAGAATCTAGGAAAGTTAGAAACTAATCCCTGAAATTTAGCTAAAGACTAGGAGTGTTTGCCCCCTTCATTAAATTACATGTTTCCTCATCATAGAGGCAAAAACAAACTAAAATACATCAAATGAAACCTCATGGGACAAATAGCATCAAATTCTGGAGTTTTCCTGTCATGACACTATCTGAAAGGAATGCAATTCAGAAATGTAGTGCCTTTAGCAGAAGTGTCGCGCTTGTTTGGCAGAAGTGTCACGCTTGTTTGGAAGAAGCAACACGCCTATTCAAGGGTGATTTTGACCCACTTAGAAGCTTCCAAATGAAAATACGAAAGTTGGGATGAGTAGCCCTATGAGTCTAGTTTCCAATGCACCTTGATTTTTTATAAAACACCCACATGAAGACCTCCAAAAGTTGTTTTTTCCCCACATCACTCCAGTAGCATCACGCCTGGTCAAAAACACTAGTAGAAGCATAGAAACGAGGCAATTTTTCTCGCTTTTTCTCCAAAACTAGAGATTTTCATGGAAAACCAAGTCCACATATGGCATGAACTGATCAATATGAACCCATCCCTATAAGAAAATATTCATTTGGATTCCCTGAGAGAAATCTTCATGCCTTTGTGTGACACTTATGTGGAGACACAATTTCCAGAATTTTGCAAAAATCATCAAAAATACCAAAAATGCTCAAAATTGATCAAAATTTGTTCTTTGGCACCTGTGGACGATAGACTAAATAGCCATGGATGCCTCAGCAAGAAGTTATACATTATCCTTCTCTTTGAGCTCCATTTGAGCTTCCTTAAGATTTTTCTTCACGTGTTTGATCCCGATTTGGGAAATTTTGTTTCTGGCGCAATAGTGATTTGCCATATGTATCTGGAGGTTAGTGTTGTTTTTAGATTTCTTCTGAAGCTTCTCAAGGTTTCCATTGACTCTTTCAAGTCAATACTCTCGATCCTGATTGATTTAATCAAGAATTAGCTCATCAAAATTTTTCCAACCTGATTTAGGAGTTGATTCTCTTTATTTCTGAAGTGCCCTCTTGAGGCCTCTTGTCCTTTAACTCCTTCTTTTTGTTTCAACTTCTGCATCCTCCAGAGGATCATATTCTACCATTTCTTTTCCCTTTCCTTTATTTGCCTCAACATGTACCTTTGGCTTGTCTTAGAAGAGTAGATTCACTTTTAACTGAAAATTCTCTTGTTGTAGGAATGTGATCTGAGATATTTCCATTGAGAAAGCCTCCCTCAACTCTGATATTTATTCATCTTTCTCCTTTATGATTTCCTCGACTAAATTATCCTTCACCTGATCTGCCATGTCAACTTCTAGGAATTATTTTTCATCATGGTGATGTAATAGTGACTCACCATCATGACTAGGTGGCTAATCCATTGTTTATCTTTCCTCAAGTGTAGTTTCAAGTGCCAATACACCTCTGATAGTCTTAGCAGAAAAAACCATTCTCTTTCCGTTCTCATAGGTTTGAGTGATATCAACCCTAGGATTTTTTGAAATATGAACCTACCTGCTTGAAGAGCCAACCTCCTTTGGTTGTATTGATGTTGTGATATGAACAATAGGTGGACTAGTATCAGGAGATGATGCTACTTTCTCCATGAAAACTTCCCAGGTAATATTGTTTACTGAGAGCTGGTGCAAAAAAATCAACTTAACCAAACCATGGTGAAATAGACTAGGATGAGCATTTATACCTTTCCTATGTACTTTTTCGGCTATCTTGACCAAACTCCTGAATAGATAACTAGACAAATTGAGTGATTTGGTGGTTGTGAACTGCATTAGTAACCTGACATGGTATTGGTATAATCTTGAAAATATTCCCTCACATGTAAAATATTTCATGATTAGCTTCATTAATGGGTCATAATAATCAAATAAATTCTTGAAAGGGAAAACATGTTCAGGTTCATCTCTGCAATGACGTCTTAGAAACATTGGTTAGGTTTCAAGGTCCAACTCCATGCCCTTGAACCAGACTTCTCCTTCAATTGGAATACCTGTTGCTGAAGTGATCACCTCTGCCAATAGAGTGAATTCAATTCCTGCTATGATGGCCTTGTCTCTGCTAAAGTTAGTGGAAAAAGGGTATTCAATTGGGCATGGCATCCTACCTCCATTATTCTTTCATAGAATCTCAAACATCTAGTGTTTTCAAAACATATTTTGGCATAAGGGGAGGCATTGAGTTCTTGAAATGTGGATGGCTCATATATGGAATGGTGGCCTCCCTTGTGAGCTTTATTTTCACTCTCCATAGTGGTTGTGAACATGATGAAACCCTCCTAGATGAAATGAGTGGTTAGGGATAGTGAATTTGGGAAAACATGGGATATGGATAGGGTGAATTCAGGGGTTGTGATGAGGTATAAGGAGGTTAAGGAAAATTCCCCAAAAACATTGAGGAAGTAGGGTGATGTATTATCTTGAGGCTATAAGTGAAATTTTCTGAAATAGGTATGGGGAGGTGGATCAAAATAGGAAAACGCTTGAATTTTCCAATTTTTTTGTGGAAATGGAGTGGGAAATTAGGGTTTTGATGGAAAAATGGTAGATATGTCTGTGAGCTATAGGGGTTGTTTAGGGTAGGGTTTATGGATGATAAGTGAAGGTTTTTGGATGGTGGGCTAAGGGTTTTTAATGACTAAAACCAATTAAGAAAGGAAAACCTAACATGTAATGGAGGAAAAACCCTAAAGATAAAAAACATTCATACATTTATAATTGACTTGAAGAATGCATTTGAAGTGTCCACTTATTGCTTTTGGAGGCCAGAAAAGGTTTGTACAATTGTTTTGAAACTTGAGTAACTGATTTGAATAGCGAAACCCAAAAACATAGTAGTTTTGGAAGAAACGCAGCACTGTGGAAAAAACGTAGTCCCACCTCTCAGAAACGCCGCATTACCCTTGAAACGTCATGTTGCTTCCCAGAAACTTTGCATTGCCTCCAGAAGCGTAGTAAAATGGGTTTTCTTGCAATTTTTTTTGGTTTTCTTCCACCTTTGGCAATGGTAGAGTATTATAAATCTGAGAGATGAATTTTACCGAGAAAAATAAGATAAAATGAATAGATGAAATGACTTTTTATTCTTATAACATCAATAAAACACCCTTTTTGTCATTTATTGAAAACATGGTCTTTTGAGGAACACTTTTCTTTTTGAATAATTTGACAATGTAACAATCTTTTCAGAAAAGACAAATTTTTGTTTTTTATTTTCCTACCTAAGCTAACTCCATTTTAAAGATAACTTTTGTATGATGGAAATGACCATTCTTTCACCTTCTTTATGACAGAATTTGGACCTTTATGGTGGAGAAATGAAAGACACCTACACACTAACCTAGGTGAAAACATAGTGGCAAGACCTAAGATTCTAGATGATAATGAAGGACATGGCCCATGAAATGGCAATGACCATGAATAAACTCGAGGGATTAACTTTTTAAGACCTAGAAATATCTAGCGAGAAAAAAATTATTTGAAAACTGACTTGGAAATATAAAATTTTGACCTAGGACCACTACTAAACAAATTCAAAATAGTACATTTTGATCATTGAATATTGGGCACTAACAATCACAACCAGCAAAAGGAGTATTATAAGGCTGCAACCAAACTCTTCCGCAACATAATGTCCTCGCAAGGACCTCACAGCGAGTTATAGGAGAAAGTAAAAGGACGTCAGAAGAAATATATTGTAGAGCCCCCTCAACCTATAATGGATTGGTTGAGGTTATTCTTACAGATTATGAATGATGCGCAACTCACTAGAAAATTGTGGAAGAGGTTGAAGACTATTGTTAAGGACGATGTATTCTCTAAAGAGTATATTTATGCAAACCTACTTAAGAGGCTTTCAAGATGGGTGTGAAGGAATAGGAAGAGGACTAGAAGGAAGTTTCAGGTAGATGCTCAGATTGTAGAATTCCAGATCAAAGAATCCATGGTGATTTAGGATCGAATGTTAATATTTTTCCGAGGAAAATTTGGGAAGTTTTGAGAAAGCCCATGTTCGTGTACTCTTCGATTCAGTTGCGGATGGAAAACCAATATTGTATTATTCCTGTTGGCAGGTTAGAAGATGTGGAAGTCGATATATCTAGTGTTAATACATATGCCTATTTCAAAGTTATTGATATATTATGGGAAAAAGACCCATATGTGGCTTTGTTGGGGATTGATTGGGATTTTGAGAAGTATGCAATAATTGATCTTAAGCAGGAGACTATGAATTTTGAGGTGGATGGTATGCGTGTTATAAGGCCCCTTGATCCGTATTAGGTCCAACAATTTCTTGAACCAGTAGATGATGTTGAATTCCCTAATATAGTAGACGAACTATATCAGTTGACTACTGGAAAATGATAATATTACATTAACCCTACAGAAACTGGCTCGATTAGCTAGAGGAGTATCCAAATCACTAAAGTTGGTTAGGAGGCTACAATGGAGGAATGGCAACAAGGTACCCACGGATTACATTCTTGGAACTGTGCCACTATTCGATGGATCAGTATTGAGGTATGCAAGTATCTTATTTCTAATGGTAAAAATTATGTTATATATTTAATTAGAGAAATTGATTCTTATATGGACGAGCATTGGAAGGTCCCTATAATGAGTGTTTCTCTTCAAGCGACTCCTACGCAATGGTGGATAGCATGTCCTGATTAGTTTTATGAAATGGAACTCCATTAAGATTTGTTTGTTATATATATTTTCTCCACCAATAAACTCTTGAGAAATATTCCTATCTGCACTAGTCGTACATCTCCACAAGACCATGTTGTTCATTGTTCTTCTATATGGAAGGTTGAAGGTGTGGTAGTTACAATGTGGCCACATTTTTTTATTCATTCTTTGGGAATGTTCCACAATATTGGTATTTGTAGGAGGAGCTAAAACGTCAGACGATAGATTGGGATGTATTGACAGCTCAGTTTTGTAAATATTTCTCCTTTTAGAATGTTAATGAGAAGATGGCACAAGTTATTAAATCTATTACGGGTGTTTTGTTCCCGGGAGAGGATGCGCTAGCAAAATTTAATAGATATGGAGACTTTGCACACCAATATGATTCAGGATTTCATGAAGTTGTTGTTTGTGGAAAATTTAACAAAGACATGGATGATGAATTTAGGAATTAAGGCACCTCTCTTTCAAATAATTTGAAAGAGAACGGAAAATTAAAGAAGATCCTATTTGTGATGCTCCATGTCTGAAGCCAAACAAATTAACAAAGATGAATATTGAGATCAGGGAGAAACCAAATATTTCTTATATTGGAGACTGTTGGGATGATCCAACCACGTAGGAAATTTCTGACCTGCTTAAAGAGTATGAAGATATTTTTTCCCGCTCCGCATCAGAGTTAAAAGGAATTAAAGGAATTTTTTGGGAAATGAAAATTGCATTAAAGCCAGACGTGAAACCCATGAAGCACTGACCTTACAGGTCAAATCCTTGCGTTAAGGAAAAATTTAATAAGGATATAGATAAAATTTTGGTTGTCGGTCTAATATTCCCTATTGATGAATTTGAATGGATAAGTCCTATCATCATCCAGGACAAGAAGGATTCAGACAAAATCAAGGTCTATGTTGATTATCGCAGTCTTAATAATGCATGTGTTCATGATCCATTCCCAACCCCCTTCAGTGAATAAGTCATGGAAAATGTTGGGGATAATGAAAAATATTCCATTATTGATGGATTTCCAGGATACAATCAAGTACACATTTCAGAACAAGACAAGAAAAATACCACGTTCAATACTGAGTGGGGGTCATATGTGTATAATGTGATGCCTTTTGGGTTGAAGAATGATATTTTTTTTTTTCCTCATATTATTATTGTTGCTTTCAATGAGTATATCCACAAGTTCTTGGAAGTTTATTTAGATGACTAGACTATTTATAGCTTGCTCAAGAAACACCCTAGCTTTTTGAGGGGTATGTTTGATCGGTGTTGGCAACTTCAGATATTGTTGAATCTAAAGAAATGCATTTTTTTTCTGTCTTTCGAAACTTTATTGGGCCATATTATTTGGAAGTAAGGATTATGTGTGGATCCATCTAAAGTTGCAGTAATTTTGAATATGCCACCTCCCACATCAATTCGATAGTTGTGTTCTGCCTTAGGCCATACTAGTTAATACCGTATAGTCATTCACAATTATGCTTCTATTACGGCTCCTCTTGAGAATCTCCTCAAGAAATATGAATGTCTTGTCTGGTTTGATGAATGTAATTTTTCATTCAATATCTTGAAAGAAAAACTTGCAAGTGCATTGATCATATTCTATCCTGATTGGAACAAGCAATTCCATGTGCATGTGGATGAATGAGGGATTTCCTTTGGTTCTATCTTGATGCAACAGGGAGAGGGTAACTTGGACCATCCCATATACTTTTCAAGAAGAAAAATATCTACTACAGAAAAGAAATACACTACCAAATAGCGGGAAGCTTTGACAATGGTTTATTATCTTGAGAAGTCTCGACATTATTTGTTGGGAGGACGATTCAAATTTTTCATAGGTCATTCAAAACTAAATTACTTAGTAAACAAGCCTGTGTTAGAAGGAATAATTAGTTGATGGTTGTTGTTATTTCAATAATTTAATTTTGAGGTCATTATTAAGATAGGGAGATCGAAAGTGGGGACGAATCATCTATCCATGTTAGAGTTAGGATATTTTGGAGGTCCTATTGATGATGCATTAACTGATGATCATTAATTACGCATTGAATTTGTTCTACATTACTTAGAATAAATTGCTACTTTTCTTACGACAGGTCAGTTTCTGTCTGACTATAAACGGTGCAGAAAAATCATTTAGTTGTTCAAGTAGCGGACTATAAATTGATTGCAGGGAAATTGTATAATATGGGCCTTGATCAGGTGTTACAAATATGTATCCTTTACCATGAGCATGAAGGCATATTGTGGGAGTTCCATGCTAGAGTTGTTGGGGGACATGTTGGAGGTAAAGCTACAGTGAGGAAGGTTTTACAAGTTGGTCTTTGGTGGAGAAATCTTTTCAAATATGCAAAGGCTTATGCTAATATTTGTGATGTTTTCCAACGAGTTGGTTAATTGTCTCTGTGGGATGAGATTCCTATGCATCTAATACGATCATTTGCTTCATTTGAAAAATGAGTTTTCGATTTCATTGGACCTATAAACCTGCATGATTGTCATTCACATGTTCGCTATATCATTATAGCAACATGATATATTTCCCATTGGGAAGAAGCTTCTCTAGTTAAATAATTCACTCCGGATATGGCTGCTAGATTTATTTTTGAGAACATTATTACCATGTTTGGGTTCCCTCGCAGCCTGATAAGTGATTAGGGTTCTCATTTTTCTTGATGAAACATGTCAATCCTTATTGTAAAATTTCATGATAAAACATCATAAGAGGACTCCTTATCACCTACAATATAATGGGGTTTTTGAAGCATTTAACAAGATTCTATAATGGGGACTTATGAATATTTGTTCTGTGAATCAGGATGATTCGTATGATTGGGTTCCCACTACCTTGTGGGCTTACAGAACTATTGTTAAGAGATTGAATATGTATAAACAATTTTAATTGGTTTATGGGAGGAAAGTTGTTGTTCCTGTGGATTTCATTGTCCTCAATCTTTTCTTCATGCATGCCACTCAAATGTTCGAGGATTAATCTCTCCAAGATATAATTAATGAATTTTTGCAACTGGATGAATACTGATTCCTTGCTAAATTTCATCAGACATTTGAAAAGGAACCCCAAAAGGCCTCACATGATCAACACATTAATAAGAATCCTTCTCTATCACTGACCAAGTATTAATTTATGACAAAAAGTATCACAAGCATCCTGGTAAGCTCCAAATGCATTGGCTTGGTTATTTTTACTATATGGATATTAAATTTTATAGTGTTGTTTAGCTTCCTCTATTAGATGGTACTCTTTACTTTCGATGGGTGAATGGTGCTAGCCTTAAGCCCTATCTTTCTGATTTCACTTCTGATTAGTTGCGACAATAATAGTCCATGGTCAGTTTATTAGGCTGTAGTTTTTGAGTCATCCGCAAGTGTATATCAGTTCTTGTTGTACCTGATGCAACCCATTGTGGTCAGGGATATTTTTTCGCATATTTTCGTGTCAGAGTCCTCATTAATTGTTTAGTCTACCAGTTTTCCCAATCATGCCAAAGTTAGTTACTAGGTCCATATTTCAAGTCCCGAGAAGATTTTATTCTGCCGTTATATTTTTCATTAGGTCACCACATCTGTCGGTACATGTGAAGATCACTTGTCATTAATTAAAATGTCATACGCATTTCCCACACTTAAAGTCTAACTCCCTTCTATTGTCCTATATCTTCCTGCTCGATTGTCATCATTCTTACCTTTGTCCCTTATGCATTCTCAGTGTCTGCTCTCGCTCCATGATTTCTCACAACTGAATTGTCCTTTCCTTCTCATCCTCCTAACTGGTTTGTGTACACTCGTATCTATACCAATATGGTTTGGCTAGCTAAACCCTCTATCAATCTGTATCCCATTGATTCCAGAATTCACTGCCAAGATGATATTTTAGGAAAATACGATAAATCCCTTCTTGTAGATAATGACTTGTCTGATTCCACCTTGTTACCTACACTCTCCATAGATGTTTTTATGGAGCCCAACATCTAACCTAATTCTCATTCCACCCTGAAAGTTATACCTACATTCAGTTAGATAAAGCAATCCATTCTTCTCCTTCTGTGCGATTTTCCTATGTTCGAGACTACTTCTGAAATTCTTCGTTGCACAAATTTTTTAATTAGTTGGATTCACGGGGGTTCTCTTTGGTTGGACCAAGAATTACCCATCCACTCCATTGATATTCACAAAATTATGGGATTTTCTACAAATGGTGTTGATGTTAATCCGACCTTTCAAAACACTGGCAAGCGGAGAAATAAAACTAATGAGAATCATTTGTACAAGTGGTATGGTACTACCCGGAAGGGTCGAGGAGTGGTTCTAGATTTGATTAAAAATATACCGATTTGGGTCGCTGCTAAAATTATCGCCACTAAGCTCATGCACTATTATACCTGAGGGGAATGCACATTGGATTCCATTTCTTTTGCTAAGGCTTGTGTTCGGGGCGACCAACTTAACTGGTCCATCTATATTCTTCATGATTTGTTTGAAGCTGTAAACGATGTTTATACTCAGTCCACCTAGTTTTTTTTCGATTATTTTCTTATTCCTCTTGCTCTGTCTAAATGGTGTCCTCCATAGGGTCGTGACATTACTACCATTGTAGAATATGGACCACTTGCATTTGTATATGCACCTTGGTGCAACATTGAGGACACTATAAACAAATGATTTAATGACCTTGCTTTTGGTCAATGGTACACCAAGATGATTACAGTGACACATATTGTCTCGAGGTGTCACTTCCTATTCTAGACCGATACCACTGCTTAGTCTGGTTCGATATATTCCATGGGTTTTGTTACATTCGGCTGATATATGTACTCGATGGTATTTCCTCTATGCGCCCATTTCCATTTTATATCAGTGAGCATGATTTTCATTCAGAAGTTGGAACTTGGCCTAGGGTTATTTCATGGCAGTAGGAAGGACAATTTTTTTATGATTTTGATCGTGTGAAGCTAGTCGACGAGGGTTAGTCCACTTCCCACAAACATTCAAAAGATGTTCCAGAAAAGCTCCAACCCCTGTTGAAGAAAGAAAAGGAATGTGTGAGCTCTTCCTATGCCACTTGGTCTGAGGTTAGCTCATATGTTCAACAAAATATTTAGGTACAATAGCTTACCCCTATGTATACTGCACCAGATGTTACTTCATCTAAAATTCCACCTGCCACTAGTTTTAGTCCCATTTCACCTCGCCAAGTTCGTCATACTCCCCTTTCTTCCACTTTCATTGACCCTGATTCCAGCCCACCAGTTATGGATCCTGTAGTGCCTATTTATGAGAAAACGCCTCCATCCTCGCATATAGCCTCTGATGATACAACTGATTCATCTGAAACTAACCTATCAGACCACCCCGAGTCACCTACCCCCTTTCATGACCCGGAAAAAATGGAAATCGACTATGCATTTGTGCATTCCGTTCATATGTACATTATTGATGTTTCTCCACCATCAACTAGACCATCCATTTTTTCCGCTTTCTATCAACCATCCTCATAGGATCCTCCACCGATTTATACTGAAAAAGTTGCTAACCTAATGAGAGACCCCAAATAATGTCATCAGGTAATTTCCCTTGCTGCACAACAATGTCACCTTATCACCTTAACTCCTAGCCATGTTTTGCACTAGATTATCCAGAATCAAAGAGTTGTGGTTCAAAGAGAATATTCTCTGCCGGATCAATTTGAATAGTCAGTTGCTAGTGGCCAACCAATGAAATCCTGACTCCCACCAACTGATACCATTGTGGTTGATACCCTTAGTAATTATTCCTCTCCTCAGTTAGTTCAATTAATTCATGCTTCATTTTCTGAATTGGAACATCGGTTAGTTTAGACAGCTACCAGATGCAATGATCTTCAAGTCACCTGTGAAGAGAAACAACATCAGTTGCATTCTGCCTCCGTAGTTCAAGCCCAACTAAAAATTGAGAAGGAAATATTAGAGAATAATATTAGTGTGGTCCACACCCAATTGAAATCTTTGTGGCCTGCCATTTCTCCATAGGTTGTTCAATAACCCGAATATTTCGCTTCTTGCTCCCCTACTGAATGTTGTATTGCGATTGAAGAGGGTCGTCAATAGATCATGTCAAAAAATGCATAAGTTAAGGAAATTGTTAAGGCTATGCATCAATCCACATCAGACCCTATTTCCACTTATTGATCTCATATTCATGAACAATTTCACACTGTCAATTCTCTCTATGCTAATTTTCCATAGGTTATGCAATAATCCCAACATATGTTTTGCCGGATCTCAGATACCAATCGTGTTGTTGCGAAGAAAAATGGAACCATTGATCCCCTGCATGAGAATGCTCATAATATTTATCAATGGGCCCTAGCAACTTCTGATCTAGATGCTAAGTAGCATCTCCTAGATCAAGCAGATGTAATTGAAGCAGAAATCAATCAGTTGGAAGATGTTGCATAGGTTACCAAGTGAGTTCTCTATGACCTTAATCCAAAAGCTCAAAAACATTTCATGAATTTAAGTACTATGTCCATTGTTGTCGACTAACAAATTTAGGAGTTAGTTGAGTCTCAGCCCAACGACCATACTGAGTAGACTATCACTAAATTCTCAGCCAAAATTTCTACAGTCATGGATACTTGGCACTCTTCTATGTTTTCGTTCACCAGTTTTAAGGACTTTGCTCTCCAGATTTTTCCAGATTTGGGTCCTTTGTTTGAAGGTATCAGAATTGAAGCTAGTGGAAGCCATCCCAAAACAGATTCACAAGAAGCAACAACACATTTACTCAAGGGCGAGTCAATAAGATGTGGTTGGGGCATGTTGGTTCCTTAATTTTTTGAAGGGATAGCAGTCACGAAGGACATTTTAGATGAAGCTTCTAGAAGCATAGCACTGGAAAAATTAAAATGATAGTAGATGTATTTTGGAACTTGCATAGAGGAAAACAAGGGAGCACACTAAATAACCAGGGATTGATGTTGACACAATCAAAAAAGAACCAAGGTATTGGCCCTAAGCATTGAAAACTAGGATAAAGAAAGTGAGGTATTAGAACAAGCGAGTGCAGCTATAAAAGAAGGGTACAATGATAAATGAATTTTTATATAATGCTGCAAGGTTCAGAATAAGTAAACAAATTAGATAGAGATGGATGTTCTGAGTTCTGTAGCCTTTAGATTTGGAATGTAACCATTTTTTTAGTTGTCTTTGCACTTTTATTCCGTGCACAAATATGTGAATGTTGCGAGGTATAATGCCCTATTTTGATGTAATAGATTGTTGTTGTTATTAATGGAAGTTGGGAATTATGGAAATAGTTTGTGTATTTATGTGCCCCTTTAAAAAAAATTGAATGCATCTAAGTTATGAACGAATGTACTAAGTTTATTGGTTAAGAACGATTATAATAATGGTTGTGCAACTTTGAATTAAGTAAATATAAGCCTCCTTTAATATTTCATGGTTCTAGCTCACCTTAGGTGAGACTCTCCTTCGTTTTTGAAGGGGTGAAAATTTCGGTGAAGTGCTAGACTACGTGGCATGTTTGTTGGCACCCTCAGTCGAACCTTGGGTCAAACTAAAATAAGAAATTTCTTGCCAACACTAGTCTCCATACGGTATATGATGATTGGTATGTTTTGTTATTAAATAATGGTGGTGATGTGCATTAGCTAAGAAGTTTCTTTCTATGCAAGGAATCCTTTCTAAGAGTCAAATTATTCGAGGGACTGCAGAAGTAGAGAAGGGGATATTGAGACTTGAAAAGTAAATTAGTTTTAAATAATCATGAAGATATCGATTGGGATCAAATATGCAGTAGGTGTGTATCAGGAATAAGTGATTTGAATTGTTCCATGAAGGAGAAGTGAGTGCAGTGGATGGCATGGATAGACATTAGAGGCATATTGTGCTCCAAAATCAAGTAATCAAGTAGGTAAATGTGCAAGGGAAGCATTATGAACCAAATGAGGCCACTTGGAAAAATGGCAAATTGAATGAGGGTATCTTACCCATTTTTTTCATTATATAAAATACTGTAAAAGAGTTGTGTATATATAAATCTCATTGTTGAATTTTGTGCTTGGGTATAAATTATTGTTGAATTTTATGTTTGGGTTTAGAACATTGTCAAATTTTATGTTTGGGAATAGAATACTATTGAATATTGTGCTTGGGTATAAAACACTACTGAATTTTCTGTTCAGGTTTAGAATATTTTCAAATTTTGTGCTTAGGAGTAGACATTGATGAATCTTGTGTTCAAGTATAAAACATTGACGATGATGTTCATCTAAGGGAATGGGTTCTATGACAAATATTTTTCTAATCCCTCTTATAATTTTCACTATGGATTGTAATTAATGTAAATATTGTCGAAATGTAAACACAATTACTAGGCTAAGAGGAGTGGATAATACTTTAGAGGTTTGAGGAGAGGAATTTCTTGGGAAGTGTTTGAACTCAAGGAGTTTCAATTAAAATTCCACTAGTTATTTTCAGTAAGTTTTAATGGCTTGTACATTAGGCGGGGAGGTTTACTATGGGATTCTTGATTGAAGGACAATCCCATACTATATTTGTCCTCAAAAGGCATGTTGGGTGGTCAACATGTAAAAAGAGAGAACATGGTTCAATGGAAGAAAAGAGGCTGATGGGAAAGAGAATACATGGAGATTGGTGGAGGCGAAAATGCGGAGTCGGCTAAATAGAGGAGAAAGGATTCATGGGCATAGAAAAAAATGTTTCAGTAGAAGCGAAGTTCATGCACATGGAGTATGTTGGGGTAGGCATACATGATATAGGAGTTGAAATCATGGAATAAAAAACAAGGAGTAGAATTGGTGTGAGAGAGAGATCATGCAAGTGGAGGCACAACATAGTCTATATACCTATTGGTTTAGTGGGTTGGAACAATTATGTGCTCTGGATTACTACATAAATAAGTAGCAACTATGTGATTTTGGATCATGGGAGTGTAGAGAATACTAGAGAAGAGAAATTGGTGGCATAGTGTAGTATATGTACTCGATGGTTTAGAGGGTTGAAATAAATGTGTTCTTTGGAACCCTGCATAGTGAAGAAGAGAATTTAAGAAGAAAGTGGAGACACTATGCATTCTGAAGTCCAGTGAGAGGGAGGAGGTGGAAAACAATGTACACTAGAGTATTGGCAAGAAAAAGTGAAACTCTCTTTAGGCTTGAAATTTATATATGTTAGTGGGTGGAGAGTTACTTTATACACTAGATCCTTGTCAAAATAGGTGGAGACACTATGGATATTAATTCACATAGCATTTAGCAAGTGGAACACTATGTCCTCTAGATCCTTGTAAGCAAGTGGAGATACCATGAAATATGGTTTCCTATGTGAACTAGTTTCTTGTCATTAATGTGAATTACCTTCAGTAGTTACTCCTCAAACTTTGAATCCAGATCAGGGGTGATCAACTGCAAAAATATTGTACTAGAGTTGGCCTATAGTTGGCTAGATATTTGAAGTCCCTCCCTAAATTTCTATTTATTAATATTATCATATAAGTATATATTCACTTGTGTGTAGAATGTTGTGAAGCCAGCTCCAAAAATATAAGAAAAGAGATATCAACGCCTTAGAAATATGCCACTTCGAGGGGGCAACCTCCAATACATTACATGAATGAATAATTCTTGGATGATACAAATTACAAAACCTCCTTTCTATATATAGGAGTCCATGGGGCCACAATGTAATCCTAGACGACCTAACGATAATAATTTAAGGGCACAATAATAACAATATGGGGGTTACAGGGGTACAATAATAACAATAAGGGGGTTACACTAACAACAATAAGGGACTATACTTGTAATATAGGGACCTAACATGCCCCTCTCCTTCAAAAAAGTGTTGTCCTCAACGCTTGAGTAGCTCTAGGTGCTTCTGTATAAAATTCTCATCCTCCCATGTAGAATCTTCGGTGGGTAAGTTCTTCCACTTGATGAGATACTCTGAAATTGATCGATTCCGTAGTTGTCGAGTTCTTGTTTCCGTGACCGCTTCCGGTTCCAATATGATTTTTCCTTCCTCATCAAGTTCTGGCAATATTGTTTGAACTTGAATATTTTCACCTATAACCTTCTTTAAGCACGAAACATGGAAAACTGGATGTACTCGCGAAGAAGCAGGAAGCTCCAATTTGTATGCCATAGTACCAATCTTTTGCAACACCTTGTAAGGACCATAGTACTTTGGCGATAATTTATTATCTTTCTTTGCTTGCTTGAGGGACATTTGTTTGTATTGTTGTAGCCGTAAAAATACCCAATCTCCTACATCAAAACTTCTCTCGCTACGATGTTGATCTGCCTGTTGTTTCATTCGATTTTGTGCCAAATTCAGGTTATCCTTTAAGAGTTGAAGAACTTCTTGCTGATGCTCGATGTGATCTTCCACTGCTTGAACCTTCGAATTTTCCCTTAAAGATGATGTGATGGATGGTGGATGATATCCATAAAGTGCCATAAATGGGGTCATTTTTGCTGCAGTATGGAAGGAAGTGTTATACCACCATTCGGCGAGAGGTAACCACTTGACCCATTGTGTTTGTTTATCAGATACAAAACAACGAAGATATCCTTCCAAACATTTATTTACTATCTCAGATTGACCATCAGATTGAGGATGATAAGATGAGCTATGAGCTAATTGAGTACCCAAACAAGAAAATAACTCCGTCCAAAAATTTCCAGTAAAAATGGGATCTCTGTCGCTCACAATAACCCTTGGGTTTCCATGTAACTTTTGAATTGTGTCCATAAATGTAGTAGCAACTGTACTTGCTTTAAATGGATGAGATAATGCACAAAAGTGTGCATACTTGGTAAGTCTATCAACTACCACCATGATGACACTCATTCCTTCGGACTTAGGTAAACCTGTGATAAAATCCATTGAAATCTCCTCCCAACGTTGACTTGGAATGGATAAAGGTTGTAGAAGTCCTGGGGTCTTAATTGTCTCCACTTTATTCTGCTGGCAAACCAAACATTCCGCCACAAACTTTTGAATATCAGATTTAAGGCCATCCCAAAAAAAAAATTTCTTCACCCTGTGGTAAGTTTTTAAAAATTCTGAGTGTCCTCCTAAAGGAGAAGTGTGCAATTCCAGAAGAATCTTTTGTTTTAGTTGGGAATTCTTACAAAGATATAAGCGATCTTTGTACCATAAGGAATCATTTTTCCAACTAAATGTATCAGATGTACTAGGATCTTCTTGCAACTTTTGAATGAGTGTCCATACATCTTTGTCCTTCTTCCATTCATCTCTTGCTTCAGTTATCCAATCTGGTTGGATAATAGAAATGGCACAAAGCAATGCTTCCACCTCTTCATTCTTTCTTGAGAGTGCATCTGCAACAACATTAAGCTTTCCTCTTTTGTAGATTATTTCAAAGTCATAACCCAACATCTTTGTGACCCATTTTTGTTGTTCTTCTGACGATAGTCTTTGTTCCAAAAAGTGTTTAAGACTATCATGATCAGTTTTTACCTTGAAGTGTCTTCCCATTAGGTAAGTTCGCCCTTTCTTTAGTGCATGTAGTATTGCTAACATTTCCTTCTCATAAATAGGTTTCTGTAAATACTTTCCTTTGATTGGACGACTTTCAAAAGCAATGGGTCTTCCTTCTTGCATTAAAACAACACCAATTCCATTTCCTGAGGCATCAAATTCCACAATAAAGGTTTTTGTGAAGTCTGGCGTAGCTAAGACTGGTGCTAGGCACATTGCCTCTTAAAGATGTTCAAAGGCCTTAGTTGCTTCAGGAGTCCATGAAAATGCATCTTTCTTCAATAATGTTGTTAGAGGTGCTGCTATTCTCCTATAATTCTTAACAAACTTGCGATAATACCCTATTAACCCGAGAAATCCTCGCAACTGCTTTATGGTTGTGGGGACTTTCCATTCCTTAATGGCTTTAATTTTGTTGGGGTCTACCTTAACACCCTCGTAAGATACAATATGACCCGGATATTCCACCTCTTGTACTCCAAAGAAACATTTGGATGTTTTTGCATATAATTGTTTCTCCTGCAATAGTTTGAGCACCCTGTCAACATGTTCAACATGATCCTTCCAAGACCTACTTTAGATTAGTATATCATCAAAAAATACTAGCACAAATTTTCTAAGGAAGGGTTTGAAAATGGAATTCATCAACCCTTGAAATGTAGAAGGTGCATTGGTAAGGCCAAAAGGCATGACCAAAAATTCATAATGACCCTCATGAGTTCGAAATGCTGTTTTTAGAATATCTTCAGTCTTCATTCTAATTTGATGATATCCTGAACGAAGATCCAACTTGGTAAAATAAATTGCTCCATGCAATTCATCCAATAATTCATCAATCATAGGAATGGGAAATTTGTCTTTAATGGTGAGCTTATTGAGCTCCCTATAATCCAGGCACATTCGCCATGATCCATCCTTCTTGTGTACCAATACTACAGGAGCAGAGAAAGAACTTTGACTAGGTTGAATTATACCCGCCTCTAACATTTCTGCGATCATACGTTCAATTTCGCTCTTTTGGACGTAAGGATATCTATAAGGCTTGATGTTTGGAGGAACACTTCCTGGAATCAAATGAATAGCATGATCATGATCACGAATAGGTGGGAGTCCTTTGGGAGTTTCAAACACCTTGGAATGATTGTCCAAGACTTGTTGGAGATCTACAGAAATAGATGATTTTGATGTTGGAATTTCTAGTGAGCATAATTGTGCAATTACGCCTCGCTGTTCTTTCTTTAGAAGCTTTGTCATGACATTAGAGCTTATTATCCTTCCTGGCTTCCCCGCAATACCCCGTAATTCAACTTCCTTTTCTTCTGAAAAAAATTTCAAGAAAAGTTCTTGAAAATTAAAAGCTACCGTCCCCAAAGATTGTAACCATTGTACTCCTAGTACAACATCAGCACCTCCCATAGGAATGGAAAGAATTGGAATATTCAATACATATTCCCCCATGGTTAGCTTGATATTATGGCATTTTCGAGAGCAATTTATAGTTCCTCCATTTGCAACCATCACTTGACATTCTGGTGCTGGGTATAGGAAACAATTCAATTCCTTGGCTACCTTACAATGAATAAAGTTATGGGTGCTACCTGAATCAATCAACACTATTACCTTTTTCTTCTTGATATGTCCTTCTATCTTGAGAGTTTGAGGAGTGGTAATTCCTGCCAATGCATTACACAATATGGTTGGACTCATTTCTTCCTCTTCTAGGGCTGGTTCCTAGTGTATATCCTCTTCTTGTTCATTTTCTTCTTCCTCTTCACAATCTATGTAAAATAATTTCTTCTCAGCACACTTATGACCTTTAGTGTATTTTCTATCACAACTGTAGCAAAGCCCTTTTTCTCTTTTTCTTCCAATTGTTGTGGTGTCAACCTTGTAGGTTGTGGAAATCTAGGCGTAGCAACACTTCCTTCTTTATAGAATTGAGTGGTAGGCTTCCTTGTCGCCATAATTTTACATTCAAATTTTCTTGCCAACTTGAATGCCTTCTCCAATGAATCAGGTTCCAAAACGCGAACTTCATGTTGGATGTTATCCTTTAAAGTGCCTATGAAGAGATCAATCCTGTGTTCCTCTGGAATATCAGTTACCCTTATATTCAATTTTTGGAAGTCCTCAATGTGCTCCCCACTAAACCCTTTTGTTTGAGATTTATCAATTGGCTAAAGAAGGTGTTGCTCTTTGTATCCTCATAATGTGCTATCATTTCCTCCGTAAAAATTGACCAAGTGACAATTTTTTACGGGAGCAAAGCCATCGATACCATACAAATGTATTTTGTTCTAAATGTAAAGTTGCAATGCGTACCTTTTGTGTGTTTTACACATTATGGAGATAAAAATATTGCTCCATCTGTAGTATCCATGTTACAGGATCCTTTCCATCAAACTTCCTCATATCCATCTTTGGAATATGGTGGTTCTTCCCGCCAACATTAGAGTTTATGAAATCACAGTTAACATTTATTTTGTTCTCATCATGAGGTTCTTCTACTATATTTTCACCATTAGGAAACCTTTCTTGTATCAACTTTGTCAAACCTTCCATGTCTTCTTTTAGAAAATTCTTCATGTTTTCCATTTTCTCATCGATCTTAGCTTCCATGTCATCCATCTTATATTCCATGCCAGCCTCCATGCCATCCATCTTAGCTTCCACGCCTTTCTTCAAAACTTCCATTTCATTTTTTGTTGCTCTTTGCGAGAGTGAAATTTGTTGCACTTGCTCTTGTAATTTTGATAGATCATGTTGCAATTATTCATCTTCATGAGTCATAGTAGAGCCTTCTGAAGGCTTAATGGGTGTTAAATTATTTTTATGGGGCATATTTTAGAACCCAATACTGATATCTATTCTACAATATGCCCTTGGAATCAATTCAAATTGATTCTTCAAACAAGACTTATGCAATTCGGAAAAAAAAATACACACCTTTTTCTTGCTTTTGAGGAGCTCGATATTGAAATTGGATTATCTTTGTGATTGCAGCTCTTCAATATCTAAAATTTGGCACTGAGGTAGCCTTCTGAATTATCTTTCAAATGCCACAGGTATGACTTGATTTGGATTCTCCAAGGCAAAGTTATGTCCAATCTCCCACAATGACCTAATTATGGACTAGTTCAGTAGAGCGAACTTGTACGACTTGCCATGCGTCATTGTTTCATCTTTTAGCTCTAAAATTGATAGCACAGAAACTACAGCCCAAGTAATTGTGACCAATTTTTACAGCACTCCAATCCGATGCTCAGAGAGAGAGTTATGAAGATTTTCCCACGATCACCTCTTTGAGATGAAATTTAGGAGCCTAAAAAAGCACTACCTTCCACAAATCATATCTCCGAAAATATTGTGAACCAAGCTTTGAAATTTTGCGATAAGTTTCCTCAGGATTTAAGCTTCACGCCCCAAAGATTTCAGATTCTGAACCTTCGTGGAAAAAAAGTTATAGCGCAAGTTCCACGATGACCTGTTTAGATTAAATTGAGGAGCCTGCAAAAAGACCTAACTTCCACAGATCATATCTCTAAAAATATTACGAACCAAGCTTTGAAATTTTGCGACGATGTGCCTCAGAATTTTGGCTTCACACCCTAAACATTTCAGCTTTTGAAACTTCGTAGAAAACAAGTTATAGCGAAAATTCCACGATGACCTGTTTGGAGCAGCAGAACACTAGAATCCAAATCTCTAATACCAAATGTTGTGAAGCCAACTCAAAAAATAGAAGAAAAGAGATATCAACGCCTTAGAAATAAGCCACTTCGAGGGGGAAACCTCCAATACATTACATGAATGAACAATTCTTGGATGATACAAATTACAAAACCTACTTTCTATATATAGGAGTCCATGGGGCCACAATGTAATCCTAGTGGGGCCACAATGTAATCCTAGCCGACCTAACAATAATAATTTAAGGGCACAATAGTAACAATATGGGGGTTACAGGGGTACAATAATAACAATAAGGGGGTTACACTAACAAAAATAAGGGACTATACTAGTAATATAGGTACCTAACAGTGGCACAGTGTAGTATATGTACTCGATGGGTTAGAGGGTTGAAATAAATGTGTGCTTTGGAACCCTGCATAGCAAAGAAGAGAATTTAAGAAGGAAGTGGAGACACTATGCATTCTGAAGTCCAGTGAGAGGGAGGAGGTGGAAAACAATGTACACTAGAGTACTGGCAAGAAAAAGTGAAACTCTCTTTAGGCTTGAAATTTATATATGTTAGTGGCTGGAGAGTTAATTTGTACGCTAGATCCTTGTCAAAATAGGTGGAGACACTATGGATATGAATTCACATAGCATTTAGCAAGTGGAACACTATGTCCTCTAGATCCTTGTAAGCAAGTGGAGATACCATGAAATATGGTTTCCTATGTGAACTAGTTTATTGTCATTAATGTGAATTACCTTCAGTACTTACTCCTCAAACTTTGAATCCAGATCAGGGGTCGGTGATCAACATCAAAAATATTGTACTAGATTTGGCCTATAGTTGGATAGAGATTTGAAGTCCCTCCCTCAATTTCTATTTATTAATATTATCATATAAGTATATAATCACCTGTGTGTAGATATGTTACACTGTGAATGGTGAATGATATTTTTGTGTCTTATACTACTATATGTATCAACACAACTTGTAAAGGAATGTGTTATTACAGGTTTTCCATGATGAGATTATTATGAGAATTTTATCATGCTTTTGAGGAATTTGCATACCCTTTTTCTTGCTAGTATGTCCCTAAAATATAGAGTTACTTATAAGGTCTTGTAAGATTGCTTGATGCACATAGTTAAGTTAGTGCTATGTGTGTCTTCCTTTGTTGATATGTTAAGAATATCATGGACATATTTTGTTAAGGATTGTTGAAGGTATTTGGTTGGTGTTTTGTATGGCATGACAACTTATTACAATTGATGTAGCCTCTTTTGGATCCATTATGTGGTTTAATATGATGCTACTATGTTTCAACAACATAAATAATGTAATTCATGGTTTGGCTTGTTTCAATGCCCAGTTAAAGGCATGATTATAGCTTATTTGATTGTATTATGTACATGGATGATGTCTAGAATGAATATATCAAAGTGAAGGTTTCATTCTTGTTGTAATAATGGTGCCAAGAATTGCTCGATATCAAGAAAGGTTGTGGAAAGCCATCAAAATCCTTAGGACTTATAATCTTGGCTTTTGCAAAGATCTAGACTTGGAATCAAGCCAAATAAACGTCGTGACTTATAAATATGGTTTTTAAAAAAATATAGACTTTCCATCAAGCCAAGTAAACCTCGTTTAAATTTTTAAAGAAGTTCGGAAATTTACAGAGGCTTGAGGGCTTTATCAACCCGTGGGGACTATCACTAATTGTCAAGTTAATTAGTTCTTTAATGGCCTTGACTGAGTGCTAATTAGCTCTTGGAGGGTTTCATAAAGTATAATTTGTACTCCCTAACAGGGGGCACTATTAACTTGAGGCACGAGGAATGACAAGAAGTATTTCTCCTTACCTAATGGAGAAATGTATGGCTCGGGGAATGAAATTAAGTATGCTCCGGGGGACAATGACATGAATCCACGGTATAGGAAACTTGGCATTTGTCAATAGGTATATATATGTTCTTGGGTATGATAAATGTCTCTATGAGACATGAACTTCCTTGATGTATGTCAAGAGGTATATATATGTTTCAGGGGATGGAAAAGTCTTTGTGGGACACGAAAGGTCTGACATATGATGATGGGTATATATATGTCCTGAGGAATATGGATGTATTGACTAATGTGGAAGTTCATGATTCTACCATAAGAATTTATAATGTCAAATCCTTTATTGACACGTAGGGATTGGACCCTATGGGACCCTCGAACTACAATGATGTGGCGGAAGATGCATAGGTCAAGTAACACTATGTGGGTGACACGTTGGATTACAAAGGATGTGAACATGTGATGTGGTAGAGTTGTTGATATGACACACTGCCGGTGTGACATATGGTAGATGAGAATGCCATTTTTGGATGGGTTAGTGGCTTCTTTATGGGTGACACATGGTATCATGAGGGGATGCCACATCGTAGGGTGATGTCACCCCGATGTTAACGGGAATTCATCAAGACATAATGGAAACAGGTGACATCAAAGCTTATGCTAACATGGCACGTGGGTGACACATGTTGGCATTTTTATGGTACCACTAGGCTTTGATTTTCCATGTGGTATAAATGTGGATATTTATGTGCTTGGGAACCATGCCATCGCGGAGCATGGGTTCCTGAAGATTCTTTGGTAGTGTGCTTCCATATATAGGGCGTTGAGTTAACAAAAGATATAGGATGGATATTTTCCTTGTTACCCGACGAAATTAATAAGAAATTAATATTTACTGATGCTTGGACAAAAATTTCGAATTAGCTAAGTCACCTATTTACTTAAAACTAGCACATTTGGCGGAATTTTTTTTTTAAATATTTTTAACCATGATTGAATGTTATGTACTACATATAGAAATCTCGAGGGGAATGGAGCGTTCAGGTTGTACAATGTATTACTTCAGTCTTATGATTTATCAATGTTCTGTTGGAAACTAAGTTGATTGCTGGTAGAGTTCTATTGCATTATTCTATTGTAAATTAAGTTGACCACTGGTAGAGTGCTGCTGCATCGTACCTTTGAGGGTATCTCTATTTTTGGAGAATACAAGAGAATGCTATTGTTAATTCTAGAGGCCTCTATTGAAGCCATTTTTATGTTGAAGGCATTTTTTTGAATTCTTCATGTATCTTCAAATAATAGGGTTTTACTTGAGTGAGGGCTACTTCTGTGTTATTGAAAAGGTGTCTCTCAAATTTGCATCATTATGTACCTTTTGACATTCATTTTAGCACAATTAATCAGGCCACAAAGAATCATATAAAGAGAGAGATATGTCATAGAACTCAACTAGCACATAGGCATAATGCCACAAATATTTCAAAACTTGTATGTCAGAGCGTCACAAAAATTCAATATACTATAATGCCATAACAGATTCAGATGCCACCAAAGAAGTCATAGGTTTAGATCTATCATGAATGCTTCTTGTGTTTTTATATTGTAAACAATTCTCCCAATCTTTTGAGATTAGATGCTTCAACAAATTTATTGTCATATGATCTTTGATACTTCAGATCACATGTCACATATATACGACACTCTTCCAAATTCTATTCTGCTTCATTTTATACCTTCATTTGCCCATAAAATATTTATCCTTTTGTAAAGATGATTATCATAAAATTGACCTTCAACCTTAAGCAAGAGCGAGATATAATAGATGGTTAAGAATATTCTTTCATCTTCTTCCATAAATCATAAAGAATATTGTATCGAATGTCATGTATAGTCACATGTAACTGTTTGGTGTCATCAGAAGTGCTTGTTTCTGTAACTTGGTCGAGAGATTAGCTTCAAAGAGATGTAGGATTTATTCTTTCAGTCTTGGTCCTAGATTCCTTTAGGATTCAACCTACAGAACTTTTGGAAAGATGCTTCAAACCATAGTCTCAAATTAGGATATAGACTTTTGGATTGCAGACATAGAGCATAGAGGATAACTTACTTGTAAAAGGAAAGAGAATCTATCAAGAGTATTTATTTGGCTTCCAATAACGTCTTTCAATGATGGCTACTATAGAGAAGATGATCTTCAAGTCTATTTGTTACAATAGCTAGCATTCATACATTAAGAATTACTTACATAGGTAAGAATTACTTACTTAGCTAGAATTACTTACACAGGTAAGAATGACATCTAGGAAGGGATATAACTGCAGGGAAGAAGCAAGAGGTTCCTTAGCTTCTCATATGCAAACCAACCATAAATATGTTCATCCCAGGACTTAAGAATAAGTTCAATAAAGGAACCTTATTTGGCACAAAAATGACACAGAATCTCGAAAATCTTCTCTAGCTCCCCAAATCAGTCATGGTATTATGGATAAACTATAACCCTATCCTTTTCCCTTGTTTTGTCTTATAGTTCTTGGATCCTTCTTGAAGCTTATCAATGAGTCTTTTACCCTGTTCTTGACTTGCAGCTTCTGAAAATTCAAAAAATTCTTTGGAATTCGGCTCCATGTCCCCTGTTTTGGCCTTCATTTCTTTGACATCCTTGTATATTCATAGATATTCACATATTACTGCTTCCATTATTGATCAAATTCACATATTTATTCACTGGAGCAGTGAAACAAAACTATGCATTGCTTACCATATCTATGTAATTTTCCTGCAGGCATTGTTCTGATGGTGACCCTTTTCGGGTCGAAGTCTTTACAAAGCTAAATGCACTTGAAATGGAAATAGAAAATGTAGTTTTTCATGCCACAGTGTGTCATGGTTATGTGGTAACATTTTCTATGGAAGCTTTATGTAATATGCGAGAGTTGTGTTATTCTATTGATGCACCAAAAAATATGTATAATATTATTTTGATCAAAGTGGGTGCACCTCAGTGTTTCTATTTTCATGTGTATTGTTTTTATAGAAAACTGATTTTTTCTTCTCCATTTAATTTCACGCGTTTCCAGACAAAATCAAACAAGTTCTTGAAAATGGTTGCATGATTGGTGTAAACCCCTCAGTTGAGATTTTGTTCTTATTTTTCATTCTGGGAAAATTAAAGAATTTGCATTTATAAAGGAAGTATGTCCATAAGTACAGGTGTGAAGGTGCCAAATACAATTTTCATGTTGGGAAATGTCTCACCTAAAGAAACAATGATGACGACAATACCCTTACCATTCAAATCACATGTATTTTTTGGAAAAATTGATGGAGATTGGGAATGCGGATCTTTCCATTGAGTTATCTGATATTCATTCATGCTAATTGTTCAAATTCCCATATTTGTTTGTTGATTGGATGTTCTATGTAATTAATCATTATGGTCTCTTCTATGTGGAAAGAAATCGATATAGAAGCCCATTCTTTATTACTGATGGAGTCAAATCCCCTCTCTAAATTTAGAAATATGTTGGTTCATATGTATTTAACAGGGTAGCCAAATCATGATTTCCCCAGGGATTTACTTTGCTCATGGATGCCAATCGCATTCCAGACCTTCAGCGCATGTACTCTCTTTTTAAAAGGGTGACTGCACTTGAGCTGCTTCGGCTGGCTCTCAGTGCATAAATTAAATCTACTGGGCAAGGCATTGTATTAGATGAAATGAAAGACAAGGACATGGTGTCATCACTTCTAGACTTGAAAGCACGACTTGATACAATATGGGAAGAAAGTTTTTTGAAGAATGAAGCCTTTCCTAATACTATCAAGGATGCCTTTGAGCATCTGATAAATCTAAGGTAGGTTAGTTACGGTATGTTTATGCTCATTTTATTTCTGTTTATGCAGATTTAATTATACAGGTTAGTTACTATATGTTTATGCTCATTTTCTTTCTGTTTATACAAATTGTTCATTGAATTTGTGCTCTTGATTATCAAATTAAGTGAGACAGAAAGTTTGAAAGGATTAATGACAAAACAGCTAAAGGTAAGTAATGAAAGAATGTTTTTAGGAAGACAATTGCATTCATAATATTAGATATATTGTTTTTGCATTTATCTGAATTATGGCGATTGTTTGCAGAACCGACAAGCAAAACTTATTTCCAAATCTCTTGATGAGAAACTTTGATTTGGTAACAAAGGTACTTCAGAGGAGGAGTTGGAGAATACACTGGATAGAGTTCTCATTTTGTTCAGGTTCATTCAAGTAAGGGACCAACAGATATTCATTTATAAAAGTATTATATACTAATTAACCCCAACAAATGAGATGTACTAATAGCTTAACATTGCCTCATGTATGCACTATGGTAGAATTTAAAAGTGGTATGAGACCCAAATGTACATCTTCAACCATTAGAATTGGAGCTTAACAAATATTGTGCATCAATTCGAGCAATATATGCACAAGACGGGGCACCAATAACAAGGTTTCCCAAAAATCTTCAATTATCTATGCAAAACAAAGAGTTGTTGGAGGTTTCATTTTAGCTATCTTGTGCATGTGATGGATAGATAAAATTGTTATGAGCTGGCTATTGAACTACACTTGGATTTCTCCATAAATATAAGGGTTTCGTGTAACCATATGAAAGCCCTTCTATTGTTTTTTTTATTTTATCTTATCCATTGTATCTTGGAAATCTTTTAAGGTATCCTTGGGGAATTTCATGTGGATCTGCAATAAATCTTAGGGGTGCATATCATGCAACAACTAGATCATTTGAATTTTGAGCGGCCATTATATTATGTGGAATAATTGGTTTTTTATTTACTATTGGGCCTGTTACGTCCAATGGATTTTTTATATCTTTAATATATCCTTCTTCAGATGATTTGGAATAAACAAAAGAAGAATATTTTTTAAATTCAATTTGAGTCTTTGAATAAAAAACAAAAATAAACAATCTTTTATAACTTCAAAATTTTCAAGTAAAGTCGTTGTTTTTAGAGTAGTACATTTTTTCAAGAAATATAAATGCCTTTGAAGATTATTCTTGGGTTTCCTCAACAATATGAGAAGTGCATGTTGAAGCTCTATGTTAAAATTTGAAGTAATGATTGTAAGTTTCTATGAATCGATCACAGAGTGATTGATTCCCCAAATTACCTCTATTATTGATTTAACCTCTATGTAGAAGGCTAAATTTGAAATCCTGTATATGATTGGGTTTTAGTGATGCTATGTTCTGACGGGCGAAGATCCCTTATGAAAGTTAAGGGTGTAGTTGAATAGGAATCTGGGCTTTGAATGTAATTGCAGTTGAATTATCAACCACAGTTGCGAAGAATGCGCCAAGAAAGATTGAAGCAGAATAATGGTGGAAGCGATAGTGGGGTTTTATAATTAAACCTTGATGTTAGTATGAATCCTTCGTCGAAGTGTACGAAAAAGGACCACTTTAGCTACGCATAACTAATAGCCCTAACAACAAAAGTGGCTGCCAAATATCTTCAGATCTGCGGTTAGTAATAAAAATGCTGCAACAACCAGATATATAAATGGAAAGACATTAAGCAGTAAAGTAAAGGGTTTGCTCCATGCATCCAACAGACAAGACAAGAACACAATTTTTTGAAAGAATTTTTATATTACAGGGCACCTGGGAGGAAAACAAGAAGGTGTATCCAACTCTCCTCAATGGGATGGGTTCTTTGTAGTCCTCAGCACTTCAGATCTAAGCTTCCTCTCTCTAGTTGATGTAGAAAACCTAATGCAAAAAGTAGAGCTCAAAGGGAGAAAAATGGCAGAAAATGGTGACCAAGTGTATAGATCCAGAGTGATCTAATAGGCAACAAAAGGTGAAGAATGATGGGGAAAACCCTCCTATTTATAACAAAATATTGGGTCATTCTAGATCTTGGTGTATGATTAAAATAATTTTAACCAAATCTAGATCCACCTTTTATAGAATAATTTATTATATTTGTTGGAGGGAAAGGGTCTTTGACTTGGGTCAAATCCCTTGATTAGTCAAAAATAAATAAATAAATGATTTATTTATCTTTTTAAGGAAGTGGTTGGAAGATAATCAAATAAATAATGATTTATTTAATTATTTGTGGGTGATTTGGTCATATTTAACAAGGAATATTATCTAAACAAGATTTAAATAATTATTCCTAAAAATTAATAAGATAAATAAAGGTTTATCTAATTAATTTCTTTGATTTTGGGTTAAACATGACTGGGAATAATAATTAAATTATGGTTTAATTAATTATTCCATGAGGAAAATCAAACAAATATGGGTTTGTTTAATATTTCCTTTTGGGCTTTCCTGTTTTAACATAGTGAAAGTGGTTTTACTTAGGGTAAAACTGGTCTTACATGGTGTACTTGGGTCCATCTAATGATAATAAGTTAGATGACCAAAAAATGGTGTAACACTTGAAGCTATGCGATGGAGCGTTTTAAACTTGCAAAGGCCCGAATTGAATGAACTGTAATAAAAAGGCAGAGACAAAACCTTGAATAGAGAAGAAGCAGAACCTTGCAGGAATAGTGAAACCAGGGTTATAATACCGGCTGTATCGCGCAAGTGCACAAGTGGTAAGTTGTATTTAAATTTCGAACGTGATATACGTAGTTGGCCGACACATGGAGAAGAATGGTTTTGGAAAACCATTTATATCAAGCAACTTTTGTGAATTAACGCTCGTTCATTTAAATCACGTGATATGTGTTTTAATCTGTTGGATCATCGATGTTGGCGCGACGACGTCCCTTCCGTCAGATGATAAGGGTGATTTAAGTACTGGGCCCAGTTCATTGCGTGAGGTTGGAGAGATAACCTTCAGACAGTGTGATTGCGCGACCACTGTTGGATCACTAAAGGGTAGCGTGATAGACTTGCAGCCATTGGATGGGGCGATAGTTAATGCAAAGGTATGTCAAATGAACTGTGGGCCCGAGTAAAAATTATTTCAATATTTGAATATAACCAAAGCTCATAGTTGTATGATGTGGGTCCAATATGGTTCATTGTCGGTATTTGATTTCTAGTCAAGGTCAGAGTATTATATGAGCAGATATCCATATGTGTTGGTGACTAACTAAGATAAGGCCCTATGATGTTTTTTGGGTAATATACATTGATACTAAATAAATCAATCTGAAGGTGAATGTCGCACAAAGTAATGTTATGATAGGTCTTGGGGTTAAAATATATAGTCGAGGTTGGAAATATAAACCCGATTGGTGTTTAAACAAATCGTTTCTATAAGGCCTAGGATCTCGGTTGTGAAACAACCTTGGGTCTGAAGTGAGGGGTTTGAATGTAAGTGGACATGGGGTTATAACCTAAGAAGAAATAGTGCGAGATTAAATTTTCCGAAGCTATAAGGTGAAATTTCCAAAGTTGGTTTGATATTTATTAAATTTACCCGCTATCAATATCACCTAGTGAATGATTTAAACCTTATTCCTTCTCTTGTTTACTAGTAAGAAGGAAATAATCATCTCCCCGAAATTAAAAATGGGAAGAATAAGTGTCAATGTTTGAGACTTCAAAAAATGGTGAATATTTTCGTCCGATATTTGAATATATACTATTTGCAAAGAAACTAAATTGTCACTTAAATTTTCTCGGAAATAAACTGAAGCAATCAAAATTGATTTTGATGACAAAATTCATAGACATCACCAGCTTGGTAAATTTTCTTCTTCTTTTTTTAAATTTTAACCCGTCGTCGGTATACTGATGCTTTACAAGTGTCAGTCTTGCGATGCCCTATCAACGTCGGTCTTGCGACACCTTATACGCGTCGGTCTTGTGATGTTCAACTGTACGTCGGTATTGCGACACATCTTTCTGGCATCGGTCTTGCAATTCTTTTGCATAGCGTCGGTATTATGACACCTTAGTAATCGTCGGAAGAGTGACGTTCACGTCGGACCACATATCATCGGAATTACGATAGCTTACACACGTCGGAAGAGCGACAGTTTAGGAAAATTGGAAGAGTGACGGTAAAAACATCAGACCACATATCGTCGGAATTACGACAGTTTACGAACGTCAGAAGAGCGACGGTAAAAACGTTGGACCACATATCGTCAGAATTGTGACCATTTTCGCACGTCGGAAGAGCGACAGTTTGGATAGCGTCGGAAGAGAAACGGCTGTTTGGAAATGCCAGAAAATGTGTCGGTATTGCGACACTTTGGAAAAGCATCAGAATTGCGATGTGATGGCTAACCACATTTTTTTCGGCCTTGAACTGTCGCTCTTGCGACGAATATGTGTCGGAATAGTGACGAACTGACCGTCGGAAATTGGGCCAAATTTTCTAGTGACATATTTTGGCATAAGGGGAGGCATTGAGTTCTTGCAATGTGGATGGCTCAAATATGGAATGGTGGCCTCCCTTGTGAGCTTTCTTTTCACTCTCCATAGTGGTTGTGAACAAGATGAAACCCTCCTAGATGAAATGAGTGGTTAGGGATAGTGAATTTGGGAGAACATGGGATATGGATAGGGTGAATTCGAGGGCTGTGATGAGGTATAAGGAGGTTAAGGAAAATTCCCCAAAAACATTGACGAGGTAGGGTGATGTATTATCTTGAGGCTATAAGTGAAATTTTCTGAAATAGGTATGGGGAAATTAGGGTTTTGAAAACTAGATACACTTGTGAAGAAGCAGGAAGCTCCAATATGTATGCCATAGTACTAATATTTTGCAACATTTTGTAAGGACCATAGTACTTTGGTAATAATTTATTATCCTTCTTAGCTTGCTTGAGGGACATTTGTTTGTATGGTTGTAGCCGTAAAAATACCCAGTCTCCTACGTCAAAACTTATCTCACTACGATGTTGATCTTCCTGTTGTTTCATTCGATTTTGTGCCAAATTCAGGTTATCCTTTAAGAGTTGGAGAGCTTCTTGTTGATGCTCGATGTGATCTTCCACTGCTTGAACCTTCGAATTTTCTCTTAAATATGACGTGATGGATGGTGGATGATATCCATAAAGTGCCATAAATGGGGTCATTTTTGCTGCAGTATGGAAGGAAGTGTTATACCACCATTCAGCGAGAGGTAACCACTTGACCCATTGTGTTTGTTTATCGGATACAAAACAACGAAGATATCCTTCCAAACATTTATTTACTATCTCAGTTTGACCATCAGATTGAGGATGATAAGATGAGCTATGAGCTAATTGAGTACCCAAACAAAAAATAACTCCGTCCAAAAATTTCCAGTAAAAATGGGATCTCTGTCACTCACAATAACCCTTGGGCTTCCATGTAGCTTTTGAATTTTGTCCATAAATGTAGTAGCAACTGTACTTGCTTTAAATGGATGAGATAATGCACAAAAGTGTGCATACTTGATAAGTCTATCAACTACCACCATGATGACACTCTTTCCTTCAGACTTAGGTAAACCTATGATAAAATCCATTGAAATCTCCTCCCAACGTTGACTTGGAATGGATAAAGGTTGTAGAAGTCCCGGAGTCTTAATTGTCTCAACTTTATTCTGTTGGCAAACCAAACATTCCGCCACAAACTTTTGAATATCAGATTTAAGGCCATCCCAAAAAAAATCTTTCTTCACCCTGTGGTAAGTTTTTAAAAATCCTGAGTGTCCTCCTAAAGGAGAAGTGTGCAATTCAAAAAGAATATTTTGTTTTAGTTGGGAATTCTTACAAAGATATAAGCGATCTTTGTACCATAAGGAATCATTTTTCCAACTAAATGTATCAGATGTACTAGGATCTTGCTGCAACTTTGAATGAGTATCCATACATCTTTGTCCTTCTTCCATTCATCTCTTGCTTCAGTTATCCAATCTGGTTGGATAATAGAAATGGCACAAAGCAATGCTTCCACATCTTCATTCTTTCTTGAGAGTGCATCTGCAACAACATTAAGCTTTCCTTTTTTGTAGATTATTTCAAAGTCATAACCCAACATCTTTGTGACCCATTTTTGCTGCTCTTCTGAAGATAGTCTTTGTTCCAAAAAGTGTTTAAGACTATCATGATCATTTTTTAACTTGAAGTGTCTTCCCATTAGGTAAGTTCGCCATTTCTTTAGTGCATGCAGTATTGCTAACATTTCCTTCTCATAAATAGGTTTCTGTAAATACTTTCCTTTGATTGGACGACTTTCAAAAGCAATGGGTCTTCCTTCCTGCATTAAAACAGCACCAATTCCATTTCATGAGGCATCACATTCCACAATAAAGGTTTTTGTGAAGTCTGGCGTAGCTAAGACCGGTGCTAGGCACATTGCCTCTTTAAGATGTTCAAAGGCATTAGTTGCTTCAGGAGTCCATGAAAATGCATCTTTCTTCAATAATGTTGTTAGAGGTGCTGCTATTCTCCCATAATTCTTAACAAACTTGCGATAATGCCCTGTTAACCCGAGAAATCCTCGCAACTGCTTTATGGTTGTGGGGACTTTCCATTCCTTAATGGCTTTAATTTTGTTAGGGTCTACTTTAACACCCTCGTGAGATACAATATGACCCAGATATTCCACCTCTTGTACCCCAAAGAAACATTTGGATGTTTTTGCATATAATTGTTTCTCCTGCAATAGTTTGAGCACCCTGTCAACATGTTCAACATGATCCTTCCAAGACCAGCTGTAGATTAGTATATCATCAAAAAATACTAGCACAAATTTTCTAAGGAAGGGTTTGAAATGGAATTCATCAACCCTTGAAATGTAGAAGGTGCATTGGTAAGGCCAAAATGCATGACCAAAAATTCATAATGACCCTCATGAGTTCGAAATGCTGTTTTTGGAATATCTTCAGTCTTCATTCTAATTTGATGATATCCTGAACGAAGATCCAACTTGGTAAAATAAATTGCTCCATGTAATTCATCCAATAATTTATCAATCACAGGAATGGGAAATTTATCTTTAATGGTGAGCTTATTGAGCTCCCTATAATCCAGACACATTCGCCATGATCCATCCTTCTTGTGTACCAATACTACGGGAGCAGAGAAAGAACTTTGACTAGGTTGAATTATACCCGCCTCTAACATTTCTGCAATCATACGTTCAATTTCGCTCTTTTGGACATAAGGATATCTATAAGTCCTGATGTTTGGAGGAACACTTCCTGGAATCAAATGAATAGCATGATCATGATCACGAATAGGTAGGAGTCCTTTGGGAGTTTCAAACACCTTGGAATGATTGTCCAAGACTTTTTGGAGATCTGCAGAAATAGATGATTTTGATGTTGGAATTTCTAGTGAGCATAATTGTGCAATTAAGCCTCGTTGTTCTTTCTTTAGAAGCTTTGTCGTGACATTAGATCTTATTATATTTCATGGCTTCCCTGCAATACCCCGTAATTCAACTTCCTTTCCTTCTGAAATTTTTTTTCAAGAAAAGTGCTTGAAAATTAAAAGCTACTGTCCCCAAAGATTGTAACCATTGTACTCCTAGTACAACATCAACACCTCCCATAGGAATGGAAAGCATTGGACTATTCAATACATATTCCCCCATGGTTAGCTTGATATTATGGCATTTTCTAGAGCAATTTATAGTTCCTCCATTTGCAACCATCACTTGAAATTCTAGTGCTAGGTATAGGAAACAATTCAATTCCTTGGCTACCTTACAATGAATAAAGTTATGGGTGCTACCTGAATCAATCAACACTATTACCTTTTTCTTCTTGATATGTCCTTCTATCTTGAGAGTTTGAGGAGTGGTAATTCCTGCCAATGCATTACACAATATGGTCGGACTCATTTCTTCCTCTTCTAGGGCTGGTTCCTGGTGTATATCCTCTTCTTTTTCATTTTCTTTTTCCTCTTCACAATCTATGTAAAATAATTTCTTCTCAGCACACTTATGACCTTTAATGTATTTTCTATCACAACTGTAGCAAAGCCCTTTTGCTCTTTTTTCTTCCAAGTGTTGTGGTGTCAACGTTGTAGGTTGTGGAAATCTAGGCGTAGCAACACTTCATTCTTTATGGAAGTGAGTGGTAGGCTTCCTTGTCACCATAATTTTACATTCAAATTTTCTTGCCAACCTAAATGCCTTCTCCAATGAATCAGGTTCCAAAACACGAACTTCATGTTGGATGGTATCCTTTAAAGTACCTATGAAGAGATCAATCCTGTGTTCCTCTAGAATATTAGTTACCCTTATATTCAATTTTTGGAAGTCCTCAATGTGCTGCCCCACTAAACCCTTTTTTTAAGATTTATCAATTGGCTAAAGAAGGTGTTGCTCTTTGTATCCTCATAATGTGCTATCATTTCCTCCGTAAAAATTGACCAAGTGACAATTTTTTTACGGGAGCAAAGCCATCGATACCATACAAATGTATGTTGTTATAAATGTAAAGTTGTAATGCGTACCTTTTGTGTGTTTTGCACATTATGGAGATCAAAATATTGCTCCATCTGTAGTATCCATGTTATAGGATCCTTTCCATCAAACTTCCTCATATCCATTTTTGGAATATGGTGGTTCTTCCCACCAACATTAGAGTTTATGAAGTCATGATTAACATTTATTTTGTTCTCATCATGAGTTTCCTCTACTATATTTTCACCATTATGAAACATTTCTTGTATCAACTTTGTCAAACCTTCCATGTCTACTTTTAGATCATTCTTCATGTTTTCCATGTTGTCCTTCATTTTTTCATCGATCTTAGCTTCCATGTCATCTATCTTAGATTCCACGCCTTTCTTCAAACCATCCATATTATTCTTCAAACCATCCATCTTCGCTTCCATGCCTTTCTTCAAAACTTCCATTTCATTTTTTGTTGCTCTTTGCGAGAGCGAAATTTGGTGCTCTTGCTCTTGTAATTTTGATAGATCATGTTGCAATTCTTCATCTTCATGAGTCATAGTAGAGCCTTTTGAAGGCTTAATGGGTGTTGAATTATTTTTATAGGGCATTTTTTAGAATCCAATACTGATATCTATTCTACAATATGCCCTTGAAATCAATTCAAATTGATTCTTCAAACAAGACTTATGCAATTCGGAAAAAAAATACACACCTTTTTCTTCCTTTTGAGGAGCTCGATATTGAAATTGGATTATCTCTGTGATTGTGGCTCTTCAATATCTGAAATTTGGTATTGAGGTAGCCTTCCGAATTATCTTTCGAATGCCACAGGTCTGACTTGATTTGGATTCTCCAAGGCAAATTTATGTCCAATCTCCCACAATGACGTAATTATGGACTGGTTCAGTAGAGCGAACTTGAACGACTTGCCACGCGTCATTGTTTTGTCTTTTAGTGCTGAAATTGATAGCACAAAACTACAGTCCGTGTACTTGCGACCACTTTTTATGGCACTCCAATCTGATGCTCAGAGAGAGAGTTATGAAGATTTTCCCACGATCATCTCTTTGAGATGAAATTCAGGAGCTTGAAAAATCACTACCTTCCACAGATCATATCTCCGAAAATGTTGCGAACCAAGCTCTGAAATTTTGCAACAGGTTTTCTCAGGATTTCAGCTTCGCGCCCTAAAAATTTCAGATTCTGAACCTTCGTAGAAAAAACGTTATAGCGCAAATTCCACGATGACCTGTTTAGATTAAATTGAGGAACCTACAAAAAGACCTAACTTCCAAAGATAATATCTCCGAAACTATTGTGAACCAAGCTATGAAATTTTGCGACGATGTTCCTTAGAATTTCAGCTTCGCACCCTAAACATTTCAGCTTCTGAAACTTCGTAGAAAAAAAATTATAGCAAAAATGCCACGATGACCTATTTGGAGCAGCGAAACCCTAGAATCCAAATCTCTGATGCCAAATGTTGTGAAGTCAACTCCAAAAATAGAAGAAAAGAGATATCAACGCCTTATAAATAAGCCACTTTGAGGGGGAAACCTCCAATACATTACATGAATGAACAATTCTTGGATGATACAAATGACAAAACCTCCTTTCTATATATAGGAGTCCATGGGGCCACAATGTAATCCTAGCCGACCTAACAATAATAATTTAAGGGCACAATAATAACAATATGGGGGTTACAGGGGTACAATAATAACAATAAGGGGGTTACACAAACAAAAATAAGGGACTATATTAGTAATATAGGGACCTAACAGTGGCATAGTGTAGTATATGTACTCGATGGTTTAGAGGGTTGAAATAAATGTGTGCTTTGGAACCCTGCATATCAAAGAAGAGAATTTAAGAAGCAAGTGGAGACACTATGCATTCTGAAGTCTAGTGAGAGGGAGGAGGTGGAAAACAATGTACACTAGAGTATTGGCAAGAAAAAGTGAAACTCTCTTTAGGCTTGAAATTTATATATGTTAGTGGGTGAAGAGTTACTTTTTACACTAGATCCTTGTCAAAATAGGTGGAGACACTATGGATATGAATTCACATAGCATTTAGCAAGTGGAACACTATGTCCTCTAGATCCTTGTAATCAAGTGGAGATACCATGCAATATGGTTTCCTATGTGAACTAGTTTATTTTCATTAATGTGAATTACCTTCAGTACTTACTCCTTAAAATTTGAATCCAGATCAGGGATGATCAACTGCAAAAATATTGTACTAGAGTTGGCTTATGGTTGGCTAGAGATTTGAAGTCCCTCCCTCAATTTCTATTTATTAATATTATCATATAAGTATATATTCACCCGTGTGTAAATATGTTACACTGTGAATGGTGGATGATATTGTTGTGTCTTATAATACTGTATGTATCAACACAACTTGTAAAGGAATGTGTTATTATAGGTTTTCCATGATGAGATTATTATGAGAATTTTATCATGCTTCTAAGGAATTTGCATACCCTTTTGTTTGCTAGTATGTCCCTAAAATATAGAGTTACTTACAAGGTCTTGTAAGATTGCTTGATG